>JARQOC010000003.1:805581768-806001345 GCA_033576535.1 Allobates femoralis | reverse complement strand
ACCAATGCAATCAAGAGGGTAGTTCTTGATAACTCCAAAAATAACAACAATGGTATTGTGCCTTTTTTATCCGCGGCCAAACCTTTGGTGCAAGACATTACGAATTTCTTCAGCCCAATAACAGGAAAAAGGAAAAAAGAGGTAGCAGAGGGAAGGGACAGAAAAAAGGTCCGGATAAGTTTCAAGGATTAGATGACACAGAAAGCAGAAATAGTAACATTGTGAATCTGTCAGACTACACATTAACCAAAGATGAGACCAGTTTACTCAATAGAGGACTTTTATTTTGTCCAAACACTGGACCAGAGGACTTCAGTTTATTCATAGATGTTCATCACTTCATCAGGAGACTAACCCTGAAACGCCATTTTGCATTAGAACCTAACATGAAGGGAGACCTTTTAAAAAATAAAGACACACAGAAGAACAATGATAATAAGAAGCTAAAGAATAGGTCCACTTTCTACCCTCTAGAAAGTAAAGGCCATGCGCTGGAAACCTTTCAAGATTTACTACTCAATGACCTGAAAAAAGATAGTTTAGAATATAAAAGCAATAGAAAACAGGACATGCATGTCAATAAGAAAGACAACTTGACGAAAGGAGAGAGATTAGCCATAAAAAATTTAAGGGAGAATGACGCTATCACCATACGGGCGGCAGATAAAGGTGGAGCAATTGTTATACAAAATAGAACAGATTATATAGGGGAGGCTCTGAGACTACTATCAGATAATAAGTACTATGAACAGGTTGAAATTAACCCTTACCCAGAGTTAGTGAAAAATTATAATAATAAAATCAGCAGGGCATATGAAGAGGGAATTTTAACATTGGAAATGAAAAAATATCTGTTGAAAAGAGAACCGCATATACCCTTCTTTTACCATCTTCCCAAAATACACAAGAATTTGAACAACCCCCCAGGACGCCCTATAATTTCAGGAATTGGGTCATTAAGCAGCAACTTGGCTGCATATGTGGATAGGGAACTACAGAAATATGTCCTCACACTAGACAGTTACACTAAAGACTCGACGGACATCATTAATGCTATACAGCACTTGACTTGGAAGGAATCATACATTTTCCTCACCATGGATGTGAATTCACTCTACACTAACATTGAGCACAAATTGGGGTTACTATGCACTGAATATTTTTTGAAAAAAGACCTATCAAAAGACATAGCCAATATCAACTTCATTCTTGATAGTTTGTCTTTTATATTGGAAAACAATTACTTTTACTTTTGATAAAACAATGTACCACCAAAAGTTTGGCACAGCCATGGGGTCGAAGACAGCTTGTTCCTATGCAAATCTGGTGATGGGACTCTTTGAGGAAATATATATTCATGGGTGCAGACATAATGATGGTCTGATTATATACAGGAGATACATAGATGATCTTTTCTTCATCTGGGACAGAGCACAGGGGGAAATATGTGAATTCATAAAGGGAATAGAGAACAACAATTGGGGATTCAGTTTTGAACATGATATGAATGATACCTGCATCAATTTCCTAGATTTAGTCATTTTTGTGGAGAATAACACAGTACAGACCAAAACCTTTTTTAAACCCACAGATCGTAACTCCTACATTAACTACAGCAGTGGGCATCACAAAAGATGGCTAAACAACATCCCAGCCAGTCAGTTTAGAAGGGTGAAAAAGAATTGTTCCTCCAGCAGTGATTATATGGAACAATCTAAAATATTAGCAGAGAGATTTGATGAAAGGGGATACCCTAAAAAACTGACACATAGAGCACGGGAGCATTTTAGGGTCATTCCACAGAAAGACCTTTTGACACCTGCACTCAAAAGAAAGGCAGAGGGAACACAGGATTGCAATTTCACCACTACCTATAATAAAAACCATAGGGAAATAAGGGAATCTATAGTAAAACACTGGCACATTCTTAAAAACGACCCTATCCTGAAAGAGATAATTCCAGAAATCCCTGGAGTGACATTTAGAAGAGCCCCTAATATAAAAGGGAAAATAGCGCCTAGTAGATTGAGACAGTTGTCACCTGAAACAGATGAAGCAACCACCCAAAGGGGAACAAAAAAGTGTGGGCGTAAGAGATGTATGTGTTGTAGGAATATACAACAGAGAACATCCTTTACATCGTTTAGCAATAAAGAAATTTTTCAGATAAAACATCATATGACATGTACCACGAGATATGTTATTTATTTACTTGAATGTGATTGTAACAGGCAATACATAGGAAGGACTATCAGACCTCTTCATGAGCGACTTAACAAGCATCGCTCCAACATCAAGAATGGCTTTAAGAAGCATGGTGTGTCCGTGCATTTTGACACACACCATGATAGAGACCACACATCACTGAGAATCACTCCCATAGATCATATAGGTGCACACGTCGCAAACAGGTTTGAAATGCTACAAAAGAGGGAAAAATATTGGATCTTCAAATTGGACACATTAAAACCTAAGGGACTTAACCTTGTGTCAGAATTGATATAGAGTTTTAGTCCTACTATTGCACATTTCTCGTAATGAGAGTCGTTATACTCACTGTTCTACACTTTGACACCATCAAAAATGACAGACACAAGTATAGGCACTTGATATAGATATAAGCAAAGATCACAATTACACTTTTCACTAGTAGCAAACACCCCTTTGCTAGATATAAGCAAATTTCTCACCAAGCACATACACAAGTCACTAGTCCTCTTTCCTGCCGGTTGTCTTAGATTCTAGGCTGCATGAACAGTAAATAAGTACCCCTGCCGATGTTTTCTCTGATGCAGTCCCGGGTTATAAGCTTTCATGTGGGAGGAAAAGCGTCCGACTTCTTTCTTCACATATTGGGAATGAGCGCCCCTACTGGCGGACAATTAGAGCCGGTGCAGAATGGTACACTTCTGACTGCTTGCTCACATCACTATGGCAACAGCATCACTGTTGCTGCCATCTAGTGGTTAAATTTGGGAATGATATCACAGTATTAATATAATTATGACCGAATGTTTGGCCTTGTCTGCGAACCCACAAATTGATTTGCATCGCTGTGTACTTCATTGCACTGAGCCACAACGCAGTTGGTAATCTTGACAATCTGAGATTGATACGAATAAAACCCTAGTCGCCTGGATAATAGCCCAGTTTTCTGTCTGAAGTGGGGCATCGCATAGTGAACCCCCATTTTTACAAGTCTCCCCTCATCTACCGATCCTTCAGGTTTCATTTTGCTTGGTACACAAATAATTAGACCTTATGGATTCTCTTTTTAAGAAGCCTTTTTATTGAAATATTTTTATTGAAATATATTTAATCATGTGTAAACAAAAATATATTTAAACATATAAATTAATATTTAGTTCCTAATTTGCTCTCAATATATACTTTTCAATATGCAGTTTTTATTGTTCATCCAATAATGGCTACGACCTTAAAAATTTCTATAGTGTATTACTAATTCGATACAGATAATTTTTAATTAAATAAATAAAAATTTGATTTTAGAAGAAGAGGAAAAAAGCAAAATTCATGTCCAAATTGAATCCCTTGATGGCGGTTATCTCAGGACGATTGAGCCTGCATGCCTCTGCAAAATAAAAACAAAAAGAGATACATGTCACCTGCTGTAGAAATACAGAAGTCAAAATAGTTGCCAGCACTGATGGCTCAGTGCAAAATGGATCTACCCATAAGAATGATTGTTGTGCAGACACAAGTTCGAAACTCAGAGGTGACAGTTGATGCTCCACCATCACTATATATTTTTTTGCTTTTTTGCATATTACACATACACAGGATTGAATTTGGGTGCTTTTCCGCTTGGTTTTTTAGGAAAGTTTTTAGGTTGATATTGAACTGATTCTTGTTGATGTATGTAATGACATTTTAACCTGCATTTTTATGTGTTTATAAAGTTGTTTTATATTTTTGCGCCAAAATGCAATACCCTCCCAGTTGTGATGACGTTTTTCACGTCACATGGTGGGAAACACCCACTTGTTATGACAATTGCTATGTGTATAAATATGAGATGTTTGGTGGGGGAGGGACATCCCTGAGGAAGACGCCAGGAGGGCGTTGAAACGCGTTGGATGAATAAAAAGGATTGATTTGAACACCGACTACTAGCATTATTCACGAGCGGATTTCCTGGCAGCGCGGACTGTGACACACCTTCCCTTTCCCAGAGACACACACACAGACACACAGACACACACTTACAGGCACACACACAGGCACACAGACACACACACTTACAGGCACACACACAGGCACACAGACACACACACTTACAGGCACACACACAGACACACACACTTACAGGCACACACACAGGCACACAGACACACATACTTACAGACACACACACAGGTACACAGACACACAGGCACACACAAAGGCACACAGACACACACACAGGCACACAGACACACTGACAGGCACACCCACACACACTGACAGGCACACAAACAGTCACACAGACACACACACTTACAGACACACACACAGGCATACAGACACACACACAGGCACACAGACACACTTATAGGCACACAGACACACACACTTATAGGCACACACTTATAGGCACACAGACACACACACTTACAGGCACACACACTTACAGGCACACACACACTTACAGGCACACACAGACACACACACACACTTTCTTTCTCCCCAGCAATCCCATTGTGAGTTCCTGTGATGTCTTCGTTCTGGGCACCGGCAGGACCCGTGAGTGGTACGAGTCCTTATAGGATCTTGCACCATGTGACTCTCAGGCTGAGTCACATGGGCAGGTCCTGTCAGTACTGTACCTGCAGGTTCTGCTGATGCCCAAAAGGAAGACATTGCCGGAGCTCACCCTGGGATCATCGGGGAGTGTAAGTAATGGAGCGTTGGTGGTGTGGAAAGTGCAGCAGTACAGCGGAGCAATAATTGACACTGGTTATTTTCTCGATGCAATTTATACACCACTAACGCAGCAGTCAGAAACACTTACGTATGCACAGAAAATAGAAAATGTCATTCACTTTGCTGCAGACGCAGTGACTGATCCGTTTTTAATGCAGTTTGCAAAAAAAAACTCAGCACCAAAAACGGATCAAAAAAGTCCAGTGTTAACATAGTTTTAAACAGTTGGGATTGGTGTTACTTCCACTATACATCCCACATATGTTCCCGTGACCACACTGTCCCTATACATTATATTTAACGCAATGGATGCCACAGACATAATACCTATGCCATAAATATATATCATAACTCCAAGGGCTTAACCCATTCATGGTATTGCATTGCATTGACCATAGACCTTTAAAAAGAACCTGAAGACTCACCTCTTCCAACAAGTTTACAACCTGCAGTAACCCTCAGTCCACTAAACCGCTGCATGACCAGCAGTACCTTCTCCTACTGTATCCTCACCCATCCCTTGTAGACTGTGAGCCCTCATGGGCAGCTTCCTCTCTCCTCACCTACTGTATCCTCACCCATCCCTTGTAGACGGTGAGCCCTCATGGGCAGGTTTCTCTCTCCTCACCTACTGTATCCTCACCCATCCCTTGTAGACTGTGAGCCCCTGTGGGCAGGGTCCTCTCTCCTCTCCTACTGTATCCTCACCCATCCCTTGTAGACTGTGAGCCCTCATGGGCAGGGTCCTCTCTCCTGACCTACTGTATCCTCACCATGCCTTGTAGACTGTGAACCTTTGTGGGCAGAGTCCTCTCTCCACACCTACTGTTCCTGACCCATCCATTGTAGACTGAGCCCTCACAGGCAGGGTCCTCTCCTCTCCTGAACCTGAAGACAAGTTTACAACCTGCAGTAACCCTCAGTCCACTAAACCGCTGCATGACCAGCAATACCCTCTCCTACTGTATCCTCATCCATCCCTTGTAGTCTGAGCCCTCATGGGCAGGGTCCTCTCTCTACCTATTGTATCCTCACCCATCCTTTGTAGATTATGAGCCCTCGCAGGTAGAGTCCTCTCTCTTCACTTACTGTATCCTCATCCATCCCTTGTAGACTGACCCTCACAGGCAGGGTCCTCTCCTCTCCTGTACCTGTCTGTGCCTTATATTGTTCATGATTATTGTACTTGTCTATGTATGCCCTTTTCACATGTAATTGCTATGATAGTAAATAATAATAATAAAACTGACCAACAATAATCATTGCAAAAGTGTAACCATGATTCAATTTGTAGTAAATGCTTTTTTTGTTGCTTGTTACAAGATTTATTTCTGGAACATTAAGAGTTTTCCAGATAAGACGCCTTCAATGATTCATAGCCCTTGGCCACGTGCACCTGCTATACCTGCTCTGCCATTATTCTATAGACCCCTATATACCTGCTGTGCGTGCTGAATGATCTCCATTCGCTCCTCCGCAGCTCGCTCATCACCTGTCGCTTCCACTGCTCCACGGCGCACTTCAGCTTATCCTGTTCCTCATCAGAAAGCAGATGAGACATCTTAGCTCCGGCCTCTTGCTGCAAGGCGTCATACAGCATGGCTTCCAGCTCCAAGATGTGCTAGCAAAGACAAAAGAGGCCTCTCAGTTTCACTGATGTTATGCTTTATCATAAGTGTAACGTTAAGGAAAATTCAATATTTTAAAGGCAGACTCCCTGCAAAGTACAGGCTCAGGTGAGCAAGTCACGAGCAGCTATATAGAAGCAGCTGCAATATTTAAAGGGGTTGTCGAGGATTGGAAAAATTACCAGTTGTTTTACCAGACACTACTATTATCCCTGTTCATTGGTTCCACAAATAACCCATGGACAAGGATGGAGGAAAAACAAGCAGACTCTTTATTCAAACCGGCAGAACTCCTTTAAACTGTAAATGGTCCTTAAAATGTTGCTTGGCGGACCGCCTGCATTTAAAGGCTCCTATGAGGAGCTTCTGACTTCTATTAGTATTGGACACATCATGATCAGATGAACAGCTGTGCAGATGACAACTCTTACTGTACGCTATTTTAAAATATATGTGAATATTTAATAATGCTTTCAGACCGTCATTTATATGGAAATTGACGCAATAGTCAGCTAAAATTAAATCAATCTTTTTTGATCCCGTTTCTCTTTTTGGTTATAGTCTAGATCACATTTTCATTTTATCAAGGTTAGTTCCTGATTATTTGTCCGCAGGTTCAAGAAATTTTTTTTCAGGCCGAATTAAGCCTCCCTTTATATGTCCTGTCATTTCTCGACTCCGGGGCTCGATCCAGTGACCTCTCATTAGGGGGTCAGTTTCTCTCTCTGTTGGACCACAGCCTGTTTCATCTTATAGCTAATAGTTCTTTTTGTTTTTCCTTTCTTTTGTCTTGCTTTCCTTTTTATTTCTTATTCAGGTGTTTTCACGTCTTTGTTTTGTTAGTCCTATCACATCTTGGGAGGGGCTATTTAAACTCATCATGCACATGTGTTCTTTGCTCGATATATTCCTAGGTAGATAGATGTTTGGAGTCCCAGCTTTTCAGTTAATGATTCCCTGAAGGTTCCTTGTGTTTCCCTTCCCAGAATTCTCCAATTCTGTTATAATTAGAATGTGGAGGGTTTCTACGCTTTCTGTAAGTCTTTTGGGTTATTTCCGTTTTACCTCCATCTTCTCTGTATGACTGTGTGAACACGTTCTTAGCCCTGTGTCTCATCCACTGCTTGTGAGCCCTTCCCTTACGGTTATTGTTGTTTTAAGTAACACTTTGTTTATAGTTTATTGTGCAAGGTTAACTGACATTGAGTGGGGGTGCCATTGAGTAATCTTAGGGTGCCAAGCTCCGCTATCAGGCAGGGACGAATCAGGGTCAGATTTAGTACTTCGCCTAGTCCGAATAGGGACCTGTGGATTGCAGATTTTATATCTTTCCTGATTTGTCCATCTCCTTGTGAGAGGTCAGGTTCAATCATAATATACACAAATCATGGGCTAGTGCCTGGGGTGGCGAACAATAAAGGGCGGCATTTGGTAATGAGGTAATATTCCTTTTTTTACTGTAGCAATAAATACAGAGCAGAGCTAACTATATAACGTAGACATTGAATTCAATAATAAATGTGTCATCAATGCCAGAGAAATAGGGATTTTGAACCCATGAACTTATATAATAATAATAAGAAATTTAAATTTAAACCAAAAGGTCACTATACATAAGTTTAAAGTGCTTACATCAAACCAGGAATAATGGCAAAGGAAAATATAATCCCACAACGTAGCAGTCACCTTGTGAGCCTGATCCAAGGACTTTTTCCTGAAGCCGAGTTCTTCATCTAAATATCCCTTCTGTCTAGTAAACAGCTCCTATAATAGAAAGCAATAATGAGACTGTAGGAGAAGAGATCATCTGCATCTTATCATATCTCCAATAATGAGTGACGTCTCTCACTTTCTCATTCTCCAGGTCCACCATCTTCTGCTGCAGAGCGGACTCTGTTATTTCTATTTGCTGGAGCCACTAGAAGAAAATAATAAACATTAAAGCCATAAAAAAACAAGACAGTAAGAAAGATACAGACGTGTCCTCTCCTGTCTCCAAATTTACTACTTATTCCAATTTCTCACTATACAAATCAAAGATTGGTACAAACTAGCAAAACTTTTGGCAGACTGTAGTTCACGTCACCACCACTGGGTGGCGACAAATAGACACATATAGTATAAATGACTCCCAGCAGAGTATTTTATTATGATTATTTATCATTTTTTTTCTACAAGCAGAACCTGATCTCTTGGCAGTAAGGAAGGTTTTTTTTGGTGCATTGTTGTTGTGTTTTTATGGTGTGGATTATATGAGACATTTGTCTACAGTACAGGTTTAATAAATTATTTGTTCACTAAAAACGTGGCAGGGGTGCCTTTTCTGCAGCGTTTTTCCACTTCACTCACTACTTTTTATGGTAAAATAAAATATTGCAAAAACACACAAAGAATTGATATGCTGCAGAATAAAAAATGCAGCAGAGAAATCGTGTTCATAAGATTTCTGATGTCTCATAGCTTTGTCTAGTGCTGTAAAAAAGCAGATTCTTTACTGCCAAGAGAACAGGATTTGCCTGAAGACAACAAAGCAGTAAATAAAGCAACATGTGAACATAACCTTTAGGGTGGAAACACTATGCGAGATGCACTCTAGTATCTTGCATGCATCTCGCATGACTCACCTGAGATGGTCCTTGAATCTCTGGATGGGAGCGTGGAGCTCCATAGAAACACAAGCTGCTCCACGCTCCGTCCTGAGAGGCAGGGTCATCCCAGGTGAGTCATGTGAGATGCATGCAAGATACTAGCATGCATCTTGCGGAAGAGTGTTTGCACCTTTGGGCTGATCATCTCACACCGCTCATCTCAGGATATGTTGAGCAAAAAAAAAAAACATCTAAAGAAGTAAAGAATATTATTTACCTTTTCAGCCAAGTTTAGCACCGTTCTAGCCTGAATCACAACCACTTGCTCCTCATTGGCTAAGCCCTGCAGCCAAAATATATAATAGTAGTTAGAAACAGGAAAACATTTTTTTTTTAAATCACCTAACCTATATTAGGGGGTTGTCCTGAACCAGAAAAAGTGTTCTATTTTTTTCAGTAACAGCGCCACCTCTGTCCATAGTATGTGTTTGGTATTGCAGTTTAGTCTCAATAATTCAATTTGGTAATTAAAGGGAATCTGTCAGCAGGTCTTTGCTATGTAAGGTGAGGACAGCATGCCGCAAGGGTTGAAAAACAAAAATCAACTGTGCCTCTCTTATCAGATTCTGTGCTATTGTTTACTTAAACTAAAGTCTTTATCACCTGGGGATTACTATTACATGACTAGAAAGTCACATGCACAGCAGCCTGACACACCCCCTGCTGTGACTGGCACAATCTCTGTAGATAGCCTGCTGGGGGCGGGGGCCAGCTCTCTCAGCTCTGCTGTGTCTCTAAAGGTGGGGTCACATGTGGCGACACCGAAAAGTGACGTAACAGCGATGTCGCGGGCGATATCACAATTGCGTCGCGCTGTGTGACAGCGCGACGCAACTGCAAATTATCGCTGGTCGCAGGTTGACAGGTTTATGAACATGTTCATAAACCTGTCAACCTGTGACCAGCGATTAGGCTGGATCGCGCCGTCTGACATTGTTGGCGGTGCGATCCAGCCTATATCGCAGCGTTGCTGAGGATCGCTCGCTGGGCTGAGCCCAGCCCAGCGAGCGACGGCTCCGCCCGCATCGCCGCCGCGTCACCGGCAACGTCGTGCCGTGTGACAGCTGGCCTGCGATGTCGCCCGCGACATTGGTGTACGTCACTTTTCGGCGATGTCGCGGGCGACATCGCCACGTGTGACCCACCTTAAAACTAAATTCTTTGATTGTGTGAGATAGGCTTTGGCCAGCAATCTATGTGATACATCGCTGGAGTCAGAATGTCTTTGCTTACATTATGTTGCGGTCAGATAATGTAGCAAAAACCTGCTGACAGATTCCCTTTAACTTAAATCAATAGTACATGTGACAGTAAGAAATTTTGTTATATAACATAGTAGAGACATTGGCTTCTTTCTCCTCCTGGACTGATCTTTCATTCTCAAAATTCTCAATCCTTGGGTAAAGAATATTTATACCATGTTAGCCAGTAGATAGAAAAATATTGTAATCTGAGAGTCCTCAGTGGTTGATACCTTTTAATGGCTAACTGTAAAGATGGTAAACATAGCAAGCTTTCGGTACACTGTGGTGCCTTCATCAGGCTGATAATGACACAAATTGTGAAGTCACACACATATATATATTTCAATGGTACCACAGGCACTTGGGGTGCATCTAGTTCTTATCGTTTTCCCCTGATCTGGGTGTAACCGTTTTTTGCACTGAGACCAAAACCGCATTTTGTTGGGATCACGTGGATCTGCGGCACTCCGGGTTGAATTAAAATGTGACCCTATGTAAGCCGGATCTGGTGGACTCTGGATCCCGCTGGGTCCGGGTTTTTGGACTAAGGGTGAACCTGACAGCCCCGGATCGGATCAGCACACAGAACCGGAGGGCTAATATGCCTTCTGGTCCGGTGTGCAGCCCGACACAGCTGCCACCACTGATGAATCAGGCCGCGGCTCCCAGGGAGCTAGCCGCGGTCCTGAAACAGTGGCATGCGGCCGCAGTTGTCCGGTTCCCGAATCGTCCTGGACCGGGGCAATCCGACCCCATAGGCTCCCATCTTAGGGAGTGCTGGATTGCCCCAGATCCGGGAGGATCCGGGGAATCCGGGGCAATCCGGGAATAGGCAATTACAGGAGAAGCAACGTTTTTGTGTCCGTGAGAGAATACTGAATTCTCCCGGATTGTCCCGGACAGATAGAAGTTGGATGGCAGAGAGCTGCCATCCGGCTTCTATCCGGCCCCATAGTATACTGTGGAGCCAAAATTCAATCCGGGGCTGTCCGGATTACACAGACAGCATCGGATCGGATCTGACCCGCAATGTGAAGCCAGCCTAAGCATGCCCAGAACGCAGTTCTAAATGACACTTACCCTAGGGGTTGTGTTATTTACAATCGGATCCGGCGGAAATAGGTACGTGACCGGAAGCAACTGTCTGCTCCCACAGCGGCATTATCACTGATCTGGGATACGGATCAGTGATTATACCGGTGCAGGGGCATCAGTTTTTACAATTTCATGTTTCTGGGGGAATCTGAGGGAATATGGTAAACCCCCGGATATAAAAAAAACACTAGTGTGAAACCAGACTTAGAATAAAAGAATAAAAGATCAGTCCAGAGGAGAAAGAAGCGAATTTCTCTGATAAGATCAATGACAGTCTCTTATTTTCATGTGAACTATTGATTTATGAAATAAAAATTGATCTGGTGACAACTCTTTAACCCACCCCCTCGTCCTATTCCAGCCAGAGCAAGGAGCCACTAAAAGAGCAGATATTTCATAGATGGATACGGGCGGCCTTTGCTTGTATGACATGGACGGCCGCACACCGCCTGCCACCGCCTCATCCGGGCACCTTACCTATAATGATTGTTCTATTTTTTTAGCAGCCCCCTCTGATTTGTGGCGCGCCCGCCTGCCATGGTGACATAAGAGACAGCTAGGACATGCAATTTAGAAAGTGGACATACACTTACGGCGTTATCCCCCAGAATGTCCAGCTTCTTCATCAGCTCCGAAACGATGATGTCCTAAGAGGAAGCAAACACGACCATCACTATAGAGGACACAGTAATGTCACATTCATGGTCAGACGGTAGCAGAGATGATACTGACCGTCACTCCTTCAGCTTCACAATAAACCTGGAGGGGCCTCTTCCCTTCCGGAAAGGGGATCAGGTGGAAATTAATGTTAGGTGACCTCCTTTCTCTTTCCTAAAAGTAAAAGGAAGATGTTTAGCTTACCATTCTAAACAAATACATGCTAAAGGGACATTCCAGGTTTTAGCATATGAAGCTTAAAATTAATTTGTCAGCAGGTTTTTGCTATTTAATCTGAGAGCTGCATGATGTAGGGCAGAGAGCCTGATTCCAGCAATGTGTCACTTTCTGGGCTGCTTGGTGCAGTTTTGATAGAATCCTTGTTTTCTCTTTTGTAGATGTAGCAGAGCCCAGAACATTGAGCTGTGTATAACCCCGCCCATGCCCCTGATTAGCTCCAATCAGTGGTGGGGCAGGGTCTTGACTGTCCTGCACGTGAGACCTAGTCCTGCAGTGATAATCTCCTGCTGATAAAATGTTAACAGGAACATGGATTCAACGGCGCAGAGAAGGTGCACACAATGGTAACTAGCAGCAATTAATGCATACAGTGCCTAAGGCACAAAGTAAAAAGAGGGGTAAGGTAATTGTGGAAATAAAGGAAACTATTTAGATGGAATATTGAAGCAATTTCAACCACACACTTTTCTCTTCTGGCAGAGAAATACTATTATATACAGTGGTGTCTTTGTCCTAATACCTTAATCTAAAGGGCGTCACAGTATATCTCGTCACTCTGTCCCTCTGTTGGCAATAATAACTGTGACTCAGGCCCTAACAGGAGTCAGTGGTGCTCCACTGTTAAAGGGGTATTTCAATCTCCAAGATCCTATCCCAATATGTAGTAGGTGTAATAATACTATTAACAAATCCCTCCAATTAGAAATGTAGTATAGTTCTCCTGATTAGCTGTCACTTACCTCATGTGCAGGACATTGCAAGACCTTAGATATCAATGGTTACGGCCACTCATATAGTGATCGTTAGTTATTGATCATACCCATGGATACCTAAGCTGCGATGTCCTGCACATGAGGTAAGTGACAGCTAATCAGGAGAACTATACTGCATTTCTAATCATAGGGATTTGATCATATTATTATTGCGCCTACTACATTTTGGGATCGGATCTTGGATATGTGAATGCCCCTTTAAGCTGAAAGTCCCTTATTGATGAATGTCTTCGATGATGCATTACGATGGCCGCCTCTGTTCTCTGAAGCACGACCTCAGTCCCCTCTGTACCTTCATTCTATCGCCCTGGTCACAGCTCACACAATGCCCATCTTCTTCTGTCTGGTCACGTCTCACAGCCCTGACTCTGCTCACTCAACTATGGTTCTGATTGGTCATCTCCGGTCTCTTGGTCCTGGTTCTGGCCAGTCATCTTTGGTATAGTGTCTGAAAGCTACCCAACCACTCTGCTGCCTGAGCATTGGGCTGCCCAGTACGATGCTTCTGCACCACTGGATGAATGGCGCCCCTAGGGGCCCAACTGCATCCTGGACGCAGTGGCGTAACTACCGTGGTCGCAGCGGTTGCGGCCCCGTGACCCGTGCTGACAGCCGGCCGCCACGACCGCGGTAGTGCCGGCCGGTAGAGGAGGGAGGACGGGAAGTGATAGAAAGCTCACTTCCTGCTGCTGTGCCCGCCCTCCTCCCCCCCCTCGCTGCGGACCGCGGGACAGTGGACCTGCGCACGGTGGCGCAGTGAGTGTGTGACTAGCACACCCCCCCGGTCATAAAAAAGTGCAAGAAAGAAGTTTTTTTATTGATAAATAAAAAACTTATAAATGGGATATCTGGTTCATGTATTGGCCAAGACATTTAAGCTGATGATCCACGTCACGGATTCCCCATGCTCATCAGTCCTATCAAAACTTTACAAAAACTACTAGGCCCATTGTATGCATGGCAAATCGCCTCCCACACCTAGCTGGTTGAGGTGATTTATCAGCCTGCACCTGGGCTTGCTTCACATTTGGGCTCTGACTGCATCCTGTAAGTGCATTTGGTTTCTGTTTTTGGCATGGATGGTAAGATTTTTTGATGCTGCTTATTTTCTAGTAGTTTTTGTAAAGTTTTGATAGGACTGAAGAGCATGGGAATCCGTGACGTGGATCATCAGCTTAAATGTCTTGGCCAATACATGAACCAATATCCCATTTATAAAAAAATTTTATTTATCATATAAAAAACTTTTTGCACTTTTTTATCCATCCAGGGTGCAGTTGGGCCCTAGGGGCGCCATTCATCTAGTGGTGCAGAAGAATCATACTGTGCGGCCTAATGCTCAGGCAGCAGAGCGGTTGGGTAGCTGTCAGACACTCTGCATCATGTGTATCAGTGTGAATGGTGCTCTATGCAAGCCCAGTGTATGCATGGCAAGTCGCCTCCCACACCTTGCTGGTTGAGGTGATTTATCAGCCTGCACCTGGGCTTGCTTCACATTTGGGCTCTGACTGCATCCTGTAAGTGCATTTGGTTTCTGTTTTTGGCATGGATGGTAAGTTTTTTTTATGCTGCTTATTTTCTAGTAGTTTTTGTACAGTCATCTTTGGTATCTCAGTTCTGGTATCTTGGTTCTGCTTCTGGCCTCTCATCTCTGGTATCTTGGTTCTAGTCCTGGCCTCTTTTCTTTGGTATCTTCGTTCTGGTTCTGGCCACTCATCTCTGGTATCTTAGTTCTAGTCCTGGCCTCTTTTCTTTGGTATCTTGGTTCTGGTTCTGGCCACTCGTCTCTGGTATCTTGGTTCGGGTTCTGGTCACTAGTCTCTGGTATCTTAGTTCTGGTCCTGGCCACTCGTCTCTGGTATCTTGATTCTGGTCCTGGCCGCTTATCTCTGGCATCTTGGCTCTGGTCCTGGCTACTCGTCTCTGGTATCTTGGTTCTGGTCCTGGCCACTCGTCTCTGGTATGTTAGTTCTGGTCCTTACCACTCGTCTCTGGTATCTTGGTTTTGGTCCTGGCCGCTTATCTCTGGTATCTTGGTTCTGGTTCTGGCCACTCATCTCTGGTATCTTGGTTCTGGTCCTGGCCACTCGTCTCTGGTATCTTGGTTCTGGTCCTGGCCACTCGTCTCTGTTATCTTGGTTCTGATCCTGGCCACTCTTCTCCGGTATCTCAGTTCTGGTCCTGGCCACTCGTCTCCGGTATCTTAGTTCTGGCTCTGGCCACCTATCTCTGGTATCTTAGTTCTGGTCCTGGCCACTCGTCTCTGGTATCTTAATTCTGGTCCTGGCCACTCGTCTCTGGTATCTTAGTTCTGGTTCTGGCCACTCATCTCTGGTATCTTGGTTCTGGTCCTGGCCACTCGTCTCTGGTATCTTGGTTCTGGTCCTGGCCACTCGTCTCTGGTATCTTGGTTCTGATCCTGGCCACTCTTCTCCGGTATCTCAGTTCTGGTCCTGGCCACTCGTCTCCGGTATCTTAGTTCTGGCTCTGGCCACCTATCTCTGGTATCTTAGTTCTGGTCCTGGCCACTCGTCTCTGGTATCTTAGTTCTGGCTCTGGCCACCTATCTCTGGTATCTTAGTTCTGGTCCTGGCCACTCGTCTCTGGTATCTTAATTCTGGTCCTGGCCACTCGTCTCTGGTATCTTAGTTCTGGTTCTGGCCACTCATCTCTGGTATCTTGGTTCTGGTCCTGGCCGCTTATCTCTGGTATCTTGGTTCTGCTCCTGGCCACTCGTCTCCGGTATCTTAGTTCTGGTTCTGGCCGCTCGTCTCTGGTATCTTGGTTCTAGTCCTGGCCTCTTTTCTCTGGTATCTTGGTTCTGGTTCTGGCCACTCGTCTCTGGTATCTTGGTTCTGGTTCTGGCCACTCATCTCTGGTATCTTGGTTCTGGTCCTGGCCAGTCGTGTCTGGTATCTTAGTTCTGATCCTGGTCACTTATCTCTGGTATCTTGGTTCTGGTCCTGGCCGCTTATCTCTGGTATCTTGGTTCTGGTTCTGGCCACTCGTCTCTGGTATCTTGGTTCTGGTCCTGGCCACTCGTCTCCGGTATCTTAGTTCTGGTTCTGGCCGCTCGTCTCTGGTATCTTGGTTCTAGTCCTGGCCTCTTTTCTCTGGTATCTTGGTTCTGGTTCTGGCCACTCGTCTCTGGTATCTTGGTTCTGGTTCTGGCCACTCATCTCTGGTATCTTGGTTCTGGTCCTGGCCAGTCGTGTCTGGTATCTTAGTTCTGATCCTGGTCACTTATCTCTGGTATCTTGGTTCTGGTCCTGGCCGCTTATCTCTGGTATCTTGGTTCTGGTTCTGGCTGCTTATTTCTGGTATCTTGGTTCTGGCCACTTATTTCTGGTATCTTGGTTCTGGTCCTGGCCACTCGTCTCTGGTATCTTGGTTCTGGTCCTGGCCACTCGTCTCTGGTATCTTAGTTCTGGTTCTGGCCACTTATTTCTGGTATCTTGGTTCTGGTCCTGGCCACTCGTCTCTGGTATCTTGGTTCTGGTCCTGGTCGCTTATCTCTGGTATCTTGGTTCTGGTCGCTTATCTCTGTTATCTTGGTTCTGGTCCTGGCCACGCGTCTCTGGTATCTTGGTTCTGGTTCTATCCACTTATCTCTGGTATCTTGGTTCTGGTCCTGGCCACTCGTCTCCGGTATCTTAGTTCTGGTCCTGGCCACTCATCTCTGGTATCTTGGTTCTGGTCGCTTATCTCTGTTATCTTTGTTCTGGTCCTGGCCACGCGTCTCTGGTATCTTGGTTCTGGTTCTATCCACTTATCTCTGGTATCTTGGTTCTGGTCCTGGCCACTCGTCTCCGGTATCTTAGTTCTGGTCCTGGCCACTCATCTCTGGTATCTTGGTTCAGGTCCTGGCCTCTCACCTGTGGTGTCTCAGTTCTCATTTTGACCACTCGTCTCTTTCTTAGTTGGATTGCTCCTCCTCACTCCGGCTGAGGCTTCACTGCACTAGTCTGGCACGTTCTGGTAATTGTGGATATAAGCCAATTTAGCTGTCTTCATACTTGGTTCTGGTCACTCCCGCTCTTCTCTGCTGCCCTGAGCCTTTGTAACATCTAGCCGTGACACAGCTGTCACATAACCTGGTGTTCATACTATCTCTTCCTATCTGGAACATACACTTGGCCCCTCCAGTTCCTGTTGACACAGTTCTCTCTGCCTTATACTCTTTGACCTGCAGATGGCGATGTTCATTTGCAGAGCTCTGTTATGCACTAACTCCATCTTTTTACAAAAATATCTTCTTAATAAGTGACACATCCCTAAAATCAGGCTCTCAGCCCCTACATTATGCTGTTCATGACATTACATCTTAGGTATCCATGGCTATGACCACAAGCAACTAACATTCACTATATGAGTGGTTATAACAGTGAAATCCTAAATTGTAATGTCCTGCACATGAGGTAAGTGACTTCTAATCAGGAGAACTAGACTACATTTCTACAGTAATTGGAGGGATTTGCGAATAATATTATTATTATTACACCTAACACATATTGGATAGTATTTTGAGGATGGAAAAACCTCTTTAAGCTTAAGCCAAAAAAGCAAAAAGAAAGAAAATGTCATAAAGGTAAAATTAATAAACTTATTTCTAGAGTTCTCACTTCCAGCTCCAGGATCCTGAACTCAAGAAGTTCATTCTGGTCTTTTGCATCTTGGACATCATGTTTGTACTTGGCTTCATCAATCTCCATTTGTTTAATCTATGATGGAAGAAAAACAGTCAATTATATTCCATAGATTCCTGCACACAATGGTCCATTCTATAGTTAGTGTATCAAAAAAGCTACACCCCCCTATGTCTATGCAGGGGATTTGGAGTATCATATGACAAATAAATGGCTAGTGAATATAATAAATGAATTAGAAAAAAGTATATTGTATATGAAATGACATAGTGACAATAAAAGATTTATCTATATAGATACCACAGGAGGTAAAGAAGACATCTTACTTTATCCACAAGTTCCTGGTTCCGTCTGTACAGTGCTTGCTTCTCCTCTATCCATTTCATGTCCTTATAAATATAAGGGAATGTGTCAGAGAATTAGCTAATGTTTACGTCACGTTTTTATGTTAAGTCAATTTTTGTTTATTATTTTCCATATCACCGTCTTTATCTTTTCTTGAAAACTGATTGATGTAAATTATTGTATAAAGCAGATTATGCAACGGAATCCTGGCACCAAATCAATCCTACCCATGGTGGCCATTCTTATCTATGACACTGGGGCTTGACTAGGGTCATTCTACCATCAGCAGAGGAGAAGAGGATCAGCGCCATATACCACAGGGCTGTAGGACCACCATAGTTTGGTCTTCTGATTGATGGTTTAAAACTTGAAGTTACTAGTCCTGACCTAACTCTCAACATATTCTATGATTGTTCAGCATCCCAGACTATTCTATAGACATGAAAAATTTGTATTTATTTATTTTACTCATTTAGGCCTTATATTCACACATCCGTATTTAAAAATGGCACCGGAGTCAGTGTGTCCATGAAAAATGGCACCGCTGTCAGTGTGTCCATTTTCACCATCAGTGTTTATTCACAGATAAATTACAAAAGTTCTCCTAAACTTTTCAGTGGTAAATGGATTGTCCGGGATTTCGACAGTCAAGACCTGTCCTTAGGATAGGCCCCCCCCTCAATATCTGATCGGTAGGGGTATGACACCCAGCACCCCCACCGATTAGCTGTTCCCAGTAGCAGCGGCAGCCAAACTACTCAGTTGCAGAGCTGCACTGCCCAGCTCCACCAGCAGAATAGTGGTCGTGGCCAAGTACTGCACTTCTGCCCCCTATTGACTCAAAAAGTTGCAACTTTTTGGCATGACTACAAGCTGCACCCTAATTTGGTGATTTTCCAAAGTTTATACCCCAATTTTGTTTGCAAAAAAATCTTTGAAGAATTAGGGCCATAGTCTTTTTCTGAACATAAAAACAGCAACTGGATTTGTTAGAAAACACTAAAGTACACTGGATGCTCGGACGGGCTCAACTCGAGTTCCTAATGTAACTGAAGTCAATGGGAAACAGGAGCATTTTTCTGAAAAATCTGTCTCCCTCTCTGGACAGGAACTTGTCCTCCCTCTCCAGGTGGCAACTCATCCTCCCTCTCTGGGTGATAACTCATCCTCCCTTTCTGAGTGGGAACTCATCCTCCCTCTCTGGGTGATAACTCATCCTCCCTCTCTGAGTGGGAACTCATCCTCCCTCTCTGAGTGGGAACTCATCCTCCCTCTCTGAGTGGGAACTCATCCTCCCTCTCTGAGTGGGAACTCATCCTCCCTCTCTGAGTGGGAACTCATCCTCCCTCTCTGAGTGGGAACTCATCCTCCCTCTCTGAGTGGGAACTCATCCTCCCTCTCTGAGTGGGAACTCATCCTCCCTCTCTGAGTGGGAACTCATCCTCCCTCTCTGAGTGGGAACTCATCCTCCCTCTCTGGGTGGGAACTCATCCTCCCTCTCTGGGTGATAACTCATCCTCCCTCTCTGGGTGGGAACTCATCCTCCCTCTCTGGGTGATAACTCATCCTCCCTCTCTGGGTGATAACTCATCCTCCCTCTCTGGGTGATAACTCATCCTCCCTCTCTGGGTGATAACTCATCCTCCCTCTCTGGGTGATAACTCATCCTCCCTCTCTGGGTGATAACTCATCCTCCCTCTCTGGGTGATAACTCATCCTCCCTCTCTGGTGG
The DNA here is from genome assembly GCA_033576535.1 of Allobates femoralis. Taxonomy (NCBI): domain Eukaryota; kingdom Metazoa; phylum Chordata; class Amphibia; order Anura; family Aromobatidae; genus Allobates; species Allobates femoralis. The sequence goes on along the minus strand of JARQOC010000003.1, from coordinate 805,981,414 downwards.
GAACTCTCCTCCCTTCTGGTGGGAAACCTCCTCCCTCTCTGAGTGGGAACTCATCCTCCCTTTCTGAGTGGGAACTCATCTCCCTTTCTGAGTGGGAACTCATCCTCCCTTTCTGAGTGGGAACTCATCCTCCCTTTCTGGTGGGAACTCATCCTCCCTTCTGAGTGGGAACTCATCCTCCCTTTCTGAGTGGAACTCATCCTCCCTTTCTGGGTGGAAACTCATCCTCCCTTTCTGGGTGGGAACTCATCCTCCCTTTCTGGGTGGGAACTCATCCTCCCTCTCTGGGTGGGAACTCATCCTCCCTCTCTGGGTGGGAACTCATCCTCCCTCTCTGGTGGGAACTCATCCTCCCTCTCTGGGTGGGAACTCATCCTCCCTCTCTGGGTGGGAAACTCATCCTCCCTCTCTGGGTGGAAACCATCCTCCCTCTCTGGGTGGGAAACTCATCCTCCCTCTCTGGGTGGAACTCATCCTCCCTCTCTGGGTGGGAACTCATCCTCCCTCTCTGGGTGGGAACTCATCCTCCCTCTCTGGGTGGAAACTCATCCTCCCTCTCTGGGTGGAAACCATCCTCCCTCTCTGGGTGGGAAACCATCCTCCCTCTCTGGGTGGGAAACATCCTCCCTCTGGGTGGGAACTCCTTCTCCCTCTTTAGGCAGAAACTCGTTCTCCCTTTCTGAGCAAGAACTCGTCCTCCCTCCCTGGGTAGGAACTCATCCTTCTCTACTGGACATGTACTTATCCTCCCAGGTGGGAACTCGTCCTCTCCAGGAGGGAATTTGAACATTGCTCTCGAGCACTCGAGATAACTGGCGCAGCAACAAAAGTGTGCCCGAGCACACCCGATGCTCGATCGAGTATCAAACATGCTCACTCATCACTAATGGCTATCTGATATGTCATCCATGAAAGGATCACTTTTTTAACAATGCATGCCCAGAACAACTGTGCGTGTTCAGAGATTCCTCTAGTATGCTAATCTATTATAATCGGAAAGAAAATGGATGAAAAAAGGAAACCAAAGTGTTGCTCTGTGAGTCGGGCCAGCAGGGAAGGGGTTAATCGGATATCGGGACAGTGGTTTCGGTGGGGGATCACGGCTGGTCGGTTCCTGATTCTGTGCCCTGGGAACTCAATTGGCTGATTGGATGAGGGGGAAGTTGGAGATAGGGAAACATGGCGCCACCTGTGGTACCTGGTAATGTGATTACCAGCGCTGCAGCCGGCCGCTGAGGTGATGGTGAAGCACCTTTGGTAGTACAGCTCCCCACAGGCGGAGCTTTACCTTAGGGCAGCGGGGAGAATGAGAGGAGTTGTAGTCCTTGACTCTTTGGTGCTGTAGAGCCCTTTAGGGTGACGAATAATTGATGCCAGAGACCATATTAGCTCAAACAGTTCTTTACTGGTACCAGTTGGATAAGGTACACGGTACAGTCTAATTCACTGGGGGTTGTAGCCGCAGATTTTGGAGGCTTTTCCAGAGTCTGTCAGAGGTGTCTCTATAATAGCTTTCTTGGTTGGTGTTTGCTTTAGCTCTCCTGTCAACCACACTAAAGAGCCCGATCGCCGGTCCCCAGGTCTGTTACTAAAAGGTACTTCTGACTCCTTTCCGATACATGCAGGAGCGGTGAGAAAACAATCCCTTCTGTCACCGGTATTTAGTCCTTTCCCTTATTAGTGTCTTGGACTCACTTTGGGACAAGGAGGGATTTAGTCCTGTGGTGCTGTGGCTCCTATTTTTGGCCCACAGCCTGCCGGTCAGCGGTTTGGGATAAACCATTAACTAAGTTCCGGTTTACCGGTGTTGACCTGGACTTTCCAGCCGGCTACAACCAGTCCTGGAGTGTCCCCTTCTTTGTCTGGGTCACCTCTCTCCTTAGAGGTGCCCTCCTGTCACGGTTGCAGGGTCCCCTGCTCTGTCCGCTCTCTTCTTCTGTCACCGTGACTGTCTGTAACTGTCACTTCACGACTCCCGCTCTTCTAAGCTCCACCCCCCCCCTTCAAGACCTACTTAATTACAGTCCCTTGTACTAAGGTATCTTATGAGCGTGCTTGTGTGCAGACTCTGGGTTTCCTCCTCATCCACATCTACGGAGGCACTACACCTTCTGTTTGGGGTGCAGTACCTCCCCGTGGCGTCCCGCCAGAGGGCGCCACACACTGCTTGTTAAGTTTTTTTAATACTGGATGCATCATAAACTGATGACCCCTGGACATGTGAGCAGAGCCTGAGGTCCTATCATTATGCCCTTAGCACATCTATCAGCCTACTGTTATGCTACTAGGGTCGCCTTGAGCACATAGACATGGATGCACCCCATATCGGGATGCCAGTGAATTTGCTGTGTTTCCCCCTCCATATTCCTCCCGCTATGATTGTGTGCTCTGTAATTATATCAACTGAAAGCCGAAAGCAAAGTCTTTATCACAGAAGATTAACGTGGAAAGCTTTGGATCGTCAACCTTGTCTCAGTCTGATCGTTGTAATGTCAAAGCCTTATCGGTGCAGTCATTTAAGCACACCGCCTTTGTAGATCTGTAGTTTGATCAGCAAACGCAAAGGATCAGAGAGACAATGTTTATGGTGCGCCATTAAAGGAATGGAAAGAACAATGTGATAGCAATTAGGGCATAAAAGTATTATAATTTATAAATCTAATGCAAAATAAAAATATGCAAAAATGTCTTCAGAAATCTTTTTGGCCCTACTTTTTCTTTTTCTTACAGATTCTTTTCTCAGAAAATGATCCATTGTTTAACCTCCCTGGTGGTATGATTAGGTCAGGAATTTTGTGCTAAAAGCGGTACCATTTTTTTTTTAAATTTCTTTTATGGGCAGAAATTTTATACATTTGTATTTCCCGCCCAGTTCCGCCTCCAACCCAGTTCCGCCTCCAATGAGCCACTGCGGCTCACAGAGACGGAACCAGGAAGTCATGGAGGCATCCGAAGGAGCTCTCAGCGGCGATCACAGCGGGGACATCGCTGGATGTCCGTGACAGAGGAGAGGAGGGTAACTGAGGGAAGCATCCAGCTTCCCTTGGGTGTTCCCGCCCCTCTTCTCGTCTGCAGCCCTAACCCTAAGGGCCCCCGTCACACGGGGCGACGGGGCTGGAGATGTCGGCGGTGAATGGCGGGGGCGCGCACGCTCTCGCCGCCCCCGCCACCAGCGCCGTCCCCCGTTTAGACGGGGCGACCGCTCCAGCCCCGTGCCGGCGACCTGTAGGGCGGCATCGCCGCCGGGGTGTCTGACAACCCCGGCGGCGATGCAGGACAATGGGAGCCTATGGCTCCCATCGCCTGAGAGGTCGCTGCCGCCCGGTTACATGGGGCGATGTGTGCACATCGCCCCATGATGGTCACCAGGTTTCACAGCACTGCTGTGAAACCAGGCGACCGGCCGGGACCAGCGACATCGCCCCTTTACATGTGGCGACGTAGGGGTGATGACGTAGGCGATAGGCCACGCCCCCACGTCTCCGCATGAATGGGCAGCGATATCGCCCCGTGTGGACTGGGCCCCTAACCCTAACCCTAGCCCTAGCCCTAGCTCTGGAGAAGGGGGCAGCGCCATATCACTGACATGGCGCCGGCGACGAGGAGCAGTAAGACCTGCAGCAGGGGTCAGGGCCAGCTCGGCTCTGACAGCAAACCCCCCCCCCCTTCCCCTCGGAACTCATGTCCCGCGCTGAAGCAGGGGCGGCGGGGCACTGATAGCACCCCTCGCCCCCCTCCGGAGCTCATGTCCCGCTGCTGAAGCAGGGGCGGCGGGGCACTGATAGCACCCCCCCCCCCTCCGGAGCTCATGTCCCGCGGCTGCAGCAGGGGCGGCGAGGAGGGGGAACACTGACAGCACCCCCCCAGAACGTATCAGGTGCTGGCACAGCACAAAACGGCCGCACAGTGAGCAGCTGCAGCAGCCACAGGTATTCCCGAGTGTGACTCGGGGTTACCGCTTCTAGCAGTGAAAGTTAACCCCGAGTCACACTCGGGAATACCGCTAGGAAGGTTAAGGTCCTGGCTGCCTGTAGCTAAGCTGTGACCCCCTCTTCCTGCTGGAAAGTCTCTTACCCATATGGCAGGCAGCCTGATCCTTCTCCGGCACCACTCTTCTGGCGACTGTCCCTGAGCTCTCGGGTGCTGCTTACAGGTGCTTTGATGTGGCTGGGAGACGTGGAGTCTCCCGTACTCTGTTTTGGCTGCTGGGTCTTTAGTCCCCGCACAACCTCGGACTCTGGTGTCCGTTTCTGGAGCTCTGCGGTGAACCGACAACTGGCTCCACTTCCCAGGCCCTCTGCTCTCCTTCCTCAGAGCCTCTTCGACAGGTCCATCACACTTGCGGCTGTCTATCCTGGAACGAGCTCCTCTGGCTCCAGTGCTAGGACATCTGCACTGTCCTTGTTCTCTCAAACTTTCTCCCTGACTTTATAACTAACCCCGCCTCTATTCCAGAATTTATATGGGACCTCCCCTGAACCTGGGTCTCAAGCTCCTCCTTCAGGTCTGGAGTCAGGAAAAGTGTTGCATGCAGTGGGTTTACCTGATGTGGATACCCCTTCTTGGTTCCAAGCATGACATAACCCCTCGAGGCAGGCAATGCCATTTTGGCAACCGGACTCTGGGGTGCCACAGAGACACAATTAGTGAGACACATGCAAGATACTAGTGTGGAGCCCACTGGAACGGGGTACTCAGTACCGGACTGGGGTACTGCTGGGGATGTCACGGAGGTCCTGGTCCGGACCGTGTCCCGGGTTCTCACAAGTAAAGGGGTATTTACAAGGATTAGTTCAACGTGACGCCACCCACGGGTTGTGGTCAGTAATGGGACCACCACTGCAGCGCAGCTCTGCCAGGAGGATGGAGCGATGGATGGGCTGCAGCTAGATGGATGAGCCTGCCGCGGGTTGGGCTGCTCCTGGCAGGGTAAGAAGTACACTAACAGTTCTGTATATCTGGAATCAGACACGGACACTGAAGCAGGGTTCACCGGGTTTACTTTCAAGTTCTTCAAAGTCACACAAGTCACGGTACAGTTCTCAACACAGTTCACAGTTCAGTTAACTCCGGGAACATCAAACCCTGTGCAGCCAGGCTGTCGCTCTGAGACCCCTCATTCCTTCTTGTGTCCTTTCAGGCTGTTCTCTCCCTCTCTCTGTTCTCTCCGCAGGTTGTATGGCGGCAGCTTGGCCCCTTGTATGCAGCTTCCCCCTAAGTGTGTACGGGCGGTAAGCCGGGTCCTCGTGGTTGCTGCTGTGACTAACCCTGTAGTGGAAACACGGACCTGGAATCTGTGTTCTCCACCAGTTTGTCTGGGGAGCTGGTGTATTACTTCGGTCCCCCTCAGAGTCGACACTCTGGTATGTGCCTAGCCTGCAGTAACCCTGTCTTCCAAGGTGTTACCATGCTCCTTCTAATCCCTGTGATTCCAGTACAATCAGAGAAAACTACTCCGCCGGTAGTTGGTCGGTGCTGCCGTGTTCCTCAGACCCGGTGATACCGGTCCGGTCTCTGTTCTCACACTCCCCTGGGATGCTGGCTATGAACGAGCTTTCTCTCCATGGTTCTGTGACTCTGGATTCTGCATCTCCAGGGAGCCCAATCCCACTGGGATGTGTCACTTTCTGTCTCTGGTCTTTACTTCTCAGCCTACTCCGGCCTACTTGGTCTTTTCTGTTTGGCTCACTCTGGCCTACTGCCTAACTCCTCCTCTTTTCCTCTTTCTGTGCTGTCAATTGATCTTCATTCCCCACCCACTTGCTCTCTAAACCCACCACCCCTTGCCCACCTAGAGTCCCAGGCTCCGGGTTGGGTGCTGTACTCTAGTGGGTGTGTGTGCTGTGAGGGTGTTTGGTGCACAAACTGTCTATCTTTCTGCCTGGCTGCAGTTCCCTATGTGGCCACACTGGTCATAGGGGCGCCACACTAGCACCGGTCTCGGACCCGCTCTCTAGACAGGTGTGTGTCAGCTTCATAGGAACACATGCATCTGACACACTCCTGTCCGGAGAGCTGGCAGCCATGTCGTGTGACGCATGCGAGACTCATGTGAGTGAGTCATTCGCTGGGGCCATGGGGTACTCGGAACCGGGCCCTCAGTCTCTCTTTCACAGTCGCCTGGGCCTGCTGGGTGGTCACAGTGATGTGACCTGGCTCTGTGGTCCCGGGCGGTCAATAAAAAGGAGGAAAAACAGTTTTTAAAGGATAAATCAATAAATCGTGATGCCACCCATAGTCTGTGGCTATATGGGACCACCGCTGCAATCGGGACCGCTGGGGATGATGGTGGGTACAGCAAGATGATGAGCCCTCTACGTGTAGGGCTGGTCCCCAGGGCAATCGTGTGAGAAAAATAAGTATAAAGTACCCGTACCTTCAGGCAGCATCCACAGTCTATGCACTGTCGCAATTACCTCCCGCAGGCAAATAAACAGAGTCCACACAATACTGGGCTTTACCGGGCTTTTACTCTCAACTTCCAGTTGTACAGTTCACAGTAACTCTCGATAGTTCACAGCAGACCTGGGCTCTCTCAGCAGCTGGGATGGCTTGTCTGCAGCACTCCCTTTCTGTGTACCTCTTGGGCCCTCTCGTCCTCCATTCTGCATGTGACTCACCAGGCCAGAGGACTCAGATCTCAGGCGCAGTCTGAAGGTCACGGGTGGTGGTGCCTGAGGCTGTGGCCCTGGTGGTCAATGAAAAAGGGAAAATAAAAGAAGTTTGTTCGTGAAACCACCTGTAGATCCCGGTGATGGCACCGGCACTGCGGGAACCTCCAGGGTGATGGGCGGCAGCAAAATGGAGTAGCTCCCTACAGGAGGAGCGGGGTCCCCGGGGTATTGGAAGTAGAAATCGATGGTGGAGTACGGCAGTACAGTCACTGTGGAGCAAGACAGCTAAATCACAGTTCAAGGAAGAAATCACTGACACGTTGCTCACTCTGAACAGGTACTTTACTCCTGAATTCTGCAGGGTTACAGGGTAATGCAGTTCTCTTTGCAGAGTAGTGGACCAGGTGGTTCTGGCAATGAGCAGTGCCCCTTTGAAGCTCCACTGTGTTCCTTCTCTATCACGCTCTGTCCCTTGCTCTGCTGCCCTGCACGGATCCCGCTTGTTAGACCAGGCCCGTTGAGATATATGAGATCCCCTTATCTCTCCAAGGAGACCGCAACTCGTTTTAGCGCTTCTGGTGAGGACCGTGCTTGGTGTAGGGTGGTTGGATCGTGCTCCTAAAAAGTCATCGACCACTCCGGGTTTGTGGTTCAGGAATGTAGCTGGCTAGACCACTTCGGAACCAGTACCCCGGGTTTGGACTGGGCTAAGGCATTCGGTTACCCCTTTCTTTTCTTGAGTCTTTCTCTTCTGGGTCACCAGGTTGAGGTGCCCTCCCAGTTAGCTTCTCTCTGCTGTTCTGCAACTCTACAACACTAGCTTCATCTACAGCTTCTCACTAACTCCGCTGCACTCTCTTGACTTGACTAACTTCTAACTACTGTAACTCCTTTCTGCTTTCCCCACTGCTTTATCACCTAGCCTCTCCTCCCACCAGGACCGGTTACCTTAGTAGTGGGCATCTAATTGGTCCTCTATCACTAGATGTTTGCATGTGGTGCTGGAGCTTCAGGCTTATCCTACTCATTACTAAAACAAAGCATATGGCACCTTCAGTCAGGGGTGCAGTACCCTTTTGTGACACACTCTTAGTGGGGCACCACACTCCCCCTTGGAAAAATTACACTTGTCCCCAAATGTCCAGTCTACCCTACCCGGTACAGAGTGACATTATTGGTTATGCATAACAACAATTATACATTTTTAATAATAATAACAGGTATTCTTGTATTCTTTCCGTCCGGGAGGTACTATATCTTTAAACGTTGCGAAATAAAATAAATACTTATCAGTTCAAAGGAACCGGTTAACTATTGCGGACCTAGTGGTTACTATCACTGTCTTTTCCAATATCCAGGTTACCACTGGGCCGCTGCACACAATATCACAACACGCAATAAAGTAGGGAAAAATCAAATGTACAATATTTACATTTGGCTGCAAGTACTGAGTTCTTTACAGTTCACACTTACGCACTCTCAAGGTGTACCAGCCTCTGGGTTCTGCGTGTCTTTTGTAGGATATTAAGTCCTGTCTGTATAAATCACGATCCTGGTGTCTTTTGGGCAGATGTGATTCAACATCCCGGTGCGAAACAAAAACGTCCTCGTACAATTCTTCCTCTCTGGCGAAACCCCAACTGTTGTCCAGGTTGAACGTAGTTACTACGCCTCGTTTACAGTGCTCTGGGGCTATGGGTGGTTGGCATCGGGCCTCTGCTCTTATTTGCAAGTTCTCTTGTTCGCGGGCCCACCACTTGTGTCTGCGTCGCTGCCCTTCTGCTTCATCCGACGGTGAAAGGTACACACAAAGTCACTGCGATTTGAGGTGCTGCTGTTATACTGAGATTGGCGGTAACTCTCCACAGTTGTTCTTATACTATTACCGCTGGTCATTGAGGTAGCTGCTACGCCCCACCAAGCAACCCGGGCTTCAGGTGGCAATTGCCCAGCGGGGTTCTGTGCTGGATCCTCCTCGGAGCCCGACTGTTCTGGTTACTCGTCCTCATCGGGGAACTGGTAAGCGTCTTCTTCCTCTGGCTCACTGGCCTCAAATACAAGGTCTGGCTCCTCGGAAGGCGGCTGTTCTTCTTCCCGCTCTGGGTTTGCTGGTTCATCAGGTGCAGCTAGCCACATGGTCGTCCTCCTGCGGGGCTTCATGGCTGCCCACCTCATGGTCGTCCTCCTGCGGGGCTTCATGGCTACCCACATCCTCTTCCTCCGCAACCGTGGACAGCACCGGTCGGTTCCTCACCGGTAACCGGGTGGTTCTCAGGTAGCTCGTCCCCGCCACTGGTTCCAAGTCTGGACAGTCAGTCTGCCTCTGCATGGCTGCGCGCCTAGTTTTGTAGCCACGTTGGCGCTCCAGCACCGGATAGTTCACTCAGTGTTCTCCAGGAGTTGGACTCTTAAGTCTTGGAGCGCGGTCTCCCAGAATGTCGGGTCCCATCGATGGTGTGGACAGAGACCAACTCTGGCTCACTGAGGGCGGCGCAGGTCTCTTCCTCTACCTCCTGCATCAGCTCTTCAGCCGGATGGCTGCCATGCTTGCTTCTCCAAAACCCGTACTCATCGTAGCTGGCGCAGGTTCTGGTGGCAAAGCTCCTTGCAAAGACCCGGCCACGCCCTCTTCCTTTTGTTTTATAGTCCGTGGGTGGACTAAGGTCTCTGGCCGCCCCCTTGGTTTTTCCTTAGCAATTGGGGCGGGAAAATGGTTTGCGCCTCTGCCAGGGCCCTCCCACGACGAGGAACCGAGGCACGCTCCTGGGCCAGCACATTGTCCTTAACATTGCTGGACCAAATGGCGGGAAAAGTTCTTTAGTGCCGTATATAGACAAAGTTCCAGGATGGCCAATAAAGTTCCATAAGGGCACAGTACCCGTTAGATACGGGTCAGTTCGAATCCTGTTCGTAGACGTCAAGTTGACTCACCCAGGCCAGGGGACTCAGATCTCAGGCGCAGTCTGAAGGTCACGGGTGGTGGTGCCTGAGGCTGTGGCCCTGGTGGTCAATGAAAAAGGGAAAATAAAAGAAAAATAAAAGAAGTTTGTTTGTGACGCCACCTGTAGGTCCCAGTGATTGGCACCGGCGCTGAGGGAACCTCCGGGGTGATGGACGGCAGCAAGATGGAGTAGCTCCCTACAGGAGGAGCGGGGTCCCCGGGGTATTGGAAGTAGAAATCTATGGTGGAGTACGGCAGCACAGTCACTGTGGAGCAAGGCAGATAAATCACAGTTTAAGGAAGAAATCACTGACACGTTGCTCACTCTGAAGGGTACTTTACTCCTGAATTCTACAGGGTTACAGGTAATGCAGTTCTCTTTGCAGAGTAGTGGACCGGGTGGTTCTGGCAATGAGCAGTGTCCCTCTGACGTGAAGATGCGGAACAGGGAGTTCAGCCACTGAGCCATAATACCAGAGGTCGCGGGTCTGTCTACTGGCCCCGACACCCTGTCAGAAAGGAAACCAGTCACACCAGGATAACCCTACCGGGGTCGAGATCCAGTGCAGGAGAGAAGAGAGCATGAAGCTGGGATTCTCAGGAAGCACCCCAATCGGGCCTGGTACTAAGCGGGCTGTTCCCGGACAGGCAGTAGCAGCAGGACATGGGTTAGAGACAAGGAAGGCATACCACGGGAGACTCCAAGGGATTCTGCAACCCACTGTGACTACCCGGCCGGCTATCCTTACTTAACAACGGTTGTCTTCTGTACACTGTACCACCATCAGCATTGTTCCAGTAAAGTACCTAGGAAGAGTGACAGAGTTTCTGTGTGCGTATTCACTGCTGCACTGCAACTTACTTATCTCCATCATCAGCACTTCCATCACTACAGGTGCATCCCTGCCACGGAGGGCCAGCTCTACCTGCAGGGAGCTGTACCATCTCGGCTGCAATACCATCGCCTTCCGGAGATCTGAAGCGGTGCTGGTGCTACTGTGGCGCCCCGCAACGAGTGCGTCACTGGAAGGTATTGCATCCCTGACTGAAGATGTAATATCTTCCCTCTCAGTGATGACATGGTTAAACCCAGAGCGCCATACACCACACAACACACTAGAGGTAGAGGGCCAATCAGGTCCTGGTGGGAGGAGTGAGAAGTGTAGTGTGTGGGGGAAGTTAGAGAGTAGGAGTAGTCAGTGTGGAAGGAAGGAGAAGGAGCAGGGGACCTGCACAGTGCCGTACAGCCCTGAAAGAGTAACTCACCGGCAGGGCACCATCAGGCGGTGACCCAGACCGGAACACGGGCAGCTACCGAGCGGGTTCAAGCATACCCGTGCCCAACCCACCGGATCACCGGTTCCGAGGCGAACGGACATCCACCGCTGTTCTGCAAACCAGAGTGACGAGTAGCTTTCTAGGAGCACCTCACTACAGCCGCAACCAAGCCGTCTTGCCAGTGAGATACCCACCTCAGGGAAACAGGCCCCTATACAGCCGGGATTCGAGCCGGTAGGGAATACTTCAGAAGTCTTCCCCGTACCTCGAACTGGCACACTAAGGCAACAACGGCAACTAGACAGGAAAGTTAGTAAAGGAAGGACACAGTGGAGCTCTGGACTAAGACCAGTCATCCGTTACCTAAAGACTGTATACTGTGTACCACACCAGCCGTTACAGTAAAGACCCGTTACAGAGGAACCTGGTGTCCGTGCTTTTCTTCAGAACTGTTATTAACTCTGTCCAGCAACTACCTGAGCTGCCGTATTCCATCTAGTGCAGCTCCTGACCCCGGGGACTCCTGCTCATCCTGCGGCGAGCATCCCATCAAGCTGCCGCACATCCCCCGGAGGCCCAAGCAGCGCTGGTGCAATCACCGGACTCCCACAGGTGGCGTCACGATAATCAAGAAACATCCCAATGCTTTAATCCCTTTTTATCTGACCACCGGGCCCCACAGCCTCAGGCGCGGAACCGTGACGAGGGAATCATCGCCTGAGACGTGAGCATCCGGCAACGGTGAGTCACTACATCACCAGAATCTCCGGGTGGCGTCATGATAAACTTAAAAACTTTTATTCCATTCCAATTACCCCTTTTTAGTTGACCACCAGGGTCACGGGTCTGGGCAGGTCACGAGTGACATCCCTACCGCAGCAGAGAGCCCAGATACCCGAGTCCCCATGCCCTGGGCTAGTCATATGCATGAAAGAAGGAGAGATTGCACGGATGCTTTTAACACAGCAGCAAATTATAATAATTTTTCAACTGCCCTTTACCCACAGGAAAAAGGCTAAAAACGATAATGCGACAGTGCACCGGAGCCAACTCACACGAATACTGAAATGTTCATCTGTCTATAATATTCCGGTCAAACCTATGTATGACACTATTATTAAAACTGTGTCCACACCACAGTCAGTATTCATATACTGGGGGGCACATATAGAACCAATAAATCCAGTGCATGCTAAAGAAATCCTTAAATCAAATATATATATAAAAAAAACTTCACAGCACTCAAAGACATAGTGTGAACTGATGGTGCAAGCAGGAACACTGGATCGAACAACCAGAAAAAATTTCTCTGCAGCACTCAGATACTACCAATAATGCACACATCTCAACAAGCGGTATATGAGGAAAAAATTTAAAACTTACATTTTTTGCAAAATACTCAATATTCTTATTTCTTTATTTTCTGAGGTTCTTGGTACATACATTGGCCAATGTCTGTTTGCTCATCAACCACGACACGGTGACCTCGGTCTGATGAGTTGAGATGGTGTCCACCCACCCAGAAAATAAAAAATAAGAATATTGAGTTTTTTTAAAAAAAACGTAAGTTTTTAATTTTTTCTTCATATACCGCTTGTTAGCACGTGTGCATTATTGGTAGTAGCTGAGTGCGGCAGAGAATTTTTTTCTGGTTGTTTGATCCAGTGTCCCTGCTTGCACCAGTTCACACTATGTCTTTGAGTGCTGTGCAGTTTTTTCTGTTTTTTGTCTAATATGTGGAGTTGCTGGTTCCATGTCTGCACTTAGCACCCTCATCGCCCACAGGTGGTCTAGGGTTGAGATGGTGTCCACCCACTTAGAAGTGGGAGAGGGAGGACAAGGAAGACAGGGATTTCAGCGTAGGACTCATCAGACCTGAGGTCACCGTGTCGTGGTTGATGAGCAAACAGACATTGGCCAATGTACTGTATGTACCAAGAACCTCAGAAAATAAAAAAATAAGAATATTGAGTTTTTTTTAAAAAAACGTAAGTTTTTAATTTTTTCCTCATATACCGCTTGTTAGCATGTGTGCATTATTGGTAGTAGCTGAACGCTGCAGAGAATTTTTTTCTGTATATATATATATATATATATATATATACATACATACATACATACATACATACATACATACATACATACACACAACATGAAGACATGTACACAACATTATTTTCAGTTGACATATTTTTTCAATATTTCTTAGATCTCCACTATTAAAATATGATACAAATATGTTGTAGTGCAGTTGTTCATATTTGCTATTTGCCACTAGATGGGAGTATTAATCCTAGAAGAGAAATGTTAGTCTGCCTATTAATAATAATAAAGAATCCATCACTAGGATTAAGCCTTCTGAGCCGACTATACGGGCAAGCAGGTCATAGGAATCTGAATAAAATGATACCATAATATGTGTGATCTGATGTTTTATTTCACAGAAATCCACATTTTTCTTAAAGGTAATCAGTCACCTAATTTTTCCACAACTGAGAGAAGCATAATGTAGAGACAGAGATTCTGAAATTACAGCAATGTGTCACTTGCTTGACTGTTTAGTCAAGTTTAGTATAGTTTTGTTAAAATCACTGTTTCATCAGCAGGAGGTCGTCATTAAAGGACTACTTGGCTTTCTGCTAGGTAATCAAGCATATTCATAAGTTTTTGTATAACCCTGTCCCCACCACTGATTGGCAACTTTCTGTGTTCACTGTATATGGGCAGAAAGCTGCCAATCAGTGTTGTAGAGGTGGGGCTATGGAGCTTCGCATTCAAATAACTGTTGGATCTTCAGCAGAGAAAACAGAGACATTATAAAAAAAAATGATAGCAAACAGCTCAGTACTTGATACATTGCTGGAATCAGGGTCTCTGTCTCTACATTATGTTGCTCTCAGATTGGGTAGAATCGGACTTGGTGACAGATTCCCTTTAACATGTAAATTAGCTGTTAAGACCTATGGGCTGGGCATAGATGTACCTGAGAATTTGTGCCCAGAGCTTATTATAAATGAAAGGGGTCATTACCAATATGAGACATGTAATGACTGACAGGCTACTCTCCTGATTTACATGCCTCACACAGGTAATGCCCCTTGACAATCAATAGGGGATTGTTGGGTCGTTCTCAGTTTTGTATTCAATGTCTTAACCTTACCATAGTTATAACTAAATAAACACATGACTGCTATGATTTCGGTAAAAATGGCCACAGCAGCCTTTATTAAATATTTACACAAATCTAGGGAGCGCCCACCACAATGGCTACCCCACCACCACATAATCAGTGTTAATATAAACAGGCAATAACCAGCTGAAAGGATCAGTCCACAAGCAAACCCCATAACCTTACTAATCTCCATGGCTGCACTGCACCAGCCCTTGGGAGAAGAGGTATTAACACCCCATGGTTAATACCTCTAACCTTAAAGGGACCTTTGCTCAATGATTTCATTGCTGTAACCGGAGCTTCCCCAAAGGAAATCACTAATTATCCAGCCTCTGAACCAGACCAATCCTCAGCCACAGACTGGCCATGCGACACCTTGCACGGTCTGGCCCCCCACTACTTGAACATGTTAGTACGCTCCATAACCAGGAGCCACACATAAAAGCATATAGCAGTAAGCTGAACCATATGCCATGGAGAAGTTTTACTTGTCCAAGATCCCCATAACCCTCAACCATCCAGCCATTCTCATGGCTACACCAACAGGCCCAACGCCTCACGAACAGAATCCCTGTTTAGGTCCTTTACCCTTTTAGGACCTTCGTATTTCCTGTCAATTCCACCACATTATCCAACCACAATACAATACCACCCAGGAAAGTACCAGAACTTCCCCAACCAATGTGATATCTTCCAATCAATTTACAGGAAGACTGAAACCACTACTTCACTTCGGAAACCAACTGGCAACAGAGCCAAACTAACACAGCATACCACAAAACCACCCACGATAAAGTCACCACCAAGATATCCAACTCAAGGAATATCTTCCAATCCTATCACCAGGAAGACCTCACATCAAAATCATGACTTCTCCCCTTAAGACCCACCTGGCACCATGCTATGTTCACCCACTGTAGTATGATCATCACGGGAAAAAAATAGGAACTTCACCACCCGTGGAACAACCCCTTCCCATTTCTGGAAGGGAATCCATACCAACATTATCCCCACCACTTGCAAATACCTCCTGTTTGCGCCATTGCCACCTAGCATATGACTGCCACCCTACCGGGAAGCAGTCCATCGCCTCCTGCACCATGAACATCACCAAATCCCGTACAACAAATACCCCACCCAATAATAAAATTTTCCATCGCTTTACAAAATACCTCTTTACCACCAAGCCACCTTATAACCATATTCCAACTACACCCAGAAATAGTAACCACACTTTTCAATCACTCCAAATCCCCTAACGTCATTTCCAAGCACTATACCCCCACCTTCTTGTAGGGTTATATGGCCTCACCAACATACCTAAACCATTACATATCACTCTGCTGTTCCCGAGAAGGTCAACCCCACATAGTTTTCCTCCCTTTTTTTTTTTTTGTACTGTTCACTCCAACATTGATTTTAGAAACCCAGCCACACCAGTTCCCATGTGGTTTTCTATCCACCGAACCACTTTAGGAATCCATTCGGTCCCAGTGGACCACTGCTAAGACAGTTACAATCCCACCACCTTCCCGGGGAATATGAGTGTCCCCAAGGACCAAACTAGGCACATCCACTTATACAAACACTAAAGGTACAGTCACACGTAGCAATATTGCCGCCATATGGCTGGCAATTTGATGTGAGCGCGCGCGTTCCGGGCACTTTTTTCCACATTGCTGTCGTCCTGTCACACATAGTCATCTCGTGTTCGATGTTCGGCAATCCTTTGTTCCAGAAATCCCCTGCCGCAGACCGTACACAATTTGACATAACCACATCGTCGCCAAATCTGCGCGTCACAAGCCTCCACCGCATCAGCGATGTGGGCGTAGAGTGTGAGCGCGCCGAGGAGACAGGCATGGCAGAGTGTTGTACACCGCGCCCCTACCACTCTGATTGGTCAACACAGCTGCGTCGCTATTGGTCAGCCTTGTCAGGAAGCCTGCCCACTACATGACGCATGTGTCCTTTCTACTATATCGCGATTAAAATATGGCGCCTTAGCCACGGCCAGCCAATGGGAACGCAGGAGCGACCACCATTCGCGGCAGACGGGGCACGCCAAACAGAACGCTCAGGCACGCCTCTGAAATTGCTTCCAGAAGGCCTGAGCTCGCTTTCTACATTGCTATCGCCCAGTCATACGCCATGATGCGCTGAAATCGCCTGCTGGAAATCGCCTGATTTCTCAGCAGAGCAAGGCAATCAGGCGATTTCACGCCGTAAAATCTCCCTTTGTCACGCCACTACGGACAGGCGATGTAGTTTCCACATCGCCGAAATACACAAATTTACGGTGATATGGAAGCCATATTTCCACGTGTGACGGTACCTTTACAGGTCATCTGTACACCCACTACTCCGTCAATGACCATTTTAACTAATGGTGAAACACGCCAACACCCATACTACCCCCCAATGCAGATTAATCTAAACCAAACAAACACCATAAAGATAGCCCTACGACAAAAAAACCCCGACACCTTAATGCCTGTGTATCCCAAAAACTCTCCCGCTCCGTGGGGTAGAGATTCAAACTTCTAACACACCTGATAGACACACCTTACCATATACCAAATACTGTCCGCACTTAACAGCCCCCCACTTCAACATGTATCATATCGAACACCTCATCCATGTTGGCCCTACAACCAGGTATAAAAGATGAACCGTCACAATATAATATATATATATATATATATATATATATATATATATATACATGCTTTTGCCCCGTGCAGATACAATTCATCCTGCCTCCGCGGTAAGAAAACAAACCATCAACATGTGCCAAAGGAAAAACACCAGCGACACATATGGCCATGCCTTTTTTTGCTTTTTTTTAAATAACCCACCATCCTGAAACAGTCACTAATAATCTTTCAGTACTGACTGACCTCAACCTAGCACTTATCAACCTCCACTCTGCCTCTGTCTTCTAATATAAAACATGCACCACTGAACAGTTGAAGGAAGAAGGTACGTGACCTAACATGCACAGGCGTGGCTCACCCTACAACCAATTGCCACTCAGAGAAGTGTGGCCTTCCCATAATCATCCTGTTACCTGACTTTTCAATCAAAAGTGTGACAAACCCACACACTTTTTTCCCTTTTCTGATCCAAACCTGCCACTGGATCGTTTACCCCAATGACCTTGTCCACGTTCCCAACTGAACAAACCAACAGCACCAAGACAGGCTGCAAATCGCTAGCCGTGTATTCCATCCCAACCCAACACCTGGAGTCACAACTGCGACTTCTTATAACTGACAGAGTCACCTTAGTGACTCCACATAGACTAAACCAAAATTACTGACAAGCCCTTAATAGATGTGACCCCAAACCAATGCCTAAACTGAAAACCATACCCATGGACTACCCTTCCAGGAACTACACATCCTGAACCCGAATGAACCGAATTCCATCACCATCGCCTAGCCACTAAACACAAAACTGCAACCTTCCTTTGAAATACTCACACCCTGTGTAGCAATCTGACCACACCCTGTAATGTTTCTCATAACATGACTGGTCCCACAACCATCGCCCAAACACTCAATTCCAGTAAAATTCACATTCACCTCCCAAATTAACCACAACATAACTGTACTAACTCAAATCCCAACAAAACCTGACAATACACCCCCATGCAAAACACCCATCCCTCATGCCCAATAAATGAACGTCCGCCTGCAACACTATCAGACCATGGAGAAAAAACTCTCGGCCGACTGAGGTCATCCACGACCTACTGCCCCATGCTACACGAAAAACACCACAACACATATAAACAGGCACGTAACTTGAATACCACTCACCTCAAGCGCCCTGAGTGCTGAATACACTAAATGGATGTGTGGCACCCCTACGATTCGGTTGCCACAGGAACACCTAATGCAGGGAGGGATTTCCACATCAGGTAAATTTATATGCAACACCTTTCACCCCAGACCTGAAGGGGAAGCTCTACTTGCCTACTTCAGGCAAGGGCCCCTATAAATTCAGGCACGGGGGAGGAGTCAGGCAGGTCAGTATGGAGCAGTACTGAGGAAGACACCTGGTGAACGGAGCCGTGCTATGCCTGCACCAGAGGGAAGCCTAGCCAGTGTTAGGGACCCAAGAGTGAGGGTCGGAGGCAAGGCGTACCAGAGATAGAGTGGGGGCAGAGAAACCATACCGCTTCACCCCAGGAAAGCAACCAAAGCAACCCGGACGTCGGAGTCTGAGTCTGTGTGGCACCCTGTACCAGGGAACTACAAGCTTCCCTAGGACACTAAGAGATTTTCCACAGCGGGTACCCACACTTACACCCAACACCTTCCACCCCAGGCCTGTATGGGAACCCCAACTGGTTGCCTTAAGCCAGTTTCCCCTATAAAGTGCTGGAGGCAGAGTTAGCCAGACAGTGTGCAGACACTAGAAGAGCTGTAAGGTAGCTCAGAGACTAGTGAGCTGAACTGGTACCGGAGCCGTGCTAGGCCCAAACCAGTACACACAAAAGTCAGTGTGAGGATCCGAAGAGTGGGGATCGAAGGCAGAGGCGAGGAACACTTTACCTGGGGCAGAGTAGCCATACTGGCTCACCCCACCAGGACACTGGTCACTGGAGCCCGAGTCTGCAGGGGATAGAGAAGATAGACCCAGCAGAGAAGCCAGCATCCCGAGGAGGCTTAGCTTCCCGGACACCCGCAGCACCAACAATTGAGAGCCAGGGACCGCGGAGAGAGAGATGGCGGTGGCCCATGAGAGAGTCCTCAGTGCAGCGACATGGGTGTAGAGAGAGAAGTAATAGTCTGGTTAGGTTCCATACCTGCCCGACTCAGAACAGGAAAGCAGAATAAAGAGGCCTACAACCCTACTCGCTCTGGAAGTCTTAAGGTGTTTTCCTTCACCCCGGACGTGTGTACCTGCAACCAGTCATCAGTAAAGGTACCAAAAGACTTTAATGTGTGGTGTCCCTCCTTCAACTCATTCTGCACCACACCGACTACGCTCCCCTACTCCAACCCTGTGCAGCAACGACTGTGCTGCCCTACTCCACCATCAGAATCCTTAGCCACGGGACCCCACTCCTCCTATAGGGAGCCACTCCATCTTGCTGCTGCCCATCACTCCGGAGGCCCACGTAGCGCCGTGCCTTCACCGGAACCTACAGGTGGCGTCACGACTGACAACTCCAATCCCTGTAAATATACCCCTTTTTATTGTCAGCAAAGGGCACAGGCTCAGGCACGAACCACCCGTGACATCCCCCGCAACTGACCGCCTGAGACCTGAGTACCCAGTCCCATATGGTCCCAGACATCTGCACGGATCCAGTTAGCCCAGCAGAAAACACCGGAGGACCAAGGAGACTTCAGTCTCCTGGTAGCACCTGCAGGACAACTACTAAAAGAGCCAGGCACCACAGAGGAGTAGTGGTGCCCATTAGAAGGTTCTCACAGCCTGCTATACAAGTGAGGGACATAGGAGAGGTCAGGCCAGGTTTCAGACAGGCCAGGACGTAAGTATGCACACACAGAACAAGGAGGCCTCACAACTCATCAGGTGTGGAAATCCTGAACTGCTCCCCGACCATCTGGACAGTACCCTGGATGTTACCCGAATCATCATCATCAGTAAAAGGTACGTAAATAACTTCCATCGTGTGTGTGTCTGTTATTACAGCCCCTGATCCTATCCTTAATATAGACTGTCAGCTTGCATCTCGACCTGACGAGCTGCCTCCCTGTGTTTGTTCTCTATTGATCTCATCACTGCCCCGGGAATCCCGCTCCACCTACGGGGAGCGTTACCAACTAGCTGCCTCACCATCATTCCCGGAGGTCTGCAGCAGCACAGGTATCATTACCAGATACTATGGGTGGCGTCACTCTTTTATTTTTATTTTTAAAACCCTTTTTAGCGACCGCCAGGACCTCGGGTCCAGGCACAGGCCACCCGTGACACCCCCCAGTAAATCAACGCCCGGAACCGGGTACTCCACGACCCTGGGTGGTTCAGATGCCACGGAATGGCATGATGAGGACAGACTGGGTCCCATCATGTACGGACCCATAGAGAACAACCTCGATCCACGATTATATACACCCTTCCCCACCATTATTTCACCACGCTTACATTCTTTCCTGAACACCTCTCACCCCAGTATCCACCAGCCAACTATCAAAAACTGCCAACCAGACTTAACTTGATTGGTGCCACATCAGTCCCCGACACCAAGCTACCAAACAGCCTCACATACTCCCGTAAAGGACCGAACCTGTCCAACCCTCCCAAGTCCGGCTATCATCCTGGACTGTACCCCTTGTCCATGTCTAACTCCAACCAAACCTCATGTATATAAACATACATACCTACCCCATGCACTCCAACCTCAGAAACTGCCCCACCAATAACCTCAATGGGAACCAGGGGATCTGCTCCTAAGCCACATCTCCTCCCATCTAGCACACATTCCAAGTATCTGTCTGGCAATCCCACCTCCACCAAGCCTAACAGCTTAACATTACAACCCACCTGCCGTACTTGAAGTGCCCCCAGACTCTTGTGACCGCCCCATGCCTCAAACCATGGGTCCCTAATCGATTATGCAGAGAAAAGCCCCCAACTTTATCTCACGTAATTGCCTCCACCCCTATCGGAACCTCCAAGTCGGGAACAACGTGCCCCCACCTTTCCAATGCCTGCATTACCCAAAGCTCCCACATCCTCTCAATCTACCCCCGGATAAGTACTACCCCCAACTCCATTACCCCACTCCTTAAGCCTGGCTACTGTAATACAAACCACATTACCACTACAAACCTGCCAAAACATGATTTAACTTACACGTTTTGCAAAACCAAAAATTTCTCATTTTCTGCTTTTTTTTTTTTGTCAATATGCACAATCATTGTCTCCTAACTCAGCTGACTCCGCGGTCCGGATCAGCTGCACCGCAGCGCACCTATGCTCCACGTTCCTGGGTTGTTCGGCAACCACACCCCTTGCTCCTGGACCCCAGAAGCTGCGGATCGTCCTGGAGACCCGCAAGGAATGAGGGAGGGAAGTCAGGGCATCTCCATGCTGAAGTACTCCATGTCCTGATCAGCCCTTCCACGAAGAATCCCTGCTGGTGCAGCACTGCCCCCTGGCATCCAGGGGCCCTGCGCTGGAGATGCTTTGGTATTCTGCTCTCCACATGTGGAGGCTGTCCAGTCACCCCGCCGAATGCGGGAGTGGGGTTACCTACATATTGCCACCCAACACGCTTCTCAAGCACACGAAGCCAGAAACCGCCGTCCTTCCCTAGGCACCCAATGCCATGACACAACTGGAGGCAGACCATATTCCAGCCCTGCCTATGTCCAATCAGTCACCTCCAATGTCGCGCTGCAGTCTGGCTCACTCCTGGCCCCAGACCGGCCAGAAGCCACTGCCATCCCCGACCCCGGCGTCTCCATCCGCGAACCAGAAGTAGGCCATAATTCGGCTCCGCTCACTTCCTGTCGGCCGCAGCTCCGGAAAGGATTCCTCCTGGAGGCCGGAGCCAGCACCAGAGACCCCGAACACCTGCTCGGCCCCGGAGGGTCCCAGGAGGGGGCTCCTGCATGCAGCCTCATACCCTGCCAGAGCCTGCCGCCCCTGCTCTGAGCCTGCATCACTTTATCGACACTGCATGGATGGAGAGATAAGGCACTCATGGGGCAACACAGGCAGCCATAGGACATGTGTGCGTGCACTGCTTGTGCCTTCATGTACCGCCGTGCCAAGCTGAGACCATGGACCCCTGCAGTGGCTCCAGCAGCCAGGTCAGACTCTGTTAATTCTTGATCCAGAAAGAGGAGGCACCCCCCCCTCCTCCCTCTTTATTATACTCCTGCCCACTTTTCCTCCCCATCAATCTAACAGCATGCAGGTCTCCTCCCATGACCTGCTTATACACCCCCCATTTTACACAGCCTCATTAACCCCTTCCACTCCCCACCCATATGTAATGTCATGCCGCCTGTCCGCTTATGGAGCTCCCTGGCTTTCTTTTCATTTATAATAATCTCTGCAGGCAGATTCTCAGGGAGATCTGTGTCTGGCCTATAGATCTTAACAGCTTATTTATGTGGTGCCCCACTGGTCAGGTGTCACAGTTGGGGTACTGCACCCATAAAAGAGTGTGCAGTTATCCCTGTCACAGTGGGAATGCAAGGTTTGTAGGAGGTTCCCACACCGGCACTCCCACACTTGAGCCTAGGCAAATGGTTGGAGCCCAGTCTCTGGGGGGAAGTTAGGGAGGAGGGAGGTAGAAACCGGGGAGTTCTAGTTTGCCCTGAGGAGAAGAAGGAAAGGGAGCCCTGAGAGAGGAAAGCGGTCTCTGAGAGAGGGGGCCTGAGAGAACAAAAGGCAGCCCAGGAAAGAGAGGGGGAACCCTCATACCAGAGCGCCCATACTCCGGGGGGGAACCCTGGTCCACCACGGGAAGCCGGCTCTGAGGACGCGGTGCAGGGAGTCTAGCCCCTGAGCCGCCAATACAGGCCGTCGCGGGTCAGTCTACCGGCCCCAACACCCTGTCCATACAACACCGCCACACCCGGATTGCCCACCTAAAGGTCAAGATCCCCCTTTTTAAGAACTGGGAAACCGGGAACTCATCAGCACCCCCAAGGGGCCTGGTAGTAAGAGGGTAATGCAAAGACAGGAATCAGCAGCAGGAGCTGGGATAGTCAAGAGAAGGCATACCACGGGAGACTTCGAGGGACCTTGCAGCCCGCTGTGACTACCCGGCCAGCTACCTCATGCAAAAGACTGTTTTCCACTGTGAACTGCATTGTCATCAGAACTGTTCCAGTAAAGTACCCGGATAGAGTGACAGAGTCTCCGTGTGTTTGTTCCATTACTGCATTGCTGATCATCTATCTTTACAGACTGCATCTACATCATCAGTGCACTCCTGTTCCGGAGGCCCAGCTCCACCTGCAGGGAGCTGTTCCATCAAAGCTGCTGTACCATCGCCCTCCAGACATCCCAACCGCAGCTGACGGCCCAGATGCCCGAGTCCACATAACCCTGGGGTGCGTCATTTACATATTAAGAAAAATGTGTATTTGTCTAGAATATCAGATCATATAATTTAAGGTATCATTTTATTACCTGCTTTCCGATATATATGACTTAGAATTGTTGATCCTACTGACAGATTCTCTTTAACAATACTGGAATAATATTCATTTTTTATTGCGTATTATTCAAATTGTTTTTAAGTGTCAAAGGGTTTTTTTGTCAATGAAACCCATTGATGGTATTGTGTCTCATGGTGGGTTTACACGTCGCGATATCGGGCCGATATCGTAGCCAACGACGCGGGAGCGCGCTTTTTGAACGCGCTTTTCCCGCCATCTAGTGATGGGCGAGTCCTAAATTACTCGGAATCGCTTGACTCTAGCGAGTCCGAGCCCGGGACTCGCTACTCGTTGCGAGTCTAGCGAGTCCAATGTTAATGAATGGGGAAGCGAGTAATAGCGAGTAGTGTGCGATTTACAAATCACAGATGTCTCGGAAGCTTCAGCCTGAAGCAATCCTAGTTTTGTCAGAAACTCTGACAAAACTAGGATTGGCACTGACTTGCATTGGACTCGTTTACTGTGCAAGTAATCGCTGGGAAACTCGCACAGTAAGGAGTCAGGCTGTCTGCTCTGTGCAGGCTGCCGCAGCTCCAGGGTCCTAGAGCCCGCCTGCTGCCTGATGTAGCAGAGCTGAGATTATTCTCAGTCTGCTCATTCCCTGTGCATAGACATCTATATCTATGCAAAGGGATGTAGCAGAGAGGACATCGCGTTTTGGACTACGTCGGACGGAAGAGGATTTTTTTTAATTAAAGATGGAGTCCCTAATGGCTTTTTTTTTTTATTTCTAATAAAAATTTTTCTCTGTGTTGTGTTTTTTTTAAAACAATTTAATAGAAATTCATGGCGGTCATGTCTAATATTGGCGTGACCGCCATAAATTTCGGGCTTAGGGCCAGCTGATAATACAAAGCTGGCCCTAACCTCTTTATTACCCAGCGTGCCACCGCCACCAGGGCCGCTGGAAGAGCGGGGTTCAGCGCCAGAGGATGGCGCTTCAATGAACACGCCATCTTCTGGGGCGGCTGCGGGCTGCAATTTGCAGCGGGGGGTGCCCAGAAAGCTTGGGCATCACTGCGCTGCGGATTCCAGCCCCCAGCTGCTTAGCTGTACCTGGCTAGACATAGAAATTGCGCAGAGCCCCACACATTTTTTTTTAATTATTTCATGAAATTCATGAAATAATAAAAAAAAGGGCTCCCCTATATTCTTGTGTCTGGCCAGGTACAAATAGGCACCTGGGGGTTTGGGGCAGCCCGTCGCTGCCTGCTGGATCCGGCTGGTTCCAGAAATACGGCGAAGCCCATGTAATTTTTTTTTCTGAAAAATCAATAAAACAATCCTAAAAAAGGGACTTCATCTTTATTAACCCCTCGCCCATGGTCCAGGGGTTAATAAAGATGCAGTCCCTTTTATTTACATTGTTTTATGGATTTGTCAGAAATCAATTTCATGTGGGCTTCGCCGTATTTCTGGAACCAGCCGGATCCAGCAGGCAGCGTCTAGCCAGGTACAGCTAAGCAGCTGGGGGCTGGAATCCGCAGCGCAGGGATGCCTAAGCTTTCTGGGCACCCCCCCGCTGCAAATTGCAGCCCGCAGCCGCCCCAGATGATGGCGCGTTCATTGAAGCGCCATCCTCTGGCGCTGAACCCCGCTCTTCCAGCGACCCTGGTGGCGGTGGCACGCTGGGTAATAAAGGGGTTAATACCAGCTTTGTTATACAAGCTGGTATTAAGCCCGAGATTCTTAATGTCAGGCCACGTTTGACCGCCACTAAGAATCTCCAATAAAGGGTTAAAAAAACACAACACAGAGAAATTTTTTTATTAG
The DNA here is from genome assembly GCA_033576535.1 of Allobates femoralis. Classification (NCBI taxonomy): domain Eukaryota; kingdom Metazoa; phylum Chordata; class Amphibia; order Anura; family Aromobatidae; genus Allobates; species Allobates femoralis. The sequence continues at coordinate 805,956,475 of JARQOC010000003.1, read as the reverse complement.
AAATAAAAAAAAAAAAGCCATTAGGGACTCCATCTTTAATTAAAAAAATCCTCTTCCGTCCGACGTAGTCCAAAACGTGATGTCCTCTCTGCTACATCCCCTGTGCATAGATATAGATGTCTATGCACAGGGAATGAGCAGACTGAGAACAATCGCAGCTCTGCTACATCATCTCTGTGAGCAGGCGGGCTCTAGGACCCTGGAGCTGCGGCAGCCTGCACAGAGCAGACAGCCGGACTCAGCTCGCAAAGTAACAGCAGTTACTTTGCGAGTTTCCCTGCAATTACTTGCACAGTAATGAGACCAATGCAAGTCAATGGCAATCCTACTTTTGTCAGAGTCTCTGACAAAACTAGGATTGCCATTGATTTGCATTGGACTCGTTGCTGTGCGAGTAATCGCTGGGAAACTCGCAGAGTACCGAGTCCTGCGAGTCCCTTAACTACTCGCCGAGTAACGAGTCCTAGCGAGTAGACTCGCCCATCCCTACCGCCATCGCATCGCCAGTTTAGACAGCCCGATATCGGGAGACAACGTCCGACGATGTGTACGCCCCCCAACCCATGAACGACCATTTAACATGGGAGTGAATGGGTGACGTGGCAGTACACATCGGAGTTGGGCTGTCAGACGGGACGATGCGGCTACAACCGGCATCCGATATCGGGCGGTTGAATAGCACGCTCATTCGACCCCCGATATCGTTTTGCCATCGTACCTGCATTGCGTTGTACATTCACACCGTACAACGCGCAAACGATATCGGCTCCAACGCCCGAACCACGTGACTTTTGGTCGGAGTTGGGTCGGAGTTGGACGCCGATATTGCAACGTGTAAACCCACCATCAGGGTTCTTTGGATCACTGAAATCAATCTCAGATACCGGTGATAATTAGTTTGGCAGGTGAGACCAATAAAAGGAAAACTGGGTGTTCCACAATATTAAGCAGGCCACAGTTTTCAAGTAACATGGGAAAGAAAAAGGATTTCTCTGCTGCCGAAAAGCAACAAATAGTGCAATGCCTTGGACAAGGGCTGAAAACATTAGATATTGCATGAAAACGTAAGCGTGATCATCATACTGTGAAGTGATTTGTGGCTGATTCTGAGCACAGATGTGTTTGTGCAGATAAAGGCAGAATGAGGAAGGTTTCCTGCCAGGCAAATTCATCGGATTAAGGCTGGGTTCACACTGGCGTTCCCCTCCGCAGCGTTCTACGGAGGGGAAGCGCCATGTGTGCGCAGCCAGCACAAGCCCCTATCTTTATTATGGGAGTGCACGGTGCTGCGTTTGACTGCGCATGACCGTGCGCTCCCATTCACTCCCATATGTGATTTGTACGCAGGCAGACGCCTGCGCACAAATCACACACTCTCCTCCGCACCAGGGACGCGACATGTTGCATTCCTGGTGCGGACGAGAGTGGGTGATTTGTGCGCAGGCGTCCGCCTGCGTACAAATCACATATGGGAGTGAATGGGAGCGCACGGTCATGCGCACTCAAGAGCAGCACCGTGCGCTCCCATTATAAAGATAGGGGCTTGTGCTGGCTGCGCACACATGGCGCTTCCCCTCCGCAAAACGCTGCGGAGGGGAACGCCAGTGTGAACCCAGCCTAAGAGAGCAGCTGCTAATAAGGCCTTACAAACAAGCAAACAGATATTTGAAGTTGCTGGTGTCTCTAGAGTCCCTCGAACTTCAAGGTGTAGGATCCTTCAAAGGCTTTCTGTAGTGCATAAACCTACTATTCGGCCACCCCTAAACAGTGCTCACAAGCAGAAACGGTTGCAGTGGGCCCAGACATACATGAAGACTAATTTTCAAACTGTCTTGTTTACTGATGAGTGCCGAGCAACCTTGGATGGTCCACATGGATGGAATAGTGCATGGTTGGTGGATGGCCACCATGTCCCAACAAGGCTGCGACGTCAGCATGGAGGTGGAGGAGTCATGTTTTGGGCAGAATCATTGGGAAACAGCTGGTAAACCCCTTTAAGGTTCCTGAAAGTGTGAAAATAATGTTTGCAAAGTATATAGAGTTTCTGACTGAGAACTTTCTTCCATGGTACAAAAAGCAAAATCATCTTCATGCATGACAATGCACCATCTCATGCGGCAAAGAATACCTCTGTGTCATTGACTGCTATGGGCATAAAAGGAGATAAACTCATGGTGTGGCCACCATCTTTCCCTGACCTCAACCCTATAGAGAGCCTTTGGAGTATAATCAAGCAAAATATCTATGAGGGTGGGAGGCAGTTCACATCAAAACAGCAGCTCTGGGAGGCTATTCTGACATCATGCAAAGAAATACAAGCAGAAACTCTCCAGAAACTCACAAGTTCAATGGAAGCAAGAATTGTGAAGATGATATCAAAGAAGGGTTCCTATGTTAATATGTTACTTGGCCTGTTAGGACGTTTTGGAGTTAAATAGCTTTTTATTTCAGTAAATGTGACCTCCTAATGCTGCATATTCAACAAATGAGCATTTTCAGTTCTTTCAAACATATCAAATGCTTAGAAACTCTATTATCATTGGGAGGTTTTTTCAATAAAATTCGATGTATACTCTAACGGGTTATAACTTTTTAGGAGAATCAGAGAAAAAGAACATTTGCATAATAATTTGGAACATGGTGTACATGAACTTAATTGTCTTCCTAAATTTCATCAAGCAGAAATTCTTTTTTTATAAATTATTTTAGATTACTACAAAGTTCTTTTTACCTAAAACCTCTTTGCTTGCCAGCTTCCCATTAGAGTATTTTACTCTGCTATGATGGGCATCTATATCACAATGGTAACCTACTTTCTTCTGTTTTGTGTAGTTCACTTGATGACAGAGTTGTTTCCTACAAAGATAGAAGGATAAAGGCTTACACAGATATCAGCTGAAGAATTTTAACAGCGAAGAGTCAACAAGCTTGAGAGTTATGCGGTGTTACATGAGACATTGAACTTGAAGGTTATACAGTCTCAAAGAGGTAATAGGTTGACTTGAGTAGAGGAAATACTGTTGGCAATTTTGACAATAGGTTAGCTAACACTTGCGGCAATATGAAGATGCTTTCCACTGCAGCACTTATCACCAACAGTCTCTTGTATAAGTAACTCATCAGCTTAGCACATGCCTGTATTGGCCATGGTCATCTTTTGATATCAGAATGTCCTACAGTAGTTAGCCTAGTCATTTTGTTCACTGTTATGGTCTACCTTTCACAATCACCACAATAAGAGTGTAACAGGTCAGAGTTTACTTGCCGTTAAAGTGGCCTAGGCTAGATTATACTCCGGGGTATAATTCGACCTAGGTCAAAATATACCCATCAGAAGATAAAACTGGAATGGTATCCACGGTCCGCGCTGCTGCTCTTTATCCAAGGAATCCACAAGAGGTTATTACCATCAAAAGTTCTTTATTTCATCACACCAACGCGTTTCGGTGCTGTCCCAGCACCTTCCTCAGGGCATGTCAGCACCGAAACGCGTTGGTGTGATGAAATAAAGAACTTTTGATGGTAATAACCTCTTGTGGATTCCTTGGATAAAGAGCAGCAGCACGGACCGTGGATACCATTCCAGTTTTATCTTCTGATTTCCCGCGGTTTTGTGGCGTTGGTGGAGGTTCTGCAGCAGCTGCCTTATGCTTTTAAACTGGTTGTGAGTCTCACAACCATAAAAGGTGAGTGGATACACTTATAATCCACATAAGAACTATAGTGTCTGTTTGATAGGTCACAATCTGCGCCTCTTGTATCTCCCTTCTTTTCTAGAAAATATACCCATCAGGCCATATTACACACTCATTAGTAGCACTGAATGATACACACATGAATTACTTAATTTTTCAACACTTTATTGGGGATTCAGTTTACTCTGGTAAATTAGGTGAATAAAGCTGGGTTCACATTTGCGGACCCCTCACACAGTCTCACAAATCACACAGTCTCGTCCGCACCAGGGACGCGACATGTTGCATTCCTGGTGCGGACGAGACTGTGTGATTTGTGCGCAGGCATCCGCCTGCGCACACATCACATATGGGAGTGAATGGGTGCGCACGGTCCTGCGCTGTCAAGCGCAGCACCGTGCGCTCCCATTATAAAGATAGGAGCTGGCGGCCGCTGCGGTCACATTGCGGATCCCCTCCGCAGAACGCTGCGGAGGGGTCCGCAAATGTGAACCCAGCCTAAGCTAACTGACCTCTAAATACATATTTTCTAACAAGATGAAGGGTCTGTGTCTCTGACCTGATAAAAAAAAAAAAGATCTTCACACTTTTCAACAAATCAGACATAGGGTGGGTGATAACATTATGGTCTGCAGGGATATAGTCCAGCCTAAATTATTTTACACCATCGGGTTTAGAGTTAATCCCTAATGGCCCCTTTACACGCAGCTACAGGTAACAGGTTTTCCACAGGTAACTTACTGGCTGCATTGAAATCATGGAGACATGGTTCTATCTTGTTGTTGTGTACAAATGGAACTATGTCTCCATGATTTTACTGCAGCCAGTAAGTTACCTGTGGAAAACCTGTTACCTGTAGCTGCGTGTAAAGGGTCCATCAGGGTGTACATGGCCTTGGCCAGACTTTACCCAGGTTCCACATTAGATGGGTATTTTGGCCTTGAGGGGTATAATTTAGTCTAGGTTATTTTAGACCCCAGGGTATAGTTTGGCATAGGACAGTTAATCCCCCGGGTATACTCTGACCTGGGCCACACTATGACCAGGCTTAATCTGTGAAGGGGTTAATATGGCCTGCTACATTGTTATCAGTCTCTCAGCTGTCTCTGTGGTGGGACTCTTATTTACACTGAGGTATCAGCTTCCAGACTCATCTGTTAAGCCCCTGTCACACATAACGAGATCGTTAGCGTGATCATTGTAACATCACAGGTTTTGTGACATAACAACGATCTCACTAGCGATCTCGCTAAGGGTGACATTTAACAGCGATCAGGCCCTGCTGTGAGATCGCTGATCATTACAAAGTGCTCTGGGTCATTTTTAGGTCGTTGGTCTCCCACTGGTCAGCATGCATCACTGCATCTGACAACGGGAGCGCAACGATCAGCGACCTCACAGGCTGGTAACCATGGTAAACACTGGGTATCTAGGCAGCGCGCTGCCTAGATACACGGTGTTTATCATGGTTACCAGCGCTAAGCAGGGAGGACACTGGTCACTATGATAAACACCGGGAATCTAGGCAGCGCATGCTGCATAGATACCGGCGATGTGGAGGTGGCTCCCTGGTCCCTGGCTGCTGGGGAGATCTCCCTGTTTGACTGCTCCCCAGCGACCAGGTAACAACTCACCAACAATCCCTACAGGATCATTATCGTTGTAGGGATCTCTTCTGCGTTGTTGTGTGTGACGGGAGCTTTAAGGCAAACGCCTAACCTCTCTTGTGCGGCTATCTATTTACTAATTACAGGTAGTTGCACAATCAGGAATAAGCTTCATTTCTCTCTTCTGCTTTGGCAGTTCTCACCCCATCTAATGAAAGCTTGTCTCCCCCATCTGAGACAAACCCCATATAACTTCAGCTCATGCTGGAGCCTGCTCCTCTGTGGCCCAAGGGGTCATGCACCCTAAAAGCAAGCACATTCTCAACCCTAATGACCACTAGCTAGGGAACATGAAGATCCTAGAGCAAATCACCCTACTCCTGCACCATCAGTGGCACAAATCTGTACTAGCAAGAAGGAGTCTTTAAAGAGAGCCTGCTATGCGCAAAAATATTTACTTGCAAATATAGAGTTAATCTGCAGTTTAATAGCACTACAATGGTGCTTGGCATCTTATAGAAAGTGTGGCTACTGGGAGAAAATGATTTTATATCTTCCTGGGAGCCACTGGCTTTTAGTCATGGGGTGAAGGGAGTGATTACAGTCATCGCTTACTATACTGTAAGTGGCAGCAGTAATCACTCCCTGGCATTTTGATTGACAGCTCGCTCTGCAGCATATATTTGCAGATTAACACAATATCTGCATGTAAATAGTGTTTTCTCAAGTTCCCTTTTTAAGATCTTTGAGACAAAATAGAGGTGCATGAGCCTGCACACTGTGCTGACACCACCCTAATCTAGCCATCTTACCTATGTCATAATGAACTTCTAACTTTTTTTGGAAAAGTTCCTAAATCCTGCCCTAATAGTGTCACTACCTCAGATTCTTTATTTGCTACCCATGAACCACCCAACAGGAGTATTTATTGACTTGGGGATATATCTTTCCTATAATATTACCACTCACATCCTCTGTATGATCCAATGTTCATCAGCTACAAATCTATTGGATCAAAGAAATAATAACATTTAGAGCAATTTATAGCTACCGCGCACCAGCATAATAGATGTACTAGAGATTAGAGTACATATTTTTTGCAATTTACACCACTTTTGTTTTGGAAACTTTGATTCATTTATCAACCCCAGTCAGCCATGTCCTCTCTCAACTGATTTTCACAAACTTTTTAAAAAGTTGGAGAACCTGGCATTAAAACGCCAGTCACAGAAATTTTTTGAGCAACTATGAGAACAGTTTGCAACATTTTACACAGCACTACATTGTTTATTGAAGAGGAAGTTTAGTAAAGATATATATGGTCAAAATCCGTGTCCCCACCCTTAGCTCGGGAGCCAAACATGGCTCGCAGGCCCATGTTGTGTGGCTCGCCTTTATGTGCTGTGTGGGAGCATTGACAGCAGGTTTAGCAAATAGGTATGAAAATTAGTTCTCCAAATGGTGAATCTCCTCCTGTGTAGTGTGGTGCCCCGCATGGTCTGGCGTCACAGAGGGGTATTGCACCTGTAAAAGAGGTGTAAATACCCCAGCTGCAGGTGGACCCTAGGATGGTGGGTGGGACCCATTCCCAGCACTCCCATTTTAGCTGAGCGGTGGGACGTTACCCGGGTGGGGATATATTCACCTCTAGGGGGATCATGGAAGTCTTTTGTTAGCAGAATGGCCAACTAGGAGCAAGAGTAGTCCATCTTTAGTGGGCAAGAGAGGGAGAGGAGGAGAGTCGGAAAGAGTGTGGAACGAGGCGGAAGGTCAAACCGGGTCGGTTTCAAGCCGAACCGGAGGGAAGAAGGGACCTTGAGGAGATCCTGAAAGAGGGCGCCTGATGAGAAGTCTGGGCCCTAGAGAGAAAGGGAGATCTTCAGAGTGGAGCGACCATACTGCTGGGGATACTTCAGTCCACCACAGGAACGCCGGGCCCGAGGATACCCCCATAGTTCACCTTTGCAGTCGGCAACCGGCTGTTGTGGCTTGTTTAACAGCCGCAGCACCCTGCCAGTGGAGCGGTCTGCCTGCTTCCTCACCACGAGGGAGAGGACCCCTGGTACTACCTACACGAAGCTACTAGGTATAGGCCCATCCTAGGCGGAGAAGAACGGACACGGGTTAGTCAACGAAGGTACAACAAGGGTTCCACCATACCAACTGGCATCCACTTGCAGCCACTCGTAAAGCTACCTGTTATTTCTAACATCTAACGCTGAACTGTGAACTGTATCTGATGCTGCTGCTACAGGTTGACAGTAAAGTACCCAAGAGAAAGTAACTTTGCCTCTGGGAGTGTTTTCCTCTGTCTACTTGTTCCCTTCCAGGAACGCTGCCCCGGAGGAACAGCCCTACCTGTAAGGGGCTTTGCCATCTAAGCCGCACTATCATCCACCACCGGCGGATTGTGGCGGTGCCGGTGACCCTTCACCAGACACAACAGGTGGCGTCATGTGACAATAACTTTTATTCCCCTGTAAATACACCCTTTTTGAAGTGTCACCCAGGACATGGGATCAGGCTCTGCCACCCGTGACATCCCTAGTGCTACCAACCGAGCCTTGTACCCGAGTACCCCAGAGCCTGGGGTTCGACAGTAGCCCTGAACAGAAGAATAGAGATGAGCCACCACCCTGGTGTCCGAATTCGATTCGGTTCACCGAAGTGGGCGTTTGTTCGTCGAATGTTCTTCGAACACCGTCGAATCCCATTGAAGACAATGGCAGCCAAACACAAACACATACAAACACATAGAAAACACCTTCTAAAGTGTCCAAAAGGTGACAAACTACTCAGAAGATGCAACAAACAAATGGAAAAGTGAAAACTACATAAAAAAATGCGAAAAGAAAGAGATAGACGAGTAAAAGGGGGAGGAGACACAGATATAGGCATGTGATGCCCTTCCAAAATCAGTTTTTACTACAGTAGTTGTAAGGCATCATGCACACGATGAGTAGTTTTACTTCAGTATCTGTAAGGCCATGTTCAGATGATGATTATCTGGTGCGTTTTACCTCAGTATCTGGAAGGTCTTGTGCAGGCGATGAGTATTTGGTGCGGTTTTTAACACAGCATCTGGAAGGCCTCGTGCACACGCTGAGCATTATGTCACATTTAGGGGACTAAAACAAGAGTCTCCATTTTTTCCAAAAATTTGGGCCCAGGCACCACTTCAGTGGCATCAATTGCCCCACAGTTCCAAGGTGAAAATGGTTGGTGAGGTGACTTTCATGCAGCACATTCCAAAATCCACAAGTCTTTAGTCTCCCCATGTTATCTGTAAGATTTGTCACCAAAATGTAAGTAGCGGCCAAAAAATCTTGGTAACTATGAAGACAGCAGGAGAAGGGGCTGCTGTCCAAGTCTTGCCATCCCCACGAGTTGTGCGTCAATCTTCTGTATGTAGAAGTTTCTCCACTGCTTCTGCCTCCTCAACCTCGTCTCGGTCCTCCACCTGCACCCAAAGCCTGTCTGGTAATGCCACCTGCGTTCTAACTGCGCACAAGGAATCCTGCACACCTCCTTACTATGATGGCAGCAGGGCTCAACAGTCTTGACCTTGAAATGTCTGGGAAATGTGAGTCACACAGCTGAGGAGTTGTGGTCTGCTGTGGAGACCGAGTTTCATCAATGCTTGTGTCCACTGAACCTGCAGCCAGGGAAGGCTGTGTGCGACAATGCTGCAATGCTGGGTGCAGCCCTCCGCCGGGGCAATGTGACACACGTGCCTTGCATGGCTCACGTCTTAAACCTGGTTGTCCAGCAAATTTTTCCACACTATCCGTCCCTAGATGGTCTTCAGCAGAGGGCACGGTCGCTGTGTGTTCACTTCCGCCGTTCGCATCCCGTAGCTCAACGCCTTGCATCTCTACAGAAGTCATTTGGCCTGCCAGTTCACCGGCTGACTTCTGATGTGCCGACATTATTCCTATTATTTATTTATATAGCGCCATTAGGTTCCATGGTGCTTTACATGAGGATAGGGGAGACAAGCACAATTACAATAACTCTAGACAATCAGGACATATAGGTACAGGAGGGGAGGGGACCCTGTCCACAAGGGCTCACAGTCTACGAGGGGGCTTGGGGAGTGTCAGTTACGGGGCGGTCGCCTGGGTCTCATGGCAGGTTGTAGGTTTGACAGAATAGGTGATGATGGAATTCAACTCTGCAATAGGGATGGGCGAATCTACTCGCTATGACTCGTTACTCGGCGAGTAGTAAGGGACTCGCAGGACTCGGTACTCTGCGAGTTTCCCAGAGATTACTTGCACAGTAAACGAGTCCAATACAAATCAATATCAATCCTAGTTTTGTCACAGACTCTGACAAAACTAGGATTGCCTTTGACTTGCATTGGTCTGATTACTGTGCAAGTAATCACTGGGAAACTCGCAAAGTAACTGCTGTTACTTTGCGAGCCGAGTCCAGCTGTCTTCTCTGTGCAGGCTGCCGCAGCTCCGGGGTCCTAGAGCCCTGCCTGCTCATGGAGATGATGTAGCAGAGCTGCGATTGTTCTCAGTCTGCTCATTCCCTGTGCATAGACATCTATATCTATGCACAGGGGATGTAGCAGAGAGGACATCACGTTTTGGACTACGTCGGACCGAAGAGGATTTTTTTAATTAAAGATGGAGTCCCTAATGGCTTTTTTTTATTATTTCTAATAAAAATTTTTCTCTGTGTTGTGTTTTTTTAACCCTTTATTGGAGATTCTTAGTGGCTGGGTCAAACGTGGCCAGACATTAAGAATCTCGGGCTTAATACCAGCTTGTATAACAAAGCTGGTATTAACCCCTTTATTACCCAGCGTGCCACCGCCACCAGGGCCGCTGGAAGAGCGGGGTTCAGAGGATGGTGCTTCAATGAACGCGCCATCTTCTGGGGCGGCTGCGGGCTGCAATTTGCAGCGGGGGTGCCCAGAAAGCTTGGGCATCCCTGCGCTGCGGATTCCAGCCCCCAGCTGCTTAGCTGTACCTGGCTAGACATAGAAATTGCGCGGAGCCCCACACATTTTTTTTTAATTTCATGAAATTCATGAAATAATAAAAAAAAAGGGCTCCCCTATATTCTTGTGTCCGGCCAGGTACAAATAGGCACCTGGGGGTTGGGGGCAGCCCGTCGCTGCCTGCTGGATCCGGCTGGTTCCAGAAATACGGCGAAGCCCACGTGAAATTTTTTTCTGACAAATCCATAAAACAATGTAAATAAAAGGGACTGCATCTTTATTAACCCCTGGACCATGGGCGAGGGGTTAATAAAGATGCAGTCCCTTTTTTAGGATTGTTTTATTGATTTTTCAGAAAAAAAATTACATGGTCTTTCTGGAACCAGCTGGATCCAGCAGGCAGCGACGGGCTGCCCCCAACCCCCAGGTGCCTATTTGTACCTGGCCGGACCTCCTTGCTACAACTGAGTGTGAACACACTCCACCGTCGTGCCACCACCCCACATAGAGCGACCGCTTTGACCCTGGCTAATCTAAAGGCATTAGTGACCATTACCCTGTACAGGACAGCCCTCAGTTCAGAACTACTAAGGCGACTTATGTGATCAAGGTCTTGAATGACCGAAACGTCATTCTGTCGCAATCACTATAAGAGCACTTGTTTCAATAAATTTCACCAACAAGCAAAAAAACTCCTTAAGTGTATGTGTGCAGTGATTCTAATAGACATTTATGTGGGACTTACGAGCCTCCTTCACTAGCACCATACCCCCACACCTATCGTGTGCTAGCCATTGAATCTCATACTTTGTACCTGGCCAGACACAAGAATATAGGGGAGCCCTTTTTTTATTATTTCATGAATTTCATGAAATTAAAAAAAAATGCGTGGGGCTCCGCGCAATTTCAATGTCTAGCCAGGTACAGCTAAGTAGCTGGGGGCTGGAATCCGCAGCGCAGGGATGCCCAAGCTTTCTGGGCACCCCCCGCTGCAAATTGCAGCCCGCAGCCGCCCCAGAAGATGGCGCGTTCATTGAAGCGCTATCCTCTGGCGCTGAACCCCGCTCTTCCAGCGGCCCTGGTGGCGGTGGCACGCTGGATAATAAAGAGGTTAGGGCCAGCTTTGTATTATCAGCTGGCCCTAAGCCCGAAATTTATGGCGGTCACGCCAATATTAGACATGACCGCCATGAATTTCTATTAAATTGTTTTAAAAAAAACACAACACAGAGAAAATTTTTTATTAGAAAAAAAAAAAAAAGCCATTAGGGACTCCATCTTTAATTAAAAAAATCCTCTTCCATCCGACACAGTCCAAAACGCGATGTCCTCTCTGCTACATCCCCTGTGCATAGATATAGATGTCTATGCACAGGGAATGAGCAGACTGAGAACAATCTCAGCTCTGCTACATCAGGCAGCAGGCGGCCTCTAGGACCCTGGAGCTGCGGCAGCCTGCACACAGAGCAGACAGCCGGACTCTTATCTGTGCGAGTTTCTCAGCAATTACTTGCACAGTAAACAAGTCCAATGCAAATAAATGACAAAACTAGGATTGCTTCAGGCTGAAGCTTCCGAGACACATCTGTGATTTGTAAATCGCACACTACTCGCTATTACTCGCTTCCCCATTCATTAACATTGGACTCGCTAGACTCGCAACGAGTAGCGAGTCCCGGGCTCGGACTCGCTAGAGTCAAGCGATTCCGAGTAATTTAGGATTCGCCCATCACTACTCTACAAATGTTGCGGCACCGATGAACCCTGGTGCAATACGTCATGACGTATAACCTGGGTGTCACATCGCCATTGGACTCGGTGGCTGGTGTTCCTGCCTCGGCCGCTGGGAGGAGCCGGATTCCTTCGGCTGGTGGCGCCGGTGATAGGAGGGCCTTGTCCTCATATGGAACTGCTCCCGCGACGTCTGCCTCTGTCGCTGAGCGCCGCTGTGTTTCCCCTCTGGGTGGTGTTGGTCGCAGAGGAAAGGGCCCTGCAGAGGTGTCCGTTAGGCGCAGCCTGCGTTCTTCTGTCAGAGGTGGCGTGGGTGGAGCCAGTCGTGCATCTCCATCTGGCCTGGATCTAGGGGCGGTCCGGATGAGGTCATCAGGTTGTGAGCTCCAGCCTATGGGAGGTAGCCGTGCCCTTCAAGTACATTGGAGCCTGGCTTGCAGGCCGCCAGATATAGTTTTGGTTCCCCAGTGATAGTGTGTTTAGTTTCGTGTCTGACCTTGCCTGGATTTCTGACTCTGCCTCTGCCTATTGATTTTGTACCTCAGCTGCCCTCTTGGTTTTTGCCCTTGACATTTGCCTGGATTTTTGACTCTGCTACTGCCTGACGATTTTGTACCTTCGCTGCCCTCTCGGTTTTGACTCGGTCTTCTGACTTCATTTTTCGGGTCTTGATTTTCCCTGGCGACCTCCCCGGCTCTGTTGCTCATATAGGCAGCTACCCCCTGGGCTCCGCTATAATTCCAGATCCCTGTATAGGGGTTAAGGGTCTCGGGGTTTCTCGGGGTGCTGCCTACCAGCAGCTCGGCCTCACGGTGGATGGTCGTCACACTGGGCCTACGAGATCCAGAGGTGGGGCAAATCACACTGCTGGAGTGGTCTGAAATGAAGGACCTATACACCATTCTGTACAGTATTGAAATGTCGACGAAGATGTTTAGTGATGATTATGCCATTATCAGCATGACTATTCCCGTGATTTACATGCTGGAGCACACTTTAAACAGTATTCGGAGTCAGGTGGTGGCACTTGAGGAGGGGGAGGAAGTGCAGGAGGAGTTGTATGCGGAAGGGCTCACAAGATCTCCAAGGCGCAGTTCACAGTTCATGAATGAGGGTCTACATTATGCTTGCTCAGAACCTTCTTTATCTGGGCCTGGATCCGACTCCAAAAGCTTCTGGGCATCAGTGCAGATAATTTCCTCGTCTTGACTCACAAAAGCTTTTGAGCAGACCTCTGATTCCCAGGCTATAGTATGAGTGAAGAGCAATGCATAGTCAACCATCTGTCTTACCCCGTGCTCAGATGGGTGGCTGGAGACTTGGGAGCTGTGCGGAAGCAAGTGGGATTGTGGTGACACCTCTGAGGACTGGAGTATTTGTGAAGTAGAAGTTGAGGTGGAGGAGAGCCCACTTGCTGAAGCGATTGCTATCCATTCAAGCACCTGCTCTTTTTGTGCCTCATCGAGAATTGGTATTGATCATCGTCTGAGTCGTGTCCGTATGAAAGGGATCGAATCTCCACGGAAAGAAGTAGACATCTTACTTTGGCTGGAAGATGCTCTTTCTTCAGCAGATGTTACTCTTGCTTTCCCACGTACCCCACGGACACAAACTTTTTTTTCCCTTTCCACCACGCCTATTCCCCTTTCCACCAGCAGCAGGCCTTTTGCCACTCATTTTGTATGTGAACAAATTGGCAACTCTGCAGTTGTTGGCAAAAAATATTCTGATGGAAATCGAGCACAGCTGATTGGCCAGACAGTGGTACTAGGCACAAAAAATAATGTTTGCTTGTTCCAGTAAAAAATTATTAGAATGAATTACACTCAAGGTGTATTTGGTTGTATTAAATGTTAGTGAACACTGCTTTTAAGCAAAAAATGACAGGTTAGCTTGTTGCAGTAAAAAAGTAGTAGAATGAACTACACTCAAGTTGTATGTAGTTGTATTAAACGTGGCCTACAGTGAAGGTTTAGTGAACACTGCTTTTAAGCAAAAAATGACAGCTTTGCTTGTTGCTTGTTGTTTGCTTGTTGCAGTGAAAAATTAGTAGAATCAAGGTGTAGCTTCTCTCACACGTGGGCTTCACCACTGTGGGACACTGCTAGTCTGCTACTAGCCTGAACTAAGTGCATGGACTAGCTGCAGCAAAAATAAAAAAACATGCTTAATTAAGGCTAGAGTCACACATAAGCCCTTGGTCCGTTTTTGGCATCAGAATTAGTTTTTTTTTTTTCTAAGTCCAAAAACTGATAGAGTGTTTATTACATCTATTCCGTTTTTCTATCTGTTTTTTTCTGCACCTAAAAACATTACTAGCAACGTTTTTGGGGTCCATTTTTAAAAAAAAAAATTTTTAACATGGGCCCTATGGAAAAACGAATCCGCTTTTTCTAGAATTTTGGTCAAAAAATGACTAAGTCCAAAAACATACAGGGGTACAGGAGGCTCAAAAAGCACCAAAAAAAAACGGATTGGTCATGGAAAACACTTCCAAAAACGGATTGCTATGTGTGACCCCAGCCTAAGACAGGCGGTGTAGCTTTCTTCACAGCAGTGCTACACTACCTGCCCTAATGGATTCAAAGAGCTATATTACTGTGACCAGATGCTGTGAGAAAGACTTGCACAGCACTGGCACACACCTGACACACACCTGCCTGGCAAAACCTAATAGAGACTACTCTAACCTAGCCCTCAAAAGGGCTGCAATTAAAACTAGTCCCTGCTTCTATGAAGTAGCCCTGAAAAGGGCTGATAGACTACTAGTCCCTATCCCTAATCGCTACTCCTATGGAGCATCCCTGAGAGAACACAATTTAGTTTGCACTGTTTAGCGGTCGCACACAGCAGCAGCCGCGGGTGCCGTCTAACACCTGCAGCAGCTATCAGCAAAATGGTGGCGATCTTTAAGATGGCGGGTTTTATAGGGCTAGGACATGTGACAAACATAGCCAATGATGACATTGGTTGTGTGAAAAAATGCACCTTGCAGTGTGGCACTGTGATTGGCTAGCAGCCTGAACCGCCCCACTGTACATGCTTTAGGGGGCAAAAAAAAAAGAGCGCAACCTTTATGCTGCAGCTCTGATACAAGCCCCCCCCCCTGCACACTATACACACAAACTGGATATTAACATTCATTTGCAGTATTAGGGCTAGGTTTAGGGTTAGGAAGATATAAGCTTTTGTGGATTGAAGCGTTATCGAACATATACAAGAACTGCCGAATTTCAAGCAAATTGTTCTAATTCGGCGAATGACTCGAACACCGCCAAAAACAGCTCGAATTTGAGATTGGTGAACAATTCGAATCGAACACCGCTCATCTCTACAGAAGAACACATAACAACACAAAGCAGTAAGTATTTGTGAAGTGTACAGGAAATGATACATACCGTATATACTCGTGTATAAGCCGACCCGTGTATAAGCCGACCCCCCTACTTTTGCCCCCAAAACCTGGGAAAATCTATTGACTCGCGTATAAGCCGAGGGTGGACTCCAGCACAGGTATACAACCCCCAGCAGTGAGGTATACAGCAGCCTCCCCAGTGGTAGTATACAGCAGCCTCCCCAGTGGTAGTATACAGCAGCCTCCCCAGTGGTAGTATACAGCAGCAGCCCCAGTGGTAGTATACAGCAGCCCCAGAGGTATATGCAGCCCCAGAGGTATATGCAGCCCCAGAGGTGTATACAGCAGCCCCAATATACAGCAGCCCCAGTGGTATTGCAGCCCCAGTGGTATTGCAGCCCCTATATACAGCAGCCCCAGTGGTATTGCAGCCCCTATATACAGCAGCCCCAGTGGTATTGCAGCCCCAGTGGTGTATACAGCAGCCCCTATATACAGCAGCCCCAGTGGTATTGCAGCCCCAGTAATGCAGGCCCCTATATACAGCAGTCCCAGTGGTAGTATACAGGCAGCCTCAGTAATGCAGGGCCCCCCCTCATGCTCCGGTCTCCTGTAAAGCAAGTTATACTTATCAGTGCCCGCTGCCGTCCGCGCCCGCCGCTGCCGACATCCCGATCCTCCGTCTTCATGCATCTTCTTCCTGTTTCCTGTGCGCGTCGCCGGTAATGACGTCACTGCCTGCGACGCGCACAGAGCAGGAAGAAGATGAATGAAGATGGAGGATCGCATGTCGGCAGCGGCGGGCGCGGACGGCAGCGGGCACTGATAAGTATAACTTGCTTTACAGGTGACCGGAGCATGAGGGGGGGGGCCCTGCATTACTGGGGATGCGGGGCTGCTGTATACCGCTGTATACAGCAGCCCCCGCACTGACTCGCGTATAAGCCGAGGGGGTATTTTTCAGCCCAATTTTTGGGCTGAAAAACTCGGCTTATACGCGAGTATATACGGTAGTTGTCTAAATATTTAAAAAATATCAATTTGAAAATGATGATGGCATTCTTAGTTGCAATATAACTTTAGCTCAGTGAGATTGGACGAAGATGTCTGTGATCGTCAATTTTCAAGTCTTGCCAGATCAATAGGAATAAGATCTGGACTGTGACTAGGCCATCCACATACATACGAGTAAATATGCTTTGATGCAAACCATCTGTAAGGGTACCTTTACACGCGGCTACATTTCTAGGGTGGCTACAGGTAACTTGCTGGTTGCAGTGAAATCATGGAGAGATTATTCCATTTGTACACAGCAACAAGATAGAACCTTGTCTCCATGATTTCACTGCAGCCAGTAAGTTACCTGTAGCCACCCTAGAAATGTAGCCGCGTGTAAAGGTACCCTTATAGCTCTGGCAGTATGTTTTAGGTTGTTATCCTGCAGGAAAGAGAACCTACACCACAGTCTCAAGTCCATTTCAATTAATTATAATGTATAGATCTAGCACTTACTTTATACATATTTAAGTACATAGTGAAAGCATAATGAGGTTAGTAAAAATATACTCTTAATCTAACCAGTATAGAGTAATAAATATTAACATATAGTGTTGCACACAGGCAATTCTAATCTTGAACCAGCTACAAAATCCAGACCCACCCATGTTATCTAGTGCTACCTATCACCACAACACTACAGGTATGTTTTAAGTAATTGGTACCCCATAAAGTATACCAGTGTAGAAACTTTAGTGACTGAATATTGAAATCTATTCATCTAGAGGCAAGCCAAACTAAGGAGAACACTACTACCACAACTCAACTATATAATACTTCTATTGAATATAGAGGTAAGAACATAAAAAAATATATATATTTTCCAGACTCATGAATAATGGCTAATACTAACTGGCTCCCTTGCGATTAATCCTAAATATTTTTCCATCACAATAAAGGAAGACCCTTTCCAAAGAAACAGTTTGCAACAAAAAGTGGCCCTAATTTGGATAGAGGACCAACAATAAAGACTGTATAATCATCTGAGTGTAGCCACCTAGTGGCTGAGATTCAAATCATTAATTTTTGCTACTATTTTAATGCCAGAGGCTGTAAGTTTTAATCGTGTGAAAATAAATATATCGTTTTATAAAAATGTACTGACTGTTAACTGACATGAGAAGAAGGTGATCATAAAGTAAGCGGTAGATCTATACATTATAATTAATTGTTTTAAACTTTTTAGAGTGAGTATATACACGGAAATCACTTAGATTTATAAGCAGCTACTACCCATATAGGCATTGTCCTACAAAAGCTAGCTCCGGTGCAATAACATTTAAAATTATATAATCAAGTCTATTTCAACCTCAAACAGGTTTTCTCCCAGGATTTCCCTGTATTTAGCTCCAGCCATCTTCTCATCTGACCAGCTTTCATTTCCCTGCTGCGGACAAAAAGCCCCTCAGCATGATGCTGCCACCACCATGTTTGACATTGGGGATGGTGTTTTCAGAGTAATGTGCAGCGTTAGTGTAGCGCCCCGCTAGTCAGTGCACTACGAAAGGGTACTGCACCCCTAACAGAAGGTGCAGTATGCTTTGTCTTGGTAGGGGGTAACAGAAGCCTGACTCTCCACAAGCACACACATACACCTAGTGATTGGGGACCAATCAGACACCCATTACTAGGGTAACCGGTCCTGGTGGGAGGAGAAGCTAGATTATATAGTGAGTGGGGAAGGTGGGAACAGTGAGCAGAGGAATTTGAAAAGAGACCAGAACAGAGAGTAGAGCAGAAGAACAGGAGAAGAGAAGTAACGGGGAGAGCACCCAGAAGAGAAAGGGGCAGATAGAGGGTAACTGAATCACCCTGGGACAGTTCGAAGCGGGGTACTGGCTCCAACGTGGATCAGAGGTCCATCCCTGAACCGCAAATTACTGGTGTGGCCGATGTCTTCTTAGGAGCACGATCCAACCGCCCTACACCAAGCACGGTCTCCACCAGAAGCACTAAACAGTGTTGGGTCCCCTTTGGAGAGATAAAGGGATTCTGCAGGGCACCACAGAGACAGTACAGAGAAAGCGATAGAGAAGGAACACCAATGGAGCTTCAGAGGGACATTACTTGCTGCCAGGACCATCCGGTCCACTACCCTGACTGAAACAACTGTTTACCCTGCAAGATTGAAGATTACTGAAGTAAAGTACCTGTTCAGAGTGAGCATTGTGTATGTGTTCCTTATGGATGAACTGTGATTTACCTGCCTTGCACCACACCGCAGAAGCTGCGCATCCCCATTCCAACAGCGCTGCCCTATTCCATCATTATCAACCTACAGCCCTGGGGAACCCGCTCTTCCTGTAGAGAGCTACAACACCTTGCTGCTGCCAATCTCCCCGGGGGTCCCAGCAGCGCCGGTCCATCACCGGATCTACAGGTGGCATCATGATTGACTTTATTTTATTATTTTTCCCCTTTTTCTTGTCTGCCTAAGGGTACGGACTTGGGCACCGACCACGCGTGACATCCCTGTACCAGTATGCCCGAGATCTGAGTAGCCCAAGCCCTTGGCCCCAGACATTAGTTTTTCACCCCACATTGTGTTTTGCATTAGCTCAAAAAAGTTCTACTTTTGTCTCATCTGACTAGAGCACAATCTTTCAAATGTTTGCTGTGTCCCCTATGCGACTTTTCGCAAACAAGACTTTTTATGGCTTTAACAATGTATTTCTTCTTGCCATTCTTCCATATGGGGAGAATCCAACTAATAGTTGTCCTGTGGACAAAATCTGTCTCCTGAGCTGTGGATCTATGCAGCTTCTCCAGAGTGACCATGGGCCTCTTGGCTGCTTCTCTAGTTAGTGCTCTCTTTGCTTAGGATGTCAGTTTGGTTGGACGGCCATGTCTTGGTAGGTCTGCGGGTGTGTCAAGTTCCTTCCATTTTCAGATGATGCGTTGAGCTATTTTTTAGGACCTATCCCTGCTTTACTCTTCTGCACAACTTTATTCCTGACCTGTTTGGTGTGTTCCTTGGTTTTGATAAAGCTTTTTGATCGCTGTTTTCTAACAAACCTCTGAAGTCTTCACGTAACTGCTGTAGTTACATTGATAATAAATTATCCACATAAGACTCAAATAACTCATTAGGTGACTTGTGGAGGCATTTGGTCACTCTGGATTTTATTTAGGGGGATTAAACTACATGGGGCTGAAAATAAATGCACACTCCAATTTTCAATTTACATTTTTAACATTTTTAAAAAGCCATTTCTCACAAATGAGCTGGTATAGCACATAAAATCCCAATAGAATAAATGTACGGTAAGTTTATGGGTGTAATGTGAAATGTACCTATAGTCCAGAGTTAAAAAAAAATAATTCCCTCCTTGCACAAGTGGATCCTGTGGCAATCCCCCGCAGGGGTGCCACATAAGCATTCTGCAGCCTAGATACACATATAATTTATGCAAAATGCCCGGTCAACCTATTTAAAACACTGCTTCAAATATGGACCCAAAAAAGTGAAATAAAAAGGCAATCACCAGATAACATTGTCTTTGCATTAAATGGAAATAAAGTGCAGCAAAGCAAAAAAAAACAAAAAACAAAATAAAAAGCATTATTTACCCTCAATGTGAATTTGGTCTTAGGCTAGGGTCACACTTGGCATGAGTTTTTTTTAGTGCCTTAAAAAAAAGCATGCGTTTCTGCATGCTTTTTCATTTCAGCATGTGTTTTTTTTAAGGTGTCTGATGGCACCCTGCGTTTTTGCATGAGTTTTTGAATCAGCACCCAAAAAAAGTTCATGCACCATTTTTTGGTGCTGTTTTAAAAATGCATGCGTTTTTTTAACATGGGCCCCTATGGAAAACGCATGCGTTTTTGGATGGTACTAAATGGTACTAATGTACAATGCGTTTTTGCATGCGTTTTTGAAGGCAGCTACTCACATAAGTGCAAAAACTCATGCCAAAAACGCATGGCACTTTAGACATGCGTTTTTGCTATTAAGGCATGCGTTTTTTTGCATGGGGGCATATGGGTGCGTTTTTATATGCTTTTTTAAAAACGCAGGTCTCCAAAAAAGCATGGAAAAAACGCAAGTGTGACGCTATCCTAACAGATGTTCTTGGTAATGTCGCTTAAAATGGCAAAATGGCACTTAAAAGAAAACTACTACTAGAGGAGTGTCTGTCTCCAGCATGACCCTTCATCAAGACCAGTCTTGTGTGTCTCCATTTATGTCAACTCCATAGAAAGATTACTTTGAACACGTTTTGTACCTATTATATCAAACCTTATTTTGATATAAACCATTCACGGTAACACATACACATATTTAACATACAGTTGTGGCCAAAAGTATTGACACCCCTGCAATTCTGTCAGATAATACTCAGTTTCTTCCTGAAAATGATTGCAATCACAAATTCTTTGGTATTATTATCTTCATTTAATTTGTCTTCAATGAAAAAACACAAAAGAGAATGAAGCAAAAAGTAAAACATTGATCATTTCACACAAAACTCCAAAAATGGGCCAGACAAAGGTATTGGCACCCTCAGCCTAATACTTAATTGCACAACCTTTAGCCAAAAAACTGCGATCAACCGCTTCCGGTAACCATCAATGAGTTTCTTACAATGCTCTGCTGGAATTTTAGACCATTCTTCTTTGGCAAACTGCTCCAGGTCCCTGATATTTGAAGGGTGCCTTCTCCAAACTGCCATTTTTAGATCTCTCCACAGGTGTTCTATGGGATTCAGGTCTGGACTCATTGCTGGCCACCTTAGAAGTCTCCAGTGCTTTCTCTCAAACCATTTTCTAGTGCTTTTTGAAGTGTGTTTTGAGTCATTGTCCTGCTGGAAGACCAATGACCTCTGAGGGAGACCCAGCTTTCTCACACTGGGCCCTACATTATGCTGCAAAATTTGTTGGTAGTCTTCAGACTTCATAATGCCATGCACACGGTCAAGCAGTCCAATGCCAGAGGTAGCAAAGAAACCCCAAAACATCAGGGAACCTCCGCCATGTTTGACTGTAGGGACCGCGTTCTTTTCTTTGAATGCCTCTTTTTTTCTCCTGTAAACTCTATGTTGATGCCTTTGCACAAAAAGCTCTACTTTCGTCTCATCTGAACAGAGAACATTCTTCCAAAGTGTTGTAGGCTTTCTCAGGTAAGTTTTGGCAAACTCCAGCCTGGCTTTTTTATGTCTCGGGGTAAGAAGTGGGGTCTTCCTGGGTCTCCTACCATACAGTCCCTTTTCATTCAGACGCCGAAAATACGGGTTGACACTGTTGTACCCTCGGACAGCAGGGCAGCTTGAACTTGTTTGGATGTTAGTCGAGGTTCTTTATCCTACTTCCGCACAATCTTGTGTTGAAATCTCTCGTCAATTTTTCTTTTCTGTCCACATCTAGGGAGGTTAGCCACAGTGCCATGGGCTTTAAACTTCTTGATGACGCTGCTCACAGTAGACACAGGAACATTCAGGTCTTTGGAGATGGACTTGTAGCCTTGAGATTGCTCATGCTTCCTCACAATTTGGTTTCTCAAGTCCTCAGACAGTTCTTTGGTCTTCTTTCTTTTCTCCATGCTCAATGAGGTACATACAAGGACACAGGACAGAGGTTGAGTCAACGTTAATCCATGTCAACTGGCTGCAAGTGTGATTTAGTTATTGCCAACACCTGTTACCATGTTTCCCCGAAAATAAGACACTGTCTTATATTAATTTTTGCTCCGAAAGGTGCACCATGTCTTATTTTCAGGGGGTGTCTTACATTAGCCAAAAAAAATCCCACTGCACTCCCATTATCCCAGTACTGTATCCCACTGCAGCAGCCTCCTATTATCCCAGTACTGTATCCCACTGCAGCAGCCTCCCATTATCCCAGTACTGTATCCCACTGCAGCCTCCCATGTGTGTACACACACACACCACACACACTCACACTTTCACTTTCTTACCAGACGTCTTTCTTTTCACTTTCTTTCCTCAGCGGTGCTGCTTTGGTGGTGCACAGTGCAGGAGCCCTGGGCCAATCACAGCGCAGGAGCCCTGGGCCAATCACAGCGCAGGAGCCTTGGGCCAATCACAGCGCAGGAGCCCTGGGCCAATCACAGCCCGGGAACAATCAGAGGCTACTGACGTCAGCCGGCCCATGATTCCTGCACTGTGATTGGCGCAGGGCTCATGGGCGGAGACCGGTACAGAGCTCCGGAGCTGTGATTCACGGCTGCGCTCCTGGGCTGTGAGCACTGCAACGGCAGAAGAGCGGTACAGAGTGGCGGGCACCAGACAGCAGGGACAGCGGGGAGCGAGACACAGATGCATGCCCCGGTCTTGTGATCGGTGGCATGCTGAGGAGGTACGCCTTATAATCGGGGGGTGCCTTATATTAGCAGGTAGTGCGCCACCCCAAGCATGCCTTACTTTAAGGGGGCGCCCTATTTTCGGGGAAACAGGGTAGATGCCACAGGTAAGTTACAGGTGCTGTTAATTACACAAATTAGAGAAGCATCACATGATTTTTCTAACAGTGCCAATACTTTTGTCCACCCCCTTTTTTATGTTTGGTGTGGAATTAGATCCAATTTGGCTTTATGACAATTCTGTTTGTGTTTTTTCATTGAAGACAAATTAAATGTACCTGGCCGGACACAACAATATAGGAGAGCTCCTTTTTTTTTTTATTATTTCATGAATTTCATGAAATAATTAAAAAAAATGCGTTGGGCTCTGCACTATTTCTATGTCCAGCCAGGTACAGCTAGGCAGCTGGGGGCTGGAATCCGCAGCGCAGGGGGGCCCAAGCTTTCTGGGCACCCCCGCTGCGAATTGCAGCCCGCAGCCGCCCCATTCGCAGCGGGAGTTGCCCAGAAGGCTTGGGCCTCCCTGCGCTGCGGATTCCAGCCCCCAGCTGTCTAGCTGTACCTGGCTGGACATAGAAATACCGCGGAGCCCCACGCATTTTTTTTTTTTTATTATTTCATGAAATTCCTGAAATAATAAAAAAAAGGGCTCCCCTATATTGTTGTGTGTGGCCAGCTAGAAATAGGCACCTGGGGGTTGGTGGCAGCCCGTCGCTGCCTGCTGTATCTGGCTGGATACAAAAATACGGCGAAGCCCACGTCAAATTTTTTTCAGAAAAATCCAAAAACAATATGAATGAAAGGGACTGCATCTTTATTAACCCCATGGTCGATGGGTTAATAAAGATGCAGGCCCTTTTTATAGGATTGTTTAATGGATTTTTCAGAAAAATTTTGACGTGGGCTTCGCTGTCTTTTTGTATGCCAGCCGGATACAGCAGGCGGCAACGGGCTGCCCCCAACCTCCAGCTGACTATTTGGACCTGCCTGGACACAGAAATATTGGGAAGCCCTTATTTTTTTATTCTTTCATGAATTTCATGAAATAATAAAAAAAAAAAATGCGTGGGGCTCCGCGGTATTTCTATGTCCAGCTAGGCAGCTGGGGGCTGGAATCCGCAGCGCAGGGAGGCCCAAGCCTTCTGGGCACCCGCCGCTGCGAATAGCAGCCCGCAGCCGGCTGATCGTTGACATTTATTTGAGGACAGGACCTCCAATCTATCGTTGGTCACCCGCTGGACACGCAGCATCGCTGCGTGTGACACCAAGAGCTCAACGATGAACGAGCTCCCAGCACCACACAGCATATGCTGGGAGCTCATATCCATGGTAAACATCGGGTTACTAAGTGCCGCGCGGTGCGACGCTTGCATGACATTGCTAACAACAAATTGAAGCATGTGATGGCATCTTAAGATTCGGTATAACTCGCAACACATCAGTAAAACTCTTCTGAACCTTCTATATTTTAATGGGTTTATAATTAGATAATTGGATTTTTACCCACTTTGTGCTGGACCTCAAACTGTGGTTGGACTTTATCATACAATTTTATGCTAAAAATCATACATTTTGAAATTCCTGAAGCCTAATGAAAAATCTCCAAAATTGCACACTACCTATCATGTGTGAATTATTATTCTAGTTCCTACTGTATGACAAAGAGTCTCTTGGGTCCATTGAAAGGGAATCTGCCAGCAAGTTTTTGCTACCTCATCTGAGATCAGCATAATGTAGACAAAGAAACACAGAATCCAATGATGTATCCCTTAGTTTACTGGGAGCAGTTGTTCTGACACAGAATTTTTAGATATAGAATTTAGCAGAATTCAGAAAGCTACCTCTGCCCATACCAGGCTCTCAATGTATACTTCTTTTTTTTTTTTTAAAACATGAAGTTTTATTGAAATTTTTAGAAGGTACATAACCAAAAAAATCAGGAGCATTACAATACATATCAACTCAACATACAAATTAAGAAGACTAACCAGGAGAGGGTAGGGGGGGTAGGGAGGGGGTAGAAGCTGCAGTAATATCGTACATAATTCAATAACAGAGGTGTTAGTATTAGAGCGCTCACTCTATATCTGGACCAGATTATGCCCAGAGGTCACCCACGGGTCCCACCACCACAGAACCTTAGTTCTCCTTTTAATTGTGTGGGACAGGGTCAACTCATGCTGAAAGTGAGTGTTGAGGCGGACAAGTACATCCGCAGCAGTAGGAGTCACAGGGGATTTCCAGCAAGCCGCAATACATTGCCTCGCCGCAATCAACACATTAGTGTAGATGGGTCTTAAAGGGCCAGGAATGGCATTCAATCCAATACCCAGCAGTGCCATCTGTGGCAGGAGGGGATTAGGGATTCCAGTAATTCCCAGTAATATACGTTCAACATCTCTCCAAAATGTACGTACACCCGGGCAGTACCACCAAACATGCGGGGAGTCTCCAATCACCAGGCACCCCTTCCAACAGTGGGGGTGTGCCCGAGTCGGAGATGAGATACATCTGGCTATTCTCTCCGGGGTGAGGTACCACTGCATCTGGGTCTTCCTAGATTGCTCCAAATGCGTTATACATGTGGAGTAACGGGCAGCATGAACTGCTGCCGCCCGCCAGTCCTCAAGTGAGGCAGAAAAGGACAAAAGACCCTCCCATTTAGACATATAGGGAAGTTTCACCTCCCCCTCAGGTTTCAGTAGGGCTCTGTACATTATGGAGGTTCCATGTCTAGCATGTGATCCATTTTTTATAAATATCTGCAAGGTTGAGTCAATAGAGGCAAGATCCGGGACAGGCCATTCCAGGGTGGTCAAAAAATGCCTAAGCTGGAGATATCTAAAGAAGGTGGAGTTAGGCAGACCCAATTCCAAAACCAGTGTCGAAAATTGTTCCAGACGCCCCGATGAATCCATAAGGTCTGATAGCTGCAACACACCCCGTTTTTTCCAATCCTGCAGATATAAGTTCTGAACAGAATGCTCAGCTGCAGTGAGGGAAATGTAATGGTATAAGAAGGGAAAAAAGGGTCTGCCCACCTGCGACCATATCCTAAGTAAATTTGTCATAGTTCTTAAACAGTTTGGGGTGATCTTGTGACTCAAAAGATTCATTTCTAATAGAAGCCGAGTGGACCCAGTCGGGGAGGATTCCAATTCTATCTGCATCCATCTAGATCTGAGAGAGTTAGACCACCAGTGTGCCGCTGCCTCCAGAGCCGCAGCTCTGGCATAAGCCGCAATGCTGGGAATCCCCATACCCCCTCTAGCATAAGGCAGGGAGAGGACCCTCCTAGCAATCCTAGGAGGTCTGCCACTCCAAATAAATTTGCTTAGCGCTGCTTGGACCGGGGCGAGGTACCTGGAGGGAATCTGCAAGGGAAGACACCGCAAAAGGTATAGGATCCGCGGGAGGACGGACATCTTAACTATCTGGATTCTGGCCATCCAAGAGAGCTGCATTCCAGAGAGTCTATCAAATTCCTGTTGAATCGTTGTTCGTAATTTATCCCAATTATGCTTTATTATCCCTGACAACCTGGAGATCCATACACCCAAATACATAAAACCTTCCTGAGCCCAGTGAAAGGGAAAGAGGTTTTGGAGAGATATTTGCTCTGTTTTGGGGAGGTGGAGGGGGAATATAGACGACTTGGAGAGATTTAGCTTATAGTATGATGCTGATGAAAATTCTTCCAAAACCGAGAGGACATGGGGTAGGGAGGTATGCAAGTCAGTGCAAAAAAATACCACGTCATCGGCGTATAGACCAATTTTGTGTTCAAGATTCCCAACTGCCACCCCCCTAATTCCTGGGTGTGTACGAACTATAGAAGCTAATGGCTCCATTATGAGAGCAAATATAAGAGGGGAAAGTGGACAGCCCTGGCGGGTACCGTTTGATATGGTAAATCGGGAGGAAAGAAAGCCCGATGCACTAGCTGCCGCACAGGGATTAGAATAGAGGGCCCTAATAGCATCCCGAATCGGTCCCTGGAATCCAAACTTCAAGAGGACCCCGTCCAAGTATCCCCAGTGCACCCTGTCGAAGGCCTTCTCTGCGTCTAGAGACAGGAGTGCACTGGGGACCCTTTTCCGCTCGAGCAGATCCAGAAGATCCAGGAGTCTGCGCGTACCGTCAGAGGTCTGACGCTCTGGGACGAATCCAACCTGGTCCAGTTGAATCAAGGAGGGGAGGATAACCGAGAGACGGGAGGCTAACAATTTGGCATAGATTTTTAAATCACAATTAAGTAGTGATATGGGCCTAAAGTCTCCCGAAGTAGTGAGTGGTTTCCCCGGCTTGGGAATTGTGGTTATTAACGCCTCAAGACCTTCAGGCCGGATGGAACCCTCCTGCTGCCAAAAGGTAAATAATTTAAGAAGATAAGGGGTCAGTAACTCAGTAAAGGTGGTGTAATATGCATATGAGAACCCGTCTGGGCCAGGAGAGGTGCGCTTTTTAATGGACTTGATGACCGAGACAATCTCTTTTTCAGTGATAGGGGCATTAAGAAAGGCCAACTGATCAGTGGAGAGAGTGGGAAGGTTAGCTTTAGAAAGGAATGATTGTATAGACTCAGTGGAAGGCTGGACAGTGTCCACCGACTCCCTCAGATTGTACAAGGTGCTGTAATAGTTGCCAAATTCCTCCGCTATCTGGACAGGATTACGAATAATGGAACCTGAATTATCATGTATACTAGTAATTTTGGCCTGTAATTCCCTTTTTTTGATTCTCCTGGCCAGGAGGGCCCCGGCCCTGTCCCCCATGCTGTAGTATTTGGAGTTAGTTTTCCTTAGGTATTTCTCTGCCGTTACCAATAAGCATGCCCTCAGTGACCGTCTAGCCTCCGTTAACTCATCCTGCGTGGATTTCTGAGGAGAGGTTCTATAAGCAAGGTCAAGGAGCTTAATCCTAGCCAGGAGAGCCGTAACCTTTGCCTCACGTTCCCGTTTAACTCGGGAGGCCTCAATGTATACTTCTATAGACAGTCGGCGGTAGCGACATATTATAAATGGCCAGCATTTTTCGCAAAGGCGGAAGTCCTCTGCATTGTGTACCTGGAATGTTTTCTCTGGTACTTGTAATTCCATGAGGTTTGATAATATATTCAGAGCCAGATTCACAGGAAGGTCAGAAGTGCTGGGTGGGACTGGCCATCCAAAAACCTCCCCATGGGTGTTTCTCATGCGATGTAATGAGACTGTTTGGTCACATGCTCTCTGTATGCTTGCAAGTGGCCATCTTTCTGGAGGCACAAGGTCAGGGAGACCATGTGTGTGCAGATCCTGTGATGGCTCCCTGAGTTTAGGAAGCTACCATCCTGCTGAGGACTGACGACAAGAGCTGAGAGATGGAGCAAGTCCAAGGACCTGGTCAGTGATCCCAGAGAGGCACTCTTCCTAGAAGTCCGAATTGACAGAAGTGACTGCATGGAGCTGGCCATTAATCCGGAAAGGTAACCCCAAAGAAAGGTGGTGGTATACTGACCGAGGTCAGTGAATGGACAGTGCGATACTTCCACTGGGCAGCAGAGGTATCTGAAGCTGTGCGGACGTATCTGCATTTGAAAGACTGTAAATCAAAATTGTGTCTGTGAACTGTGTGGTGTAACCGCGATTGGGATGGACTGTATGTCAATTCTGTTAGGTCAAGCTGAAGCATAGAGTATGTTTGGTTTACATAAAGCGGTTTATGTTTCTAAATCAAACGCCTGGACTTGGTTAAATATAAACTGCGCCCGTGTGCCTTAATCCTGCTGCCATGCGAGTGTTCCCCAACATATTCAGTGAGCGCTGCCTTACAACAGTGAGGTGCTAATCACACTAGGGGGCGTGCCGGACTAGCTGACCTTCATCAGACCTAGTCTGGTAATGATAAGTTCCTGAAGCTAAAAGAAACATTGCAGGTAATGAAAAGCATGCAGCGCGATATGGAAAACTGCTGACATCTATATGTTAACCCGTACAGCATGCTGTCTTCAGATTAAATTTTTAAACAACTGTCAGATTCTCGTTAAATAACAAATCCTTGCTGTGGCTGTCACTGCCGTCTCTCCTCTCTTTTTATTGGCATTTCTTAGATGTGCAATATTGGATTGTAAGGTGCTACTGGTGGCGCAAGCAACTAATTTTTGGTCCGTGAAACTTATAATTACATTTTTCATTAGGTATACAAATGCGGATTCATAGACTATAGCTAGAAATAGTGGATACATTTACTGTCACATACACAACCGTATGTAGAAAATAAGAAGACACATCTGACTTGTTTTTTTTCCTCTTAAAATAGAATTTCCGTTTTGTGCCTTTATGATCCATTTGCTGTTCTCCGGTTTGTATCTTTTCAGTGCACTTTGTCCCATGTCTGCTTCCATTAGCAGAGATACTTCTGATGTCCATTGAGAGTAAGAAATGTAGCTACATGTTATAAAACCCTTGTAGTTGCACAACAAAGGCTATGTTGTAGGGGCTCTTAACTTTGTTCTATTGTATATCATACCATTATATTTGCTGCCTCCAGCTCTGCTAAGGTGAAAGGTTTCAAAATATCCCAGCTGGGATTTTTTCTCCATTTGCAGTGAAATTTTAGATAATGGAGTGCTGGGTAGATGCAACCGGCACCACATCGCCTGTTCATCTGGACCTGCCGGAATACGACGCATTACAGCATAAAAGAAAGGTTCACGTGTAATATCTCTGACTTCTGTCCATGTGACTGGGGTGTATTACTCACCATCAGATGGTTTTGGTGAAACTTTATCATCCTTATGTATATTAGCCATGACAATTGTATCTAATTAGTAGTCAAATGTTTAAGAGGCAGAATAGCGGGGCACCGATCACTCAAGATCCAAATTAGGCTGGGGTTACACATAGAAGTCCGTTTTTGGAAGTGATTTTCATCACCAATCCGTTTTTTATAGGGTGCTTTTTGAGCCTCCTACACCCCTGAACGTTTTTGGACTTAGTCATTTTTTTCATTATTTTTCCTTAAAAAACGCATGTGCGTTAACGCATGCGTTAATGCAAGTGGCTATATATGCCATGCGTTAACGCATGCGTTTCCCATAGGGTCCCATGTTAAAAAAACGCATGCGTTTTTTAACTGATGCCAAAAATGTTGCTAGCAGCGTTTTTGGCTCAAAAACGGACAGAGCAAGGTTTTGAGGTCCAGAAAAAAACGGACAGGGTGTTTATTACATCCAATCCGTTTTCTGTCAGTTTTTGGACTTAGAAAAAAAAATTAACAAAAATGAAGCCAAAAACGGACCAAGGGCTCATGTGTAACCCCAGCCTTAGTGGTATCAGCAGTGTCAACTGCAGCAGAACCAGGGGTGCACAATCTTGTAACAGCCTGAGAGGTAAAATCACATTGAAGAAAGAGGCACTCACCCGGTGATAGTTGTTCCTCAATGGACGACTTTAATCAGCATTGTGGTACAGGGTGCTGGGAGGGGGTGTTGTAGGTGCACCTCTAACACACCCCTTCCCAGCACCCTGTACCACAATGCTGATTAAAGTCGTCCATTGAGAAACAACTATCACTGGGTGAGTGCCTCTTTCTTCAATGTGATTTTATATAATTAGTAGTAGCTTTCACCTGAAATGTTATACTACATACAGTTAGGTCCAAAATACAGTGACTGAATCTTTGTAATTTTGGCTCTGCATGCCACTATTTTTTATTTATAGTGCACCTGCAACCAGTTTGGGGGGTTCTAAACCCTGAAAAAAATTTGCCATGTTAAATATCCGTTGCACCTAGCAGGAGGCTGCTAGCTCGATAGAGAGAGAGAGAGACGCAACATAAGTGTCTGAATACCGGTGCTCAATCTCCTGCAACCTAAGGAATGGGTGCGATTGTGGCACCTGCGACCTGCCATGCTAACAGGGAAGTGATTGGTGGTATTTGTAGACCCGAGGTTACCATAGGGTGTCAGCCACACTGGTACATATGATGCATAGTGTCAGACTGCAACCTATTGGTCACGCCCATCCTATTAGATCAGTCAGGCTGCTCCGCACCATATACCTGCATCACAAATTACAGACACCACCCTGAGTGCTCAGCCACAAACTGCAAGAGATAAAAAGGTGCAATAAACACTAAAGATGAAGATGTGAGGTGTTAGTTTTTTCTTTTTCAAAATGTTTGGTATTTTTTCACGAAATAAAACATATGTCTAGGAAACATATGGTTAGGACTTGTAAGCGTGAGGGCCCTTGGCGTTGGGTTACGAGCTTACGTATTTTGTCCAAAATATCCACTAACACCTTCCATCTTCCTCTTTAGTGTTAATTGCACCTTTTTATCTCTTGCAGTTTGTGGCTGAACCCTCTGGGGGGCGTCTGTCACTTGTGATGCAGGTATATGGTGCAAAGCAGCCCGCCTGACCGCAGGAGATTGAGCACCGGTATTCAGACACTTGTGTTGCCTCTCAGTGGAGCTAGAAGTCTCCTGCTAGGTGCAATGGATATTTAACATGGCTGATTTTTGATGAGTTTTTTTAATTGTATGTCCTATTTGGTGATTTGGTTCTAAACCCTGCCCATCACCTTTAACATGATGTAATTGGGGTTCCTGTAACCCCTTTATATCCCCAGACATCCCCCTGCAAACCTCAGAAAACTACTTTTATTCTGTCCCGCGCCATATGCTAATTTCATGGTTCAGTCATATGGGGGTCTGCAGATTGTGGTCAGCGCAGTTCCGCTCCATGCCAACACCGCCCCTCCTGATTGTGTGCAAGTGGTAACATTGCACAAATCCCCCGTCTCGCGCCTGCGCAGTGGCGTACCTTACTGTGCCCTATTGAACAGATAGTGATTCCACTGTGCAGGCGCAAGACTTAGGATACTGTATGGCTGATGTGAGGCTGAAGTCTTGCACCTGCGCAGTGGAACACACCGGCTGTTCAATAGGGCACAGTGAGGCGCACCAATGTGCAGGCATGAGACGTGGGAATTGTAGAGACATCATCCACTTGCACACAATCAGGGGTGGTGTTTGCATGGAGTGTGGTAGCGCTGACCACAATCTGCAGACACCTATATGACCGAACCACAAAATTAGCATATGGCGCCGGGCAGAAAAAAATCATTTTATGAGGTATGCAGGGGGACATCTAGTGATATAAAGGGGTTACCGGAACCCAAATTACATCATGTTAAAGGTGGTGAGCAGGTATTAGAACCCCCAAAACCAGTGACAAGTACACTTTAAAATAACACAACTAGGATCTGAAAGGATCTGCAATCCACTGTTTGAGGACACGATACATTACTGTTTAGATCAGGGGTCTCAAACACACGGCCCGAGGGCCGCATGCGGCCCTTGGGGCCTCACTATGCGGCCCACGGCACCTTGGACAACTTAATGATGCATCACCTCAGTGCAGGGGGCCACAGGAGTGCCCACTGTGTGATCACTTCCGCCCGCAGCACTAACAAGCTCTGCCTCTCAGCAAGATAAATGCAAGCTGCCAGCCAATGAGATGGCGGAATATGACGTCACATGCAGGCAGAAGTCAGCACAGCGGGGACCTCCCCGGCCCCCTGCACTGGAGCAATGCATCGTTAAAGTGAGAAAAGTGTGAGTGTGAGTAAGAAGGTGTATGTGTGTGTGAGGGTGTGTGTGTGTGAATATGTAAGTGAGGATATATGTATAAGAAAGTGTGTGTGAGTTTCAGTGTGTGTATGAGAGTGTGTGTGTGGGTTTGTGTGTGAGGGTGTGAGTGTGAATGAGTGTGTATGTGAGTGTATAAAAAGAAGGTAAAACAGGATGGGGGCATCACTATAAAAGTTGATCAGGATGGGGGACATTCCTAGAAAAGGGGATCAGGATGGGGACATCAGTACAAAAGGGGTCCAGGATGGGGGACATCACTACTAAAGGGGATCTGGATGGGGGGCATTACTAGAAAAGGGAATTAGGATGGGGGAAATTACTAGAAAAGGGAACCAGGATGAGGGACATCACTACTAAAGGGAATTGGGATGGGGGACATCACTAGAAAAGGGGATCAGGATGGGGGACATCACTAGAAAAGGGGATCAGGAAGGGGACATGACTACAAAAGGAGATCAGTATGGGGACATTACTACAAAAGGGGATCAGGATGGGGGACATCACTAGAAAAGGGGATCAGGATGGAGGACATCACTAGAAAAGGGGATCAGGATGGGGGATGTCACTACAAAAGGGGATCAGGATAGGGGACATCAGTAGAAAAGGGGATCAGGATGGGGGACATCAGTACAAAAGGGATCAGGATGGGGACATCAGTAGAAAAAGGGATCAGGATAGGGAACATCACTAGAAAAGGGGATCAGGATGGGGACATCAGTAGAAAAGGACATTACTACAGGATGGGGACATTACTACAAGAAGGGGATCAGAATTTGTACTTTACTACATCGAGCAAAAAATTCTGGTATTACTAAAGTATCACTTAGTCCTACAAGGGATGCGGCCCCCTGCTATAAATGTTTTTCTATGTGCGGCCCACCAACCCAGCCGAGTTTGAGACCCCTGGTTTAGATTGTGTGCTGTATTTGACATTATATCTGCTTCTGGCTGCTTGTGCTACTCCCTTAGCTGTGGCTATTGCTTCTCTTGCCTTTGTTGACAAGTAAGCTGGTTGCTTTGCTAAGTGCTCTGTCGCTTCCTACGTTCTAATAGAAGCAGAGCATCAGACAATTCTGGACTTCTGGATTTTGGTAATTTGCTCTGTATCTGGTACTAGACTTTCTAAAATTTCCTTTCCCTGGCCTCCATGGATGATTTAACGTGTTATATAGACTTGCTTAAAAATCTCCTTGTTTGGACTTTCCATAAATTTCATTTTACAGCATCTCCAAGTGTAAACTGTGCTTTACAGACTGCTCCGCTGATTGCATTTACCTCGAAGGTTTTTCAACAGACTTTTCATTAAGGCTTCATTCAATACCTACTCTGTGTGTTTATGGACTTTGAGTTTTGCTCTGCACTTTATCACCGTGTGTTATAATATAACTCTTTCACCTATAGACTGAGTTTTGTCGTGTCTTTGATCTACACAAAAATACTACTGAATTATCCATTATAATTATCACAAGTGGCTGCGCACTCTTGTCCGGTGAGCCAGTGGCCGTGCCAGGTGATGTGATGACTCGCATGAGTCTCTCGCATTCCTCTCGTAAGTTGTGTCTCCTGGCCTGAGGTGTCACTGCTTAGAACTGAATAATGTGGCATGGTCTTGAAGGTGAAAACAGGCTGTGTCATGAATCAGTGAAAGGACTGTTACAACGTTTATTTTTTTTTTTTGTATTCCACTAGGTCCATTATCACACCTCCCACCTCTTCAGCACCCATAAAAAAATTAGTTCAGAGTTGCACATTGGCATGTAACCTATAGAGACTTATATAATTACTCATGTTCAGTTTCAGTGTACTGCGATAAATAGAAGTGGGCCAAGGGAAATCTTTAATGAGCACCCCTCTTATGTCATGTATTAGGGATTTTAAATTATTTTTGCAATTATGTTACTTTAAAAAATGGGCATCCTTTGAAGTTTACAGGATTTTTATTTCTGTGCATATTAAACTTTAAATTGGACTGTGGTTATACATTAACTAACTCTCTGCAAGGGTAAAGCCACACTAAAGTCAAACTTTCAGGAGTGTAATGCAAGAAAATCTCGCATGGCACTCGGACCAATGTTAAACAGTCAGGTCATATTGGTTACCTTTTCCTCCATTGAACTCAGACTGCGTGCAAAATAGCAGCATACTGTGACTGTACGCGTATATCGCAGGAGACTTACCATTGTAAAGTCTATGGGTGGGATAATCGCATTGCACTCCCGTGACTATCATACATCAAATTGCTCCAATTACACATACGCTAGTGTGCCTTTACCTTTAAAGATATAAAAGGATTGTATACTCCTCTGCCAAACTGTCAGGGTTCACTCACACAAGCGTTTAAACAAGCAGCCTGGTTTTCATCCTGAAAAGTTGGACTTTTTTTTTTTCCATTTGTCATTTGTTCTACAATCTAGAAACAGAACCGGAGGGCAAATATATTTGCTGCGGTCTGGTTCACAGCCGGATGCAGCTGAGCAGAGCTGCAGCTGCTGAAATTTCAAGATTGCGGCTAGTGGGGAGCTAGCCACGGTCCTGAAATCTCTGCAGGGGACAGCTGGTGGTGCTGAAATTTAGAAGCACTCGCTGCTAAACTTCAGCACTCTGCGTCTGGCTCCCGGATCCGATGTTTTTTGCGATTCGGCACCATAGACTCCCATGTTAGAGAGCACTGGATCGCCCCAGATCTGGGAGAATCCGATTTGGGCAGATTTTTGCCCTGTACACAAAAATGTTGCAAGCAACGTTCTTGTGTCCGGGAGAAAAATCCGAATTCACCCGGATCCTCCCAGACAGATGGAAACGGATGGCCCATAGGGTTGCATTATGTCAAAATCGGACCGGGGCTGTCAGTTTTACACCGGACAGCCCCGGACCTGATCAGGCCGTGGTGTGAACCCAGCCTAAGCCATCACAAGCTATGTATGGACCTGTAAAAAGTACCACCTGGTGCGAAACGGTTTACCATTGTCTGTCACTCCCGTCCCTCTCCTTCCCTGCACAACTTGTAATGGCTTAAACCACAATAAGAGAAGACTCTGATCATCTCCTGGGTGAGTGCTGGAGTTTCTTTTATTGGAAATACTTGGATTATTTGACCGGCTCAGTTCATGTGTGTGTAATGAGGTGAGCAATTCAGACTGTATCATAGAAATGGATATGGAAATGAACTGTGCACAGTCCGCTACTGCCCCCTTGTGGACAAGTGCTGAAACAAACGCAGGGAAGTGGGAAATTCCCTTTTCAGCAAAAGTGTTTACCCAGGAAGGGAAAGAGCGGGAAGTCAGTGCAGATCCAGAGCTGAGCCAGGGAAGACCTGCGTGTGGATGTCTGTTGAAAGTGGACTACTTTGCTACACCTTGCCGGAAAAATCACCCCGCAGAAGCCCCGTGACTGATCCTGGGCCACTGGACTTTGGTGCTGTGACTCTGGCCGCTCTGCAAAACCTTGCCCGCCGAGCACCCGGAGTGCATGTGCAGGGGCCGTGACCGACATAAGGGAGCCATTTGTACTGCCGTGATCTCCCTCCTTCTGCTCGGGGTGCCCCCGAGACAGACTTTTGTGCTACTGTGGGCTCCCTTCTGCTGCTCGGTGTGCCCTGAGACTGGGAGAGACTAACAAAGAAAAATTACGTTACCTGCGGAAGAAGACCAAAGAAGAAAACTGAGGAGTTTCCCCCTTCAGCGCTGCACCGGGACCCGTCATCGTGAGATCCCCAGGCCTGCTACGTGGGAGCGACATCTTCTTCTGTGATAGACTGGTATGTGATTTTAGGGAAAGATACCTTCATTGTTGTGTTTTTTTCTTTTCTTGCTGCGTACCCGGAAGAAGTGAAGATCCACAGACTCTAATATATACAAGTGCGCATATAGTTCGGTTGACTGTGATATAAACATGTTTGACAGTAAAGAAACGTTATTACCAGTTAAACCTGAGTATGGGGATTCTGTTGAGAAAGATCATACACACACACCCGCGGCCTTACCACCGGTCGCTACATCTGGCGTAGTCGGCAGGATGTGTGATCAACAGAATCTCCTCCCGGTAGTAACTTATAACCAGACTTATACTACGGCCTGCAGGTCCATATCCGGTGCCAGCACTCAGAACAGTGACACGGAAGAATTGAAGCAGATAGTAGTAGAGTTGCAGAAACAGATACTACAGCTACAGCTCATGCTAGACCAACAGGCGGACAGGCAAGCGAGACAGCAACCCAGCCGGCCTATGGGAAGGTGCTGGACATGCGGCGACCCCCGCCATAGGGCAAACCGTTGTCCGCATCCTCCACCCATGGTCCGATATACCAGGACCAGCAAGTCATGCCCCACAACAGCAGCCACCTTTAAACTAGACGCCCCAGCCAAAGTGTCTCGCTCGGCAGGGGAGATCAGGAAAAAGGGTGTGAAGAGACAGAGCCAGACCGATAAGCAAGTACTGGCCACTCGGGTCCAGGGGACGATGAAGTGGTTTAATGTCTGCGATGGGTATGGCTTCATCAACAGGAATGACACAAAGGATGACGTGTTTGTACATCAGATTGCCATAAAGCGTAACAATCCTCGTAAGTACCTCCGCAGCGTTGGTGATGGGGAGATGGTACAGTTTGATGTTGTGAAGGGAGAGAAGGGTACAGAGGCCGCCGACGTCCCCGGTCCTGGGGGTGTTCCCGTTAAAGGAAGCAGATTTGCCCCCAACCGGCGCCGCTACCGCCGGCGATACTACTCTCCCCGGGTAGAAAACGTGACTGAGTTTATTGGAGATATTGTGAGCCCTGAACAAGGGAGCGAAGGTGAACGGGGGGATGACTGTTTCCCCCAACAGAGGTCCCTACTCCGCCGGAGATCAATCCCTGTGATATCAACAGCCATCACTGCCTTGGAGCCGATGGTTGTTGACAGGGACTGTCAACCTTTAAGTGGGGGGGTATGTAATGAGGTGAGCAATTCAGACTGTATCATAGAAATGGATATGGAAATGAACTGTGCACAGTCCGCTACTGCCCCCTTGTGGACAAGTGCTAAAACAAACGCAGGGAAGTGGGAAATTCCCTTTTCAGCAAAAGTGTATACCCAGGAAGGGAAAGAGCGGGAAGTCAGTGCAGATCCAGAGCTGAGCCAGGGAAGACCTGCGTGTGGATGTCTGTTGAAAGTGGACTACTTTGCTACACCTTGCCGGAAAAATCACCCCGCAGAAGCCCCCGTGACTGATCCTGGGCCACTGGACTTTGGTGCTGTGACTCTGGCCGCTCTGCAAAACCTTGCCCGCCGAGCACCCGGAGTGCATGTGCAGAGGCCGTGACCGACATAAGGGAGCCATTTGTACTGCCGTGATCTCCCTCCATCTGCTCGGGGTGCCCCCGAGACTGAGAGAGACTTTTGTGCTACTGTGGGCTCCCTTCTGCTGCTCGGTGTGCCCTGAGACTGGGAGAGACTAACAAAGAAAAATTACGTTACCTGCGGAAGCAGACCAAAGAAGAAGACTGAGGAGTTTCCCCCTTCAGCGCTGCACCGGGACCCGTCATCGTGAGATCCCCAGGCCTGCTACGTGGGAGCGACATTTTCTTCTGTGATAGACTGGTACGTGATTTTAGGGAAAGTTAGGGAAAGATACCTTCATTGTTGTGTTTTTTTCTTTTCTTGCTGCGTACCCGGAAGAAGTGAAGATCCAGAGACTCTAATATATACAAGTGCGCATATAGTTCGGTTGACTGTGATATAAACATGTTTGACAGTAAAGAAACGTTATTACCGGTTAAACCTGAGTATGGGGATTCTGTTGAGAAAGATCATACACACACACCCGCGACCTTACCACCGGTCGCTTCATGTGCACCCCAGAAGCAAGTGTTCCCTATCTGACCGAAAGGTGGTCTTGGCTTATTGGTATAGTGTGACCTAGTTGTGCCCAGCTTATCTTTCTCATTCAAGCCGAAATACATGTATTTAGATAAAAACAATGAGTCCCTGAAGGTCCACAACCCCATTAAAACAGGTTTGTGTATGGACCAATAAAACTCTATTAAGATGTCTATGTAAAAAATGGACAGAACATGGACATGTACAACATATGTGTGAGTGTAACCTTAATTTAACCTTGTACATCACTTTAATTGTCTGCTCACTTTTGTTCTATAAATCCTTACAAAAACCTTTGTTCCTATACTTTCACCGCTTGGAAAATAGTTACAATGTATCTATGACTATATCAGAAAGCCATTCTTCTAAACTCAAAAAGAAACATAAAACCCCACATATTCGTAAAACAATAAAAACTCTTTCTACCGAACCATGGCAATTACAATTAAATGGCGGCCATGCAATTGAACATATTGAAGGTCACAAAATACAATGGGAGACGTATTGTACATGAGCTAGATAAAGTATAATCTTAGCTGTTTGTAACTCCACAATGAGCCCAATCCCCGCCAGCCGCATTCATCGGAGCAAAGCCGGAGTTTTCTCCAGAAAATTTAGCTTGAGCAACTAGCTGACAATTTCACCTAGTCTGCTCAATTATTATAAGAAAAAAAATTATTCCTGGTATTATTGAGATACACTTTGTCACTGTTTGTTAGGCAGTTATTTCAGCAGCAAATGGACAAGCATGAATATAGACTGACAAGGAGTCAGTTGTTTGGTTTCTAAGGAGGCCAGGAGTAATCAACACTGATTGCTGAGCAAGAACGCCAGACTAGAATAGTTCATTGTACCGAACGGGCAACTTTTGTGCCGTGTTGGAAGAAAACAAAAAATAAATCGCTTGTGAGCCCTACAGAACAATGCCTATTTAAGAGTATGTTTAAATTACAGTTCTCTTCAGCAATCTTATGGAGATATTTGTGTACAGAAATACACATAAGTCTTTGTTTGCAGCTCTGAATTGTCCCTATACGGTAGGTACTGTATATCATACCGATTTCTTTTCTACAATAGACTGTATTGGTGAATCTATCAGGGATGTCACACGAGCAATAAGCAGTGACGGACAAGAGGTTTGGACCCAAACCAATGCAAAGAGCGGAAAAATACAGGCTTTGTATTAAACCATGGCCATACACTTATCAAGACATAGTGCATATTGCGGTTCTTCCACTCAGTATCCCCCATAAGTCAAGATGATACTTTATAAGTGAGGCTACACAAACATTTTGATCTTACCAGTGAAAAATCGGTCGGATTATGCTAATCACACTTTGTTCAAACTCTGATTAATGTTTGATCTGAGAGTAATTAGAGTGTCATGTAATTTTCTCATAGGTAGAAAATAAAGTTTCCCTATCTTCTCTATGGCAATTGGTTAAAATCAAATGTCAACGATGTGCAATCCAACTTATTTCACAGGCCCATATAGTTGAATGAGTGACCTCAGTAAAGTCCTCTATCTTTCTCTCTCTCTGTCTCTTCCTCTCTCTCCCTCTCTCACTTTCCCTCTATCTTCCTCTTTCTATCTCCCTCTTTCTCTCCATCTCCCTCTTCCTTCTTCTCTCTGTCTCTTTCTCTCTCTCCTCCTGTCTCTATCCTCTCTCCATCTCTCTATTTCCCCCTCTATCTCTCTCCCTCTCTACTTCTTTCTCTCACTCTTTCCCTCTCTCTTCCTCTCTCTCACTCTTCT
Organism: Allobates femoralis; assembly: GCA_033576535.1. Lineage (NCBI taxonomy): Eukaryota > Metazoa > Chordata > Amphibia > Anura > Aromobatidae > Allobates > Allobates femoralis. The sequence goes on along the minus strand of JARQOC010000003.1, from coordinate 805,916,511 downwards.
TTCTGTCTCATTGTCTATCTCCCTCTCTCCATTTGTCTTTTTCCCTTTTTCCCTCTCTTCTACCCCCTCTCTCTCTCTCGCTCTTTCTCTCTCTCCTATAAGGTTAAGCCCTTTGTGTCTGCATGGTTCTGTCCCTCTCCTCTCCTTCATGTGCATTTTCTGAGAAAACTTGGTGGTTGGCGAATTCTCCCTCTCTCTCTTTCCCTCCCTCTCTCCTCTCTCCTTGTCTCTCTCTTTCCCTCATTCTTCCTCTCTCTATCTCCCTCTTTCTCTCTCTCCCTCTCTCTCCCTTCTTCTGTCTGTCTCTCTCTCCCTCTCTCTCTCTCTCTCCCTGTCTCTTTCCTCTCTCCCTCTCTCTAGTTCCCCCTCTATCTCTCTCCCTCACTCCTTCTTTCTCTCACTCTTTCCCTCTCTCTAACTCTCTCTATCTTCCTCTTTCTCTCTCTCTCTCACTCTTTCTTCTTTCTGTCTCATCCTCTATCTCCCTCTCTCCATTTGTCTTTTTCCCTCTTTCCCTCTCTCCCCCCCTCTCTCTCTCACTCTTTCACCCTCTCTCCTATAGCCCTTTGTGTCTGCATGGTTCTGTCTCTCTCGAATCTCTAATGGCCTCCTAATGATTGATGTCAGTTGAAGATAGTTGTAGGTATTGCTAGCATGTAAACATTGTCCTGCCATTTGCAGCTAGGAAGATGATCAATACTTTGCGATAGAAGTCAATGGGAAGGCTAACAAAATGTTTGGAAGACACTGATGTTATGTTAGTGTTCTGCTTCAAGAGAATCTGTCAGCAGGGTTTTGCTATGTATGCTGAGAATTGCATGCTGGAAGAGTTAAAATACAAAAAGCAACCGTGCTTCTCTTATCTGTGTTGGAGGGCATCTAGTCAAGTGCACGGCAATCCAACACACCCCATGCTTAGGTTGACACCCCACAGGCAATGGACATTTTCTCTTTAGTGCCTGGTGTGAACAGGGAGATTTCTCTATTTCTAGGGATGAGCAAACCTGAATTGTAAAGTTATGGGTTCATACCAGACATCTAGTGTCCATTGTCAAACAACGAGCACGGACTTATAACGGTACATCCGTGTTCCTGTTTGGGTTTGCCATCTGAACAAAGCTTGTTGAAAGGCAGCAGTGCAGCCAATCAACAAGTTATCATGCTGTAGGCACTTACAAAGCCATTGCAGTCATGCCAAGTATTGGTAAGGCCATGATTGGCCGGCGCACCTGTATGAAGGCTGGATCACGGGATGTGCCACCATTTTGCTGAAAATAGGACAGGTCTACTCTTAAAAAAAAGGATCTTGTGTGGTGACTCCGCACCAGGTTCTTTGGGTCTAATCTTTAACAATAATGGTCTTTGAGGCTACAATGCACCAGGCTCTCTGGGGCAAATCTTGAAAAAAAGATCTGTTTGGTCAAAGCAGGGTTTGTTAGGTTATTTAAAAAAAAAATATAATGCTTAGTACTCTGGGCAGCAGGATCTGTGGGCTTAATCTTAAAAAAAATATCTATCTATAAAATGTAAAATGGCGTCAACATGACCTTTATGCCTTGTAGCTGATGACCTCCCATGCGGCAAATATACTGTCTGAACCTTTGCTTAGCACGGCAGGGAAAGTCATCACAAATTGTTGAAATGTTGTGAAAATTGTTGCTAAACTCTGTCTTAGTAAAATCTGAAAAATGGTTTTGTGCGGATTGTTTTTTAAAATTGCTCCTTCTTGGATACTCTTCCAATCTTAGCTGTGTGGGTCAACTGTGCAACCAGGCTCTACAAGGGGGGTTTTATTAAAATTATTGCTCTGTAGGTAAACTGCCACTCTTGTCTGTCTGGGTGAACTCTGAAAAAGGGTTCTGTATGGGCATTCTTTAAAAATTATTGCTCTTTGGGGGAACTCTGCCAATCTTTGTTGTATGGATCCATTGTGAAAACAGTTAAGTAGTGGAAATATTAGAAAGCAGCAATAGGCGCTGTCCTGAAATGGGTACAACTTATCGCCATGGGATGGCTTTAAGATTTTTTTTGTTTTAAGCAAAATGTGTTTACTAAGTCCCCTATGTTATTTATGTGCCCTTGGTTTTTACTTATTTATTTACAGCAGGGCATTTTTTCATATAGTATATATGTTACGTTTTGTCTGTTTAGTCGCCAGAGCAAACATGGTCTTATATTTTGCATGTATATCAACTCCTACTCTGGCTCAGTTCTATTTATTTTTCAACTTGGGAAACAGGTTCTGTAAGGCTAGAGTCACACTAGCGTTAGGTTTCCGTTCAGGGGGCTTCCATTGAAAAGATAGAATCTGGCTGCATTAAGGCAGTGTTATCGTAATGGTAACGCTGCCTTAGCGCTGTCAATTCATTCCTATGGGTGATGGAACCCCGAGCGCTGGTTAAACACCTGCATCTAAGTGCTGAAGTTTGAAATTGCGCACTATTTCCAAGCGCATCATATGAGGTCATGTGATAAGCTTGGAAATAGTGCTAATGTGACACTAAACTAAAGGCATTTTGGATAATTGGTGCCCTGTGGGGGTACACAGTCAATATAGGGTGTAAGGACATGTGTGCACTATTCTGAGTACTCCATGAACATGACCAGCACTGTTGACTTGCGGTGGTTTGTCATCTTGATCACAAATCCAACTACAGTGTCTTGTTTAAGTATTTGGCCCCTTGAACTTTTTAACCTTTTGCCACATTTCAGGCTACAAACAAAGATATAAATTGTATTTTTTTTTGTGAAGAATCAACAACAAATAGGACACAATCGTGAAGTGGAACGAAATTTATTGGATATTAGAAACTTTTTTAACAAATAAAAACCTGAAAAGTGGGGCGTGCAATATTATTCGGCCCCCTTGAGTTAATACTTTGTAGCCCCACCTTTTGCTGCGATTACAGCTGCAAGTCGCTTGGGGAATGTCTCTATCAGTTTTACCCATCGAGAGACTGAAATTCTTGCCCATTCTTCCTTGCAGAACAGCTTGCGCTCAGTGAGGTTGGATGGAGAGCGTTTGTGAACAGCAGTTTTCAGCTCCTTCCACAGATTCTCCATTGGATTCAGGTCTGGACTGTGACTTGGCCATTCTAACACCTGGATACGTTTATTTTTGAACCATTCCATTGTAGATTTTGCTTTATGTTTGGGATCATTGTCTTGTTGGAAGATACATCTCCGTCCTAGTCTCAGGTCTTTTTCAGACTCCATCACACAGCACCAGATCCAAAAAAACTTAGAATGCTATTGGTCGCGGAGCATGGCGACAAAAGCAGAATTTTTTTTTTTCAAATTTCTGAGTTTTATTTCACCACTTAGAAGATAACAGTAAAAGTATACATGTTTGGTATCTACAAACTCATACTGACCCAAGGCATCATACCGACATGTCAGTTTTACCATATATTGAACATGGTGAATAAAAAACCCAAAAAACTAACAATTTCATTGTACTTGGATTTGTTTTCCATTTTCTTGTACACTATGTGGTAAAAAAAATGACTTCTTCTGAAAGTACAACTTGTTTCACAAAAAATAAGCCCTGTATATATGTGTATATTGATGGAAAAAAAAATTATAGCTATTGGAAGAAGGGGAGGGAAAAACGAACACCGAAAAAATGGAAAATCACCAGGGAGTAAAGCAAAGTATCAAGCAGCCGTATTGTACACTACTGGAGATCAAATTTTTGTTCTGTGGGGAAACTGTTAAAACCAGCTATATAATAATCTACTGGGCACTCGTCCTCTGTATACAGGCTGTATAACATGCTGCACTTTTTGGTGGACAAAGAATGAGGAGACCAACAAATAGGGGGAAAGGCCATGGTGCTTCTACTGCTAGTGGTACTGGAGCTGCTTCAGGGCTGTGGTCAATCTGTGCCACACAGACCGATGAGTGGTTGGTGCAACTGAACCTCAACACCAGACTGGTGGTGTGTGATAATGGGCGAAATCCGGTAGCAGTGCTGTACCAACAGCAGAAAGAAACACCATTTTATACACCTTGTACTAAGCTACAATTTTATACAGTGGACAGTTTTTGAGGAGGACAATGAGGAGGAGGAACCATGTTTCCAGCAAGGTAGCACCAAAAGAAGCTCACGGAAATCACTGAAGCGTGGCTGGATGCGTACACAGGACACAGATGATACACCTCTCACAGAGGACAGCTTGTCATTGACTCTGGGCAGCCTGACACACGAGAGCGAGTACATGCTGCAGTGACTGCCAAATGACTTGCCTGGACTGTTATACATACTGATTACTGGATGGCCATCCTGCTGGTTCCCTGCTACAAGGACAAGGTACCATCCTTACTTCCATTAATAAATCATGATTGGGTCCCCTCTGTGCTGCTAACAAAAAATGGAAGCAGAGCCCTATTCCAATATTCCTAGCTGCAGTGTTACGTCTTACCTACCTGCTTTGCACAATAATTTTTTAATTCTCTTTTTAGCTGTGTGCGTCAACTGTGAACACTATGTAGTGGGCTTTTTTAAAATTGTTATTTTGTGGGGGAAGACTACAAAGCCTTGTGGCAGACCGCAAGCTCAATCCCTGATTTAGTGAACAGGTTTTTAACTGCAACTGCTATAGTGTACGCTACTGGGGCTGAAAATTAAAAAACAAGCTCTGTAAGGGCCTTTATTCTTAAATTTTGACTCTGTTGGTGAATTCCGACAATCTTTGTTGTGTGGGATAACTATGGAAACAGGCTCTGTTGGGGACTATGATTGTGCTCTGTGGTTTGACAATGCCAAGCTTGGTTCTGTAGGTCTAAAGTGAAAACAGGCTCTATAAGGGCCTTTTATTAAAATTGTTGCTCTGGTTGGATACTCTTAAATCTTTCTCTATGGGGTCACTCATAAAGGTTTTTGTTTATTCATTAACTTGCTATGTAAGCAGGATTGTTTATGGTTCCAAAATCCCTATAAGTCATTTAATTGTGCAATTGTGCTGCTATTATTTCCATTTTTCCTAAATTTGCAGCCTCATAGTCCTGACTCTGATTCTTTTACAGCCATGTTTCAGCACAGACGTTTGGGTTCCCACTGACTTGTATAGGTTCCGGAGTTTGGTGACAAATATTGTTCAAGTCAGGTACCCGAACCTAATGGCCACTTAACACGTCCCAACATCGTTTCGATATTGTATACAACGGCACGAGACCACGCACATTTTTGGCTGAAATCCAAGATCGCATAGGAGATGTTACACAGGGCGATATCGGCAGGCAACACAACTGCGATGTCTACGCCCTCTTGTACGAGCGACCCAGGAACGACCATTTAACATGGGAGTGAATAGGGGAAGTTGCTGTCCAAGTCGGTTTTGGGCTGTCACACACAACGATCCTGCCAGATCGTCCATCCAATATCGGCCAGTTGGAGAGCCTGCACAATTCTTCCCCGATATCGTTTTGGCATCGTTCTTGCGTCGCATTGCACATTCACACCACACAAAGCATGAACGATATCGGCGCCAACGCACGAACCACGTGACTTTTTATCGAAGTTGGACGACGATATCGGGACGTGTAATGTGACCATAACTTAATTTTTTTCTTTTAATGTCCGGCTAAACCTAACCATCTAAGGACCCACTCATCACTATTAATTTCTTTTTGGGCTTAAAAAAAGTGGCAAAAACAAAAAACACTTGCAAAGACCTCAATGGGAAGGCTAAGAAAAGTCCAGAACATAGTGTGATGTTTTGTCCATGTTTTCTTTAAATAAGCCCTGACATTTTCTTCATTGCTTTATTGAATTAACAATAAGTCCATAAAATTACTGTACACAGATGTTAGAGTGTACTGTGTGTTAGTTCTTTGCATCAAGAAAAAGCCTCCCTTGAGAGGAAGCAGTAAATATGCCACCAGAGGGAGGATTGTTCTGAGGAGGATATGTCTGTGTGGCACCCCGCAACGAGTGCGTCACAGGAGGGTATTGCATCCCATACTGAAGATGCAATATTCTCCGCCCCAGTAATGACATGGTTAATCTCAGAGCTCCAACACCACATGCACCACTTAGAATAGAGTGCCAATCAGGTCCTGGTGGGAGGAGTGTAGGTGTAGGTGTGTGTGGGTAACTTAGGAGAAGGAGTAGGAGTCTAAAAGGGAGTAATGTAGGAGAAGCAGGGCGCTGCACAGTGCCGTGCAGCCCTGAAGACCACTTACCGGCTGGCGCCATTAAGCGGTGACCCAGACCGGAACCCGGGCAACTACCGAACGGGCCCAAATATACCCGTGTCCAAAAACTACCGGATTACTGGTTCCGAGGCGAGCAGACGTCCACCGCCGCTCAGCAAACCAGGGTGAAGGAACCGCTCGCTAAGAAGCACCTCACCACCGCCGCAACTTAGTTGTCTTTCCAGCAAGGACTCACCACTGGGACACAGGACCCTCAGTCAGAACGTGGCTGGGTACCACTCAGAAGTCTCCCAAGTAACCTGACCTGGTACTCTAAGGCAGCAACGGCAAACAAGCTAGAGAAGTTAGGAAAAAGGAGGAACACTGCGGAGCTCTGAATTACCACCAGTCATTGCTGGGACCACCCTATCCGTTACCTGTTGACTGTATACCTTGTACCATCTCACTGGTTACAGTAAAGACCCGTTACAGAGGAATCTGGTGTCCGAGCTTTTCTTCAAATTGTTATTAACTCTGCACATTCTAAACTACCTGAGCTGCCATACTCCATCTAGTACAGCTCCTGGCCCCGGGGACTCCCGCTCATCCTGTGGGGAGCGTCCCATCAAGCTGCCGCACATCCACCAGAGGCCCAAGCAGCGCCGGTGCATTCACCGGACTCCCACAGGTGGCGTCACGACAACAAGAATTACCCCCATCCGTTCATCCCCTTTTGATCTGACCACCGGGCCCCACTGCCTCAGGCGCGGAACCGTGACAAGTGCTGAATCGCCTGAGACGTGAACATCCGGCAACAGTGAGTCATCTGTGTCATGGACGAAACACTGGACGATCTAGTCCTTGTGTGTGAAGCTGGTTGTGGTAATTCGGTCCCCAAAGAAGATGGTTAATCCTGGGAGTCTTTGACCATAACTCTTTTGGATCTGTTTCCTGTGTGGATTTGCCAAGTAGCTGTAAGTCCTGAGCTCGAGTCCTGCATATGCAGCATTTTTGGTGTGTAAAGTTAGTACTTTGTTTTTGGCGCCTCCTCTAGCCCCTGGGCACCACTCCTCCCTACAACACAGCATGTAGATTCAGATTATAAGATGCATTCCCCACTTTCCCCCAAAATTTGGGTGAACAAAAGTGCGTCTTTACATCTGTTAAATATGGCAGACAACATGATATGCAATATTGCAGTTCTTAAGACAAGTGAGGTGGAACAGGACACAGGAATAAAATGGAGTGTCTTGTCTTGAGATATATATATATCACATCAGATTTTGTCTTACATCAGCCCGAAGAAGAGACCTGAGTTGTCTCGGAAGCTTGCTATTTGTTACCATCTTTTCAGTTAGCCATGTCAAGCACTGAGTACTCTCGGATTTTATTATTTTACACTTTTTTGTGTAATTTAAATAAAATGGATGTTTTAAATTAACTTCTTTTTCATGGATATGGAGTAGATGCTTGAATCTGTATATATATTTTGTCAGTAAGTTTCATAACCTTGGATTGCTGTCTGTGACTTTCCGTGCACCAGAGGACTCCGTTGGCCTATACAGTAGACTGAACAAACTTTTTCTTTTTCTTATAAAAGAACATGGAGTATGAACATCCTCTAATGGGTTAACGTAACTTCTTATTCTAAGCAACTGCGGTAATGTAGGGTCACCAATTTCTATAAATAATATATTTCAGGTCTTTTCTCTGATCTGGCTCTTACCATAAATGTTAATCTGAAATTTCAGTAAATAATTCCACAATGCCCGCATTAATGATGGAAATATTACAGAATAAAAGAAAAGCTGCAATTCTGTTCATTGTTTCCACCGCGTCCAGAAAGGAAAAATCTTTATGTGTTTTCTGTCAGCGACATCTGACAGATATTTAATGAAGAGCTGAAATATTTATAACTTCCGAGGTACAGTGGATAAATAGCGGTGATTCTTCTGGAGGCATCCTGTATTGATTGATTAATTATTCCACCTACAAACTAACAAATATTGACCTCGTGCAGTAGAAAAACATTTAGCCAAACATCAGTAATCTGCATTGATCACTTAATGGAACATCAAAGCTGAGCAGTCTGACAGTTGTGTGTCTTTCAATGGAGTCTGCCTAATGAGCTGATGAGACAATAACCTTCCTCATCATAGACTTTACACGACCGCTAACTAACCATGGGGACGACACATTATAGATCAGCGGCTAATCAACTGGAAATATCCAAAGACAAACAATATTTACCTTTAGGAAAAATGACGCACATAATTTTATATGGAATGAGAAATCCTATACACATAAGACTGTATGTTGCATCATATGAAATATTAAGGTTAATAAAAGAAAAACTTGATAAATATTTTTAATGTCTATTTGATAGATCTGGATATCCAATCTGATTACTGCAATTGTCAGAAGATAGTGTTTTTACTTTTTACATAACTGTTAAAGAAATTCCTAAGAAATAAGCTTATACTCACTTTCTGTGCTGCTGCTGTTCCAGCAGCGTCAGTAATCACCCTCACAGGGTTCACGTGACATTGGACGAGGGGCTCGCGTGATGTCACAATCACTGCCAGCTTCCTTGTCAACACCTTCAGACAAATGAGTTAATCAACAGAAAGTAAGCACTGTGGTCGCCACTCACTTCTCACTCTTGTGTCCGAATGTTAGGGAGAAGGAATCCGGTGATTATTTGATGCTGGGCTCACGTGTCATAGCGATGGGCCTCCAGAACACAACTTCTGAAATAACTGGAACCGCGCCGGTTTCAGAGGTGAGTATATGCTTATTTATTTTTATGGGGTTGAATATGAAGAATGAGAACAGGTTTTCCAGGTACTGGAAAACCCCTTTAACCTAGAGTAGTGACAATAGAAACAAATAGGTCATAAGAACGTCAAGTGACCTCTGTCTTTCATAGCCCCTTGGTTTTAAAAAAATGCTTCAGTGTTTGTCATTATCTCCATGCGAGAGTGCATGGACAGTACTCTTACTACTCTTGGCAATGCTATCTCCTGAGTTAGCCTTCGTCACACCTTGACATGACATTAGATAAGCTATTGTAGTGCCGCTGTGGTCTGGTTACAACAGAGGAGTACTGCACCCAATCCATGGGTGTAGTATTCCTGTCTGCAGAGGTCCCAGACTGCAGCGGTGGCCACTAATAGCTGCATCATGACAACCACCCCCCAAATGCCCTATTCTAAAATCCCTCTCCTCTTTTTATTGACCACTCCAGGGCCACGGACTGGGTCACGTACTGTGACATCTCGATCTCCTCCAGACGACATCACACAGCGGGGAGGCCTGGCTCCGAGTGCCCCACAGCCCCCATGGGGTGCGCAAACTTGGTATCATGAACAGGATGTACCGACCCAGTGTTGCCAGGTCTCGTGCGCCTTCCGAACTGTAATAAAGAGACTGCGATTTTTCGGCTGGAGCAATGGTGGCCACGATAGACTGAGACCATGTGCAGGCTGGGGGGTGTGCCGCAGTCCCCCATCGTGGGCCAGGCCAGCACACAGCGGGAAACATGACCTACACCCCTTCGCCCTCCAAGAGTTGGGAGGTGATACCAAGGGCCTGTGTTACTCCACCCAGAGATGTGACCAACGGCGAAGGAGCAGAGACACACCCATTAAAGGAGGCACTGGAGAGTTCTGGCACGAAACAGACAGCAGGGAGTGGCGGGAACAGCATGTCTGTCGCCTAGTTGGAAAAATAGTGGAGAGAGACCACGAGAACCTGGAGCATGGAGTGGTAGCTGAAGACTCCCCCAGCCCACCGGAGAGCGGCCTGAGCCAGCAGCCCGGACTGGACCCTGTGTAGCTGCAGGCAGAGGTCCAGGAGCTGAGTCACCAGCTAGTCCAGACCCACATCACCACCGTGAGGTGATGGCAGCGAGCCCTCCTGGAGAAAGCGTCGATGCAGTGGGTGGCCTCGCACCCTGGCTCTCCGACCTGTGACCTGGAGGAGGACGAGACAGAACCCGATGCTGGGAAAGGTATGGATACTGCCCCACTGACCAAGGAGGCCCTCCTCGTGCCAGCTGACACCCCTAGTCCCCTAAGCCCCAGTCAGATCCTCCCAAGTCCGGCCTGGGAAGACACCCCTGTCTCTGGGAAGGAGCTAGTGGTCCCATTGACACCGGAAGCCCTGTCCCAGGAGGTCCACAGAGTGCCCATTGTCTTCTATTGGAAGAACCCGGGCGAGGTGATGATGGGGTTCCCGGGGGAGGTGGAGGCGGGCAAGGTCAAGATTGAGATTGTGACTTTGAGGGAGCAGTTGAGGTGGCGGATTGCCCAGTGGGAAGTGGAGGAGGCGGAACAGATGGCCCAGCAGTGCGCGAGGGAGGAGCAGACCATGCTGGCCAAGGCCGAAGTCCACAAAACCCAGCCTGCTGATAGGGGGCCATGCCAGCAAGGGACCGTCACCACCTTCAACTTCAGCCCCCAGGGGCAGGGGATTCCTCCGAGTACAGGGTGCCGTTGAGGAACACTTTGTGTCCCGCCGACACATTGAGGAGTATCTGCCCAAGGGCTACCCGGACAGCGATCTGCACCACAAGGACCGGGTCACATTGAGTGGCAGGAGGTTGAGCGAGGACCATATGGCCTCCGGGTAAAGAAGGCCCGGGTAAAGGCTGTAGTCAAGTCCGCACATACCCCGGAGAGGTGTGCAACCCCAAACTGCCTGAACAAGGGACTCAAACCCTGGTAGTCGGGTACTCACATCCGGTATTGCCGAACCAGAGGGCAGTGAGACCGGCTACACTGCCCTGGAAGTAGGAGTAGAGGAACTGAATCTGTGTATATAGTTTATTGTGTGTTGATTGGACACCATGATCATGAACAGGGAGTGATCTGAACTTATTGTACATAGTTAGCGCACCCCAGTGTGCACCCTGTTGGTTTTAGGTCATGTGCCTTTTATGTGTGACTTAATTAACCTGTTGACCATAAAGAAAAACCCACTTTACGTGGCCGAATAATGTTTGTCCATTGTCCTGTCATGCACCCAGGACCTACTGTATGTTGGGGGTTTATTTGTGGTGGGTCCCCAGAAAGACAGAAGAGAACTTAGACAATCATTGAGGCACCTGGTAAGGGACACTTGTCGAATTACCCTATTTGCACTTTCCCTTTTTCAATTTTTCAATTTACTCCTTTTTTCTATTTTTATACTTACCCCTTTTTATATAACTATTTATATAGTGTGTTATTGTTATGTAATGTTTAAGCCTAGAATCTCCTATAAGGGAAGAAGCACTCTGGTTCAAATTGTTTCATTGTTGTTTGACATGCATGTTATAAAAATTGGAGTTTCAATTACAACATCATTTAATCTGTGTAGCTGCACGTGGCCATGCTAATCTTTGCTAAGTAGGAATGTGTCGCCCCTGTGGTCTGGTCACCACAGAGGGATACTGCATCCAATCCACGGGTATGGTATTCCTGTCTGCAGTAAATGGTATGGTAAGTCCAGACACCCACAAACACACCCAACACACCCGATCCCAGGGACAGCCAACCCAATAGTTGTATGGCCCAGGTAATCAGTGGGATGGTGGGGAGAGAAAGGTGGTGGGTGGGAAGCTTGGAAGAGCAGTAAGGAAGTAGGAAAAGAGTCAAAAGGGAAACACAACAGGAAGTGGGAGCCTAGTAGGAGAGAAGGCTGGCGGAGTAAGAGGGAGAAGGACCCTGACGACTTGAGCAGAGTTGTGGCTTGCCCGGGTCCCCGAACAACAGACTACAGAGAGATGGAGGGAGCCCTAGGGGAGCGGGCAGTGAGCAATCCACTTGTACACCCGAGTCTGAAGTAAAGCAGAGGGGCAGGGAGAGCACTAGGGACCCAGCCCTGAAGGTAGCGAGGAGACTCCATGCTCCAACCACAGAACCGGAGAACACTATATCTAGAGGAGCTGTGGCCAACACAAGACACATCTGCCAAGAAGGCAGCCATACTAGGGTCAGGGGACATGGCCGGTTCCCAACAGGACCCGTACCTGCTGGATTGGGGCACTGTGTGTGGAGGTGAATGCAGGAATGAGGCGAGCAGGCAGCGCTGAGAAAGAGAAACCCGAGAAGGGAGGAACACGAAAGGGGTGTACTGTACAAGCCATCATGGTTGCTTAGGGCTATCCGGACGGCGATTAAATAAACCTGAGCTTAATTAAATGTAACCTGTGGTGCGAGCAGAGAAAGCTAAGTAAATAGGGTGTGGAACTGTTTGTGAGACTGTTCATTTCCCGCCTGAGGAGCGGTAGTCTGATAAGCCGCTCAGGCTGCCGAAGCCTGCCTGTGAGATGCTCCGATCCCTCCCTGCAGCCAGATCAGCCCCGCAGGCCCACCGTTACCCAAGACATCTACACAGGATACCCTGGGGATCCGCTCTACCTGTGGGGAGCGACATCATCATAGCTGCGATCCCATCATCCCCAGAGGTCCCAAACTGCAGCGGCGGCCACTAATAGGTGCATACCACGGGTGGCGTCACGACAACCACCCCTCAAATTCCCTATTCCATAATCCCTCTCCTCTTTTTATTGACAGCTCCGGGGCCACGGACCAGGTCACGCCACCGTGACATCCCGATCTCCCCCAGATGACATCGCCCAGCAGGGAAGCCCGTCTCCGAGTACCCCACGGCTGCCACGGGGCATGTCACTATGCAACTTTCCTTGGAATAGAAGAGAACTTACTGATTGATCTGACCTCTCAGACTCATAGTTATCAGAGATTGGGACTCTAAAAACAAAGAATCAGATTTTAAAAAGTCCAATTTGGATGGAGTGGATGTGCTCATGCTCAACCCCTGCTCCATTAATAGTCTATAGAACTATGAGAAATAGCAAAGCGCTGTGCTCAGGACAATGGATAGAGTGTGAGTTGAGCACGCACTCTGCTCCATTCATAAAGGGGCTCTGCATATCCTGTTTCCTGTGTCCTTTCCAGGGCCCCATTCTTCAAGTACCATGTTCTCCAAATCCCACTTTCAGAATCGCTATTTTCCAAGTAATTGCACTACCAGTGATCAGCAAGTTATCCCCTATTCTATAAATGGAAGATAGCTAGGAAGAACACTTTAAGAATGCATGAGATTTCAGAGTTAAAAGGGTTTAACACTACCCTTAAGGCCTTACTAATGGGCCCATGGAGGTGAAAAATTAACAAGCAGGTACTCACCTGGTGGACAAACATGCTCAGTGAAATTAAAAATCTGACACTACATTGCTGTCCTTGACACATTTTGTCACCTGTCTTTTGTCAGCTATCTGTATTGTGAAATTAAAGTGAAACTGTTTATGTGAACTAAAGTACAGACAGGATCTTTGTAGCGCTATTACACTGATTTAAATGATACCTGTGATGAAGAAATCTATTTTGTAGATTTTGTGGAATTAGTGTTTCAAGTTTTCTTGTAATCATAGCGTCATACATCAGGGAGGAGCTGCCTTGGTCTCTTCACTGCCTCTGGTGTCCTTATTGTTTTCCTGGTTTAATTTTCAGGCTGGTCCATGGGTGATGCTTGCACACATGGATCTCCTTGCAGTCTTCAGGAAAATGTCGCTGGTGGTAGCACTTGCGCAGATTGACCTCCCAGCGTTTTTCAGTAAAGTGGAGCGGGTAGTGTTCAGCTTGAGGTCTGGGTTGTCATTTAGCCAAGATACAAATCTGTCCATGCTCCACCACCAGCGCTAGTTTCTTAAAGACTGCCACAAAATGAAGCTGCACAAGGTCTGCCTGTAGCAAGGATGGAGCCGATGCGAAATTTAAACCAGGAACACAGTAAAGACACCAGAGGCAACGGAGGGGACGAGCAAAGCTGATGACCCTACACACAGTCCCGCTGCATAGGTACACCACACAGGCATGCCCTCATGCATGAAGCTATGAACACAAGAAAACTTCAAACACTCATTCCACAAAATCTACAAAATGGATTTCTTTATCACAGGTATAATTTTAAGCAGAGTAACAGTACTAAAAGGGCACTGTCTGTGCTTAAATTTACAAAATCCTGCTGACAGCTTCTCTTTATTTACACACTACTCTATGTGTTAGGGGTACTTCACACACTGCAACATCGCTAGCGATGTCCCTGCAACGTCACAGGTTTTGTGATGTAACAGCGACCTCTCCAGCGATGTCGCAGTGTGAAACAGGCACCAGCGAGCTGGCCCCTGCTGTGAGGTCCCTGATCGCTGCACGTCGCTCAGGACCATTTTTTGGCCTTGGTCTCCCACTGGTCAGCACGCATCCGCTCGTGTGACCGCGAGAGACCAACGACCTCACAGGCTGGTAACCATGATAAACACCGGGTAACTAAGCAGCGCGTGCTGCCTAGATACCCAGTGTTTTTCATGGTTACCAGCGTCTGCTGCTTTAAGCAAGAGGACACTGGTAATTATGATAAACACCAGGTAACTAAGCAGCGTGCTGCTTAGTTACCCGGTGTTTATCATGGTTACCAGCGATCTCACGGCTGCTGAGTCGCTGCTGAGTCGCTGGTGAGTCTGCCTGTTTGACAGCTCACCAGCGACTCCAGAGAGACTTTCCAGCGATCCCAGCCAGGTCGGATCGCTGGTGGGATCGCTGGAAAGTTTCTGTGTGTAACTGGGCCTTTACACAACAAGGGTATCACTGACAGAAGAAGGTAATCATGTTTATCAATTAGCTGTATCTATACAGTGAGGACACAGCTTTGTTTAGTTAAGAAGTCAGGCAGTGACCCAGAAGCTTGTTTACACCAAACAGTCCTTCATTGCAAATCTACATTATTTACAGACCTTGCAGATCCAGAATGCAGCCGATACAATCCATCCACAATCTCTATACTGCTCTGGGATCCCTTTAAGTCCGGGTCCACTTGTGATGACTAAGTCCACTGTGCTGGGCTGTGTTGGCGAACCGAACCGAATCCAAACTTTAAAGGTTTGCTCATCTCTAGTCAGAAGCAATTTGAACAATTTTTTAAACCAGCCCATCCACCAGTAGAACTAAGTACAAATCTGACACATAATGAATGACTATAGAGGATGGTGCAGGAGTATGTAGAGCTTGGTATCCATGCCATCAGGGGGGTTTGGACCCTTTTGCATTTTGGGCTTCAAAAATGGAGGAGTGACCTTAGCTTGCCAGTCACAGCTTGGAGGTTTAGTCGCTACTAGTGCTGTCCTGACAGATAAGCTCATCCGGCTGTCCCCTGAAAGTGTAGACTTCCTTCAAGATAACCAATTCATGAATCTCCTAGGACTTTTCCACCCCAGTAGTAGACTGGGCAGACTAGTCGATGCCACTTTGGTAGTATCTAGTCCTAATTTTTTGAAATGTGGAGACTCTTCTTGGGTCACCGTCTTGTCTGTTTCCTGAATTTAGAAGGGCTTTCTGAGCATGATGCCTACATGTTTCACTCATCCCCCTGTTACTAATGAATGAGTGAACAAATGTTGTTACTGTGTCTCAGTAATTTTTGTAATATTGTCTGAAGAAGAGACCTTTGATCTCTAAAAGGTTACAAATATATTTTTTGTGGTTGGTCAATAAAGGTATCACTACTACAATACTTTTGTTGTTTTTGGGGACTTAAGTATTTACATGAATGTTTAACCTTGAAATGCTGTGTCAGGCCCTGTTCCAGACTTTGTGCCATGCATGCAGGTTGCACCATTATACATTTTTTATTCTGGATCAATTGATGCCACTTTTGTGGTTTCTGGCCCTAATTCTTTAAAAGGTGAAGACTCTTCTTGGAGTCTCTCTGTTGTGTGTTCCCTGAATTTATCAGGGCTCTCTAAGCACCAGGCCTACACATTTCACCGACCCACCTGAATCATTCATCCGGTATTTAATATTTATTCTGTAATATTATATTGTTAAGTTCAGTTTTTATTATCCTAGAAAGTTTCATGTCTTCAACAAAGACTAACACTTTACGCTCAGTCCCATCCACAAGGACATTCTTTATCCACAGAAACATAATAACCTGAAGAATGAAGTAGAACATGAATCATATTAAAAATGGCAATAATTGTTCTTTTCGAAACTTGTGCTGCAAAAAAAATCATATAAATTCAGTGCAATTGATGAGTCTCCAAACGTTGCAAAAAGCAATACAATTTTCCAAAATAAATTATGGTATCATGCAACAAAAAAAAAAAGTTATGGCTCATGAAATAAAGAGAAGGAGAAAAACTAAAATTTTGGACAACTAGTCTTAAACTTAAAATGGCTTTATTATATAAGTGGAGCACGATTGATATGAATACAAGTGATGGAAAGTTACACAGGACAAATTGGGGAAGGTTACAGAGCACCGAACAAAACGAAATTGACAACAGCACAAAACCATAGACGCATTGATAAGTAACGATGGGATGTTCTGCCAAACATTGTCAATGTCTACAAGTGCAGTAAAGCAGCAAGAAAGGACAATGGAGCTGTTGAACCTCGGCCTACCGGTATGTGCTTGAATTACTGACATGCAGAGCAGCTTAATGTGTCTAAATGAATAGCGATCGATATCTGCTAATTCATTGGTAAAATAATTGTTCAGCAAATTCAATGTCCCAGAAAAGATATAAACTGGGGGACGTTGTTTATTAAACTGTGGCTCCAGGCATCAACAAAGAGAAATTTTATGTTTGTAGGTATATGATGGAATGAGGATCTAAAAGAATAAAAAAAGAATTATATAGAAAAAGAGAATTCTCAAAATTGTACAAATATTATTCACATTATAATAGACATACAATTAAAAATAAAGAAACTTAAAGCGTAACTGCCTTTAAATTTGTATTTAATAGCCATGTAGAGCAAGTGATTATAATCAACTTTCACATTTACTTTATTAAGGAAATGTGGAAGGAAACCTTTTAAAAAAAACTTTCACAAAGTGTCCTCACTAGACTGATTCAAAACCTGGCATGTGCTCATGTGGCACCCCTGCGGGGGATTGCGACAGGATCCACCATTGCAATGAGGGAATTACACCTTGGTTAACACAGCACACACAACCTTCCACCCCAGACCTGAAGGGGGAACCCTACTGGCTGCCTTAAGCCAGTTCCCCTTTAAGAACATCCAGGCCTGAGGGGAGGAGTTAGTTAGTCCCAGGAGTTAGTTTCAGTCTAGAGTCTGCAGTGAGAGAAGAGAGAGGAGACGGAGAAGCTGGTCACTGGGAGATCCAGGACCAGGGACCACTCTCCGCTGTGTGCACCCTAGGGAAATAGTCGTAGGCAAGTGGAGAAAGCAGTGAACTAAGAAAGGGAACCTGTTGCAACAGCCCTTTAGTACACCCGGACACCAGAGTCCGAAGCTGACAGCATTCACTGTTACAGCAAAAGCCCAGAAGATTCAGGAGGAGTTCAACCCTGAGGAGAGCAAGCAAGAGACACTAAACTGACCAAGTATAGGACCAGGGGCCATAGGAGAAACAGGGACCCCGCAGAAGGACCTCATTGCCAGTTTAGGACAAAGCCCAGAAAGGGAGAAGAAGCGGTGGGTTCAGGCTCAGGCAGGACACATCACACACCGCAGAGCAAAGACACAGAGGAGGCCTCATAACTTTCAAAGGTGGGAATCCCAAATTGCACTGGGGACCTGGTTAATACTCTGGACTGTACCTGTTACTCTGTCACCAGTAAAAGGTACCGAAACAACAATCCCTGTGTGTCTGTGTGCCTGTCTAACCACCGCAATTCACCACTGTGTCAGCAAAGACTTAACTACTATTCCCCTCATCCATCCCCGCTGCCCTGAGGTAAAGCTCCACCTGTGGGGAGCTGTTCCACACTCTGCTACAACTACCTCAGCGGCCGGCTTGCAGCGCCGGTACCATATAACCGGGAACTACAGGCGGCGTCATGTTCATTTATAAATATCTCCTTATCCCCCACCATTCTCCGCCATTGAGGGTCCAGGACATGGGACCGGGGATCGACCAGCCGTGATTCCCCATCAAAACCGCCATCAGCCCCGGTACCCGAGTACCCCATACCCTGTCAACCGCCTCACTCGTTGTTAGGGAGATCCATCAAGTTACCCTGTCTGACGCCTCCATTAACATGGCTTCTGCTCTATGCTCTGTGATAACACGGAGCAGAGTTATTTGAATGAAGGAGTCAGATAAGATCTCACAGCAGCTGTTTGAGCTCAGCAGCGTGCCTGTATGGAATAACATGAGAGATTTATCAGCTGTATTGTGAACACTGTGTAGGCCCTGCCCCCATGAATATGGATCTCCATAACAGCGGGCATATGCCAAGTTTAGAATCAGTCTAGTGAGGACATAGTGTGGAAGTTTTTTTTAAAAGTGCCTTCCAGTTTTCATTATAATCAAATCACTTGCTCTAAATTATTATTAAATAAAAATTTAAACAGTGGTTACGCTTTAAAGGAAATCTGTTAGCAAGTTTTTGATACCTCACATGACAGCAACATAGTGAAGGTAAAATTACCCTGAGTCCAATGATGTATCGCAGATTACTGGCTGCAGCCATTCTCACACAATTAAAGGTTTCATCACATAACGATGTACACAGAAAAATAAACAAGTAATGGCCCTTGAAAGAAGAGGAGGAAGAAAAAAAAAGTCCTGAAATGAAAATTGTCTGCAGGAGGAAAAAGTTAAAAGAGTTAAAACAACCTTAAGTAAATTTTCAGTCGTCACTGTAGAAACATACCCTGGTTTCTGATGTAACGACTGGACACCAGTCGATGTGAGTGTGAGATATAGCACTGCTATGAACAACTCTGACCACATTCCCCATTATTCCTCCCTCTCATAACCCCACACCTGCAAGAAACAGCCGTTTCTTTTAAATATAAAACCCATTCCCCTGACACCCTCCAACACGGCCTCCGATGCTGCAGTTTGTTGCAGCGGACTTCATTTCTGCCACACACCTCGCTCTGGCAACAAACATGGTGGAGGAGTGGGTCTTCTCCTTTCTAGCAACTGCACCTTCAACCCAATTCATCCTCCTCCCTCCCTTATCCTCTCATCCTTTGAAATGCACTCTGTCCGTATCTACTCTCCCTCCAACCTCCAAGTGGCTGTCATTAATCGACCACCAGGCTCAACCACTGCGTTCTTTGACCAATTCTCCATCTGGCTTCTTAACTTTCTCTCTGATGACATACCCACCATCATCATGGGTGACTTCAACATCCCCATTGATACCAACCAGTCAACAGCCTCCAATCTCCTGTCACTGGGTTCATCCTTTGGCCTCTCTCAATGGTCCTCCACAGCCACTCACAGACAAAAATACACTAGACCTCATCTTTACCTACCTCTGCTCCCTAACTAATCCCACAACCTGCCCTCTCCCCCTATCTGACCACCATCTACTTACCTTCTCATCCTTGTCCTCCTCACCTGCAACCCATGTCCACCAACTCAAAATCCCTCTCAGAAAGCTCACACACGTTGACACTGGCATACTCTCTGACTCTATTCTACCACTATCCTCTATATCCTTACTACACAACACAGATAGCGCTACCACTTTCTAAAATTCTACACTCACAGGAGCGATTGAAGCAGTTGCCCCTCTCGTTCATGGCAGAACACGACGAATCAACAGACAACCTTTGCACACAGACACCACTAAAAAGCTGCAGCGAGAGTCTAGGGGTGCTGAGCAGCGCTGGAAGAAAACACACTCACAAGAAGACTATACAGCATTCAAACAAGCAGTTCTCAAATTCAAGTCTGCACGTACCGCCACTAAACAGAATTACTTCATTACCTTCATATCCTCTTAGTCCCACAACCCCAGGCAGTGATTCAACACATTTAACTCCCTCCTCCACGCCCCACTGCCCCCCTCTATTTCTCGTATCTCTGCAGAAGACTTTGCAACACACTTCACCAACAAGACCAATCAGATCAGACAAGTCTTTGTTACCCAACCATCACAACCCCTATGTATACCAGATCACTCCCCTCCACCACTAACCCTCTTTCCCTCCATCACTGAAGAAGTATTTGCACACCTCCTTTCCAAATCGCACCTCACCACTTGTGCATCGGACCCCATCCCTACCCACTTCCTCCCCAACCTTACCACCTTGCTTTTCCGAGCCCTAACCCACCTCTTCAATCTATTGCTAACATCCAGTACCTTTCCTTCTGCTTTCAAACACGCAACAATAACACCTGTCTTGAAGAAGCTATCTCTCAACCTGACCTCCACATCCAGCCACCGCCTCATATCGCTGCTCCCGTTCATCTTCAAAGTTCTTGAAAAGCATGTCTACACTGTACTTTCCTCCCACCTCTCATCCAACTCTCTCTTTGACAACCTTCAATCTGGCTTCCGCCCCCACCACTCCACCGAAACCGCCTTAGCCAAAATCACTAATGACCTAATTACCACCGCCAAAGCCAATGGACACTCCTCCATTCTCCTTCTTCTTGACCGTCCTCTGCATTCGACTCAGTCGACCACTGCCTACGATTACAGATCCTCTCTTCCATTGGTATCACTGACGTTGCCCTCTCCTGGATCTCCTCCTACCTTTCCACTCCAACACTACCTCCTCACCCCATCCCCTCTCTGCTGGGGTCCCTCAAGGCGCTGTCCTAGGGCCCCTTCTCTTTTCCATTTATATTCTTAGCCTAGGACAACTCATAAAGTCCCATAGATTCCAGTACCACCTGTTCACTGATGACACTGAGATCTACCTCTCTGGCCCAGACATCATCTCTCTGCTGCCCAGAATCCCAGTGTGTCTATCAGCCATATCCTCCTTCTTCACCTCTCGCTTCCTAAAACTCAATGTAGACAAAACTGAACTCATCATCTTTCCTCCATCTCATGTATCTTCCCTACCTGATCTAACTATTATCATAAATGGTATCACACTCTCTCCTGCACCTGAAATCCGCTGCCTCTGAGTACTCTGGACTCTGCCCTGTCCTTCAAACCGCACATCCAAACCTTTGCCACCTTCTGTTGCATAACTCGAACCATGACAATGTTCATTCAGTGTACTGTCCTTCTCTTTGTGAGCACTCAGAGTGGACGCCCTGACTGAATATCCGTAAACAGTAAAACCTGAACTCGTTACTTTGACTTCTAGCCACTAGATTTAGAGTCAACTTTCCTAGGTCACCAAGTCCTCTGATACATCCAGGTGCAGATAAAGATTCGGAAGTTATCTCATTACTGTTGTGATCCACTGAGCTTCCCTATAGCAATCATGTTCACTAGAGTCCTGTACATAGGAGCTCAAATAGTCTCTCTCTTAGTCCATCTGCAGTGTTTGTAAGGGGTATCTTTGGAGATGCTGCAAACCCTATCTAGCTTTCCCTACCTGACTAAATAGTTGGTGACCGGTACGTATCCAGGTTTAGGCTAAGTGCCCACTGTGCATGTTTATTTGGGGTGCTTTTTTCCAACCTCAAAACGCAGCTGTTTCAAAAACATGCATGCTTTTCTGCTATGTGCCCACTGTGCTTTTCAGCTGTATTTTGGTAAGAGCTGCGTTTTTCATCTCAATTGAATGGCTGCAACTCGAAAACCCAGCCCAAAAAGAGCACAAGATAATTGTCAGGGACTTTAAAAACACATGCATTTTTGGCACCATTTAAAAACAAACATAGTAGGCACAGCTTTTTGAAAATCGCATTGACTTTCATTACAAAACTGTGGGTCATGAGTTTGTGCTGCAGAAAATGCAGCACAAAATGCAGCAGAAAAGCACAGTGGGCACTTAGCCTTACTCACAGAAGCTGCTTCCTCATTACCACACTGTCTGCTTCTCCCTTGGCTCTCAATGCTTCTGTGTTTCTCAGGTTATCTGGTCACCCTCTCTTCCCGCCTTCTCTCTGGTCTCCTGCTCTGCAAATGCCTTCTGTCCTTTTTACTTTCTCTTTCTTCACTTCCTGTCTCTATAAAAGCTTCCGGTCTAGTGTCTAGACTATATTATTGCAGTGGAATTTATCATTTACAATTCAAATATAAAATCAGGAACGCTAGTAGATACCAACATGCTACACTGATTCTAGCCAGAGTCAAGAGATTGCAAATATGCATATGGCTTACTTACAGTAACATGCCGACTGTGGAATTGAAAAGCAGAGCCAAATCCTAATAGTGTGTATATTAAAAACTAGTAGGATTCAATAAGCCACACAGTTTGCCAAAAATTAACTTTAGGGTACCACCCTTTTAACTTTTAATAATTAACATGATGATATTATTCCTTTATTATGTGGTGTTATAGAGTCATAGCATTGCCATATTATTTAATATTGTACAACAGTATTAGTGGAAATATTGGACTTGCAGTATATCTTTAATTCCTGCAATATAAGGCTGGGTAATATTGTACTTTCCCACACTTGTATATGTGCTGTCCTTTACTGTTCGAATGTGGGTGATAGCTACACTCCCACTCACTATTACATACAGTACATACAGCTGTTCTAGCTGCATCCGCAGGTGCAAAACATAAATTCCAGAACATTTTTGGTTGCTTCTAAAGGAGAAGAGGAGAAGCTGTCAGCTGCTGTTAATGTTATGGTGTAAAAAGCTGTTGACAACTCCACATTTTTTAAGAATGCACAGATGACCCACAGGGACCCTTCTCTCCTAGACATTACGTTAATCCAGGTCATCCAGGATGACGTCCACACTATATAAGTTTCTCTCATAAAACAAACATATTATGAATACAGGCAGATATCGTTTCAATACCATAATCCTGGACCTTCCTCAACCTGGGAAAAGCTCAACATTAGTGATGGGCGAACTTGCTGTTTTTCCCCGTGTTCGTGACCAGGGTTGCTATGTTGTAGCAATTTAATAGTTACTCATCAGAGTAATTACACTTATTGGGTTCGCGTTATCCTTTGCAGCTGTGCAGTGGCGCTGATACACTTTCGGGCATCCGGGGTGAAGAGTTATGTGATTGGCTCCAATAGCCAATCACATATGGCAAGAAGCTAAGGGGCAGCCCGGAAGTGATGCAGCGACACGTCACACCAGGAAAAAGGAATGCGGACTTGGTATGTATGAGAAGAGTATTAACTATTGCCTTACTGTAACGCAGCAAGCCAGGTCCCGAACCCGAATTGATCGCCCATCCCTACTCAAAACTATGCTGCTAAATCTTTATCCATAAAATGCTGCCCAATGCCCATAATTGCTTTAGTTTAAGCAAATTCTGTTGATTGAGATTCGTTAAAGAGAACTTGTCATGTTAAAAAACAATATCAACTGCCATTAACCTATGTGATTAATCGACATGTTAATAGCATTCTATAGCTGTGTGGTTGCGCACTGAAAGCCCAAATGTCGGGAGGAAATTAACTTTTTTTCTTCCAGCAGCATTCAGCTTGCAGTCATATTGGCTTGCCTTCAGTTACTACTCATACATAGGGAGTGGTGGATGTAACCACATCACTGATTGACAGCCGACTCAATGTGGTATGATCAGACCATGTCCCTATATGGTCAGACATATGCATTACATAGTACATAGCAGGGACACATATATAAGATTATCTCAGCACAGGAGATGTGGTATGATCAGACACATCCATTACACAATACATAGCAGGGACACATATATAAGATTATCTCAGCACAGGAGATGTGGTATGATCAGACCATGTTCCTATATGGTCAGTCACAGCCATTACATAGTACATAGCAGGGACATATATATAAGATTATCTCAGCACAGGAGATGTGGTATGATCAGACCATGTCCCAGTACGGTCAGACACATCCATTACACAGTACATAGCAGGGACACATATATAAGATTATCTCAGCACAGGAGATGTGGTATGATAAGAACATGTCCCTGTATGGTCAGACACATCCATTACACAGTACATAGCAGGGACACATATATAAGATTATCTCAGTACAGGAGAATGTGGTATGATAATGTGGCACCCCAGGGTTCATGTGCCACAGTAACACCACAAAGGCTTAACTCCCCACACAACCCACAACACTACACTAGCGCCTCCAGGCCAGAAGGGGGAGCTAAAGCTGCTTCCCTATATATTCTGGTGTGGAGAGGAAGTGGCAGTTAGTTCAGTGCGGGGCAGCACTGAGGAAAAAGGATCTGGGTGTAAAAGAACTGTGTTAGGCTCAACCCACGGTCCACTGTCCAGTTCCAGGCCGGCCAAGGTCTGAGGAAAGGAGACACACCTGGGAGACTGAATTCCCTGAGACTCGCCCCAGAGAAGCGCATAGAACAGATACTGGATCCGATGCTGTGCCTGACACAAACAGCACAGTGAACACCGGATTAGTGAAGGTCCCACATCTTCACTGTACCACAGTGAAGCAACACGGCGGGGTCAGGAACACGGAATAAGACTCAAGTTGCCTAGCAAGTTGGTACCTGTGAGGGGAGAAAGGGCCGGCAGCTTAGCTAAAGCGGCAGCAGGGCCACACACACAGCGCAGGAACAGGGAGCCAAAGGACCTGGCCAGGGTGGGAGCAAATCGGCCCGTGTACAGACTCCGTGGACAGTACTCAGCTGAATTACCATCTGCTTCAGTAAAGACTTGGAAAACTACTAAACCGTGAGTCTGTGTAATCCTTGTAAACCCTGTTCTCCCTCACAAACAGTTTCACCACTACTGCCCCGGGAACCAGGCTCTGCCCATAGAGAGACGTTACATCACAAGCTGCCATCCATCATCCCCGGAGGTTCTGCAGCAGCGGTGGTCACCCTGACCACATACCACGGGTGGCGTCACGACTCTATCCCCTGTAAATAACCCCCAACCTTTACTTGTGGGCTTGGGACACGGTCCGGACCAAGACCGCCGTGATAACCCCCGTGATACCCTGTCCAGTTGACTCCACAATCAGACCATGGCTCTGTACGGTCAGACACATCCATTACACAGTACATAGCAGGGACACATACATGAGATTATCTCAGCACAGGAGATGTGGTATGATCAGACCATGTTCCCTGTACAGTCAGAGACATTCATTACACAGTACATAGCAGGGACACGTATATTAGATTATCTCAGCACAGGAACATTATTTTAAACACATAAAATTGTGGAAATTATTATTATTCCAAGATCTATTGAAAAAAATGTAGCTTGTTTTTGTGACAAAATATGTGTGTGATTTTCATTAAAGTGTATTTGACCACTAATATTAAAAAGTTATATAATTATGTAAAACATTTTAACTTGAAATTACTAAACATTTTAAAGATATTTGGGATTTGGGTGGCTAACAGTAAGGGGAAACATCTTTAGGCTGGCTTCACATTTGCGGACCCTCCGCAGCGTCCTGCGGAGGGGATCCGCAAGCTGACCGCAGCCCCTATGTTTATAATGGGAACGCACGGTGCTGCGCAGGTCTGCTCATGACCGTGCGTTCCCATTCACTGCAATATGTGATTTGTATGCAGGCGGATGCCCGCGCGCAAATCACACACTCTCGTCCGCACCAGGAACGCGACCTTGTTGCCAAGCCTGGGTGCCTACAATGAGTTATTTGTGAGGATTTTTTATGCCAATTTTAGATTTACTGGTCAAAAAATGCAGTGTCTTCAGTTCCAGCAAATGGTTGATTTTGCAGACTCTCCTCCCCACTGTGCTTCAAATCTTTCAAATCTGCAAAAAAATGAAATTTACATACCTGAAATGTTAATTTCCTTGAGTCAGCACACAATGAGTTAAAACTTTATGCTAGCTGGAACAGAAGATAATTAATGATTGTGTTTATTGCTCATTAACCTAAGTGGACACACCCATGTCCTCTACAATAAAGAGAGTAAGGACTAAGGCTGCCTTCAGACTGCGGCAGCGTCCGGTCCGGGCTGTCAGAAGTGACAGCCTGGACCGGAGTTTTCCTCCATAGAATCCTGTCGGGCTGCACGGAGCTGGATCCCGGCGGGTGTAATTAACTGCTATCCGGCTGCTGTGTCGCCGGATGAATCGTGCAGAAGTGGGGATTTTCTGCCGATTCCAAAAACGTTGCATGCACCGGTTTTGGAATCGGCAGAAAATCCCCACTTCTGCAGGATACATCCGGCGACACAGCAGCCGGATAGCAGCTAATTACCACCCGCCGCAATCCAGCTCCGTGCAGCCCGACAGGATTCTATGGAGGAAAACTCCGACCAGGCTGTCACTTCTGACAGCCCCGGACCGGACGCTGCCGCAGTCTGAAGCCGCCTAAGGGGACCCCACATCATGTAAGTTCTTGCAGCAATAGTAAGTATAAGGCTGGGGTCACATTTCCTGGGTCACTATGGAGGAGATACAGTATGTAATCTACGTACTGTATGAGCCGCTACGTACTGTATGAGCCGCCATAGACCTAATGTTACAGTTTTCAGGACCATGGATAGATTATGTACTGTATCTCCTCCACAGCAAGGAGCCGCCGGGTTTCATTCCTAAAATTGTACATGCTGACAATAGGCGGCAATACTATAATTGCACATATTAACCCCTCACATGCCTACCTGTGTGGACAGCATGTCTCTAGGGAGGGTGGGCACCCCCTAGAGACATGTTGCACCCCCTAGAGACATGTTGCCCACATCTATTATTAAATCAACCCTCAACAAAGTATACGGTAACCGGATTGCTCCGGATTACACATCCTGAGCAATCTGGTTACCGCATGCGGAGATAAAGACACATTTTTTTTTACAAAAATGTGTCTGAAGGCACTTGCCATTACTGCATCCAGATCTGGATGCGGTAACCGCAATTTGCCTTCCTAATGTGACCCTAGCCTAAGTAACACAGGGAGAGAAGTCTACCACATATCTACATACCACAGAGCTGACTACAGGAAATGAAAATTTCAGATAAATAAAAAATTTTAGTCTTTCCTAGTTGTCCTACTGCAAAGCACAATGGGATTTGACATTAAAAGGCATTCAAATTTCTAGACTTAAGAAGAGCAACCTGCTGTCCGTTCTAGCACTCTGTTTCCAAAGGCTGAACCATCCATAGCAGAGATGTCTAGACGATAATGCTTCACAAATATAAATGCTAATGAACAGGTAGCAGCCCTGCAGATATGTTCTAGTGGTATGTGCACAATCTCAGTCCAAGATGCAGAGTCTGCCTGAGTTGAATGAGCTCTGATGGGAAGTGGTGGATCCTGATAATTCAGCAGGTAAACTTCATAGATTAAATTCTTGCTCCTACTCGCTGAAGAGCCTTTGCTAGCTCTCCATCCTTTAGGTTCAGCTCTGAATATATACGTTTTCATCTTCCCTAAATGGCTCAGTTTTCTGAGGATAAAAAAGAATTACTATATGTTAATATCGAGAAAGTATAAACTCCACTTCTCTTCATTTTGTGGATTAGGACAACGGACCGATATGATTAGTTCCTGATTAATATTGACAATATTTTTTGGAACAAAGCATTGCATGAGCCTTAAGGCCTGGTTGCAGTGAAATCATGGACACATTGCTCCATTTTGTACACAGCCACAAAATGGAACAATGTGTCCATGATTTCACTGCAACCAGAGATCTGTTCAGAAGTTAGACACAGATATCTGTGTGTGTAAAGTGGCCTTTAGAGCTTTAAGGCCCCATCACACGGGGCAACATCGCCGCCAATTACATAGGTGACGTAGGAGCGTGGCCTATCGGCAGCAACATAGCCCCTGCATCGCCTAATGTAAAGGGGCGATGTCAGCGCCGCCGGGAGGTCGCCTGGTTTCAGTGCATTGCTCTGAAACCAGGCGACCGATCTGGGGAGATGTGTACACATCGCCCCATGTAACCGGCCGCCGGCGACCTGTCAGGCGATGGGAGCCATAGGCTCCCATTGTCCTGCATCGCCGCTGGGGTTTTCAGACACCCCGGCTGCGATGCCGCCTGTTAGCTCGCTGGCGCGGGGCTGTAGATGTCGCTCCATGTAAATGGGGGATGGCGACGCTGGCGGGGGCGGCAAAAACGTGCGCACACCCGCCAGTCGCCGCCGACATCTCCAGCCCCATCGCCAGGTGTGACGAGGCCTTTAGAGCTATGTGATCTGAAACTTTAATGTATGTAGGTATGGTTCCCTGGATGATAATGCCTACTATTCTCCCACCTGTTTTGCTGTTGTGATTGCCAACAGAAACATGGCCTTCCAAGAAAGATGTTTAAAGGAAGCTTGTTCCAGCTTAGGCTGTTTTCAGATTTGCCGAACGCAAACATTTTCATGTGAATGCAGCGGAGATTGTTCGCATGCGTTCACATGAAAATGTCAGTGAGGCTGCCCGGCCACCCAATCAGTGGCGGCGGCCAAAAGGCTGAGATCAGTAGCGAAGATCCGGGCAGCCGCCGCTGATCTCTTCCTCCTGGCCACCATCATCAACTGTTCATTTGAAATAGTGGGGCGGGAAAGCCGACTTCACCACCGGCTTTCCCCCCGGCTATTTTAAATGAACCAGCAGCGGCAGGGAGAAAGAAGAAGAAGAAAGGAGAAAGAGGAAGAAGAAAGAAGAAGAAGAAGAAAGAAAGACATTTTTTGCCACTAACATGTTAAACTTAAAAAGGCGTTTTTTTTTTTTGCATCTAACCTGTGATTCGTAAATCCTTCAGTTTCTACTAAAAAGGCAGTTTTTTGGCCTCAAAGCAGTGATTGCAAAATACTTCACTTTCCCTAAAAAGAATCTGTTCAGCCTAAACAAGCGATGTACAAATTTGTGTACATAAAAGATGAGTGGGAAATCTCAAGATCATGGTTGAAAGTGGAAGGGGAAAAAGGTTGTTGGAAAGGGGAGTAGGGTAAGTGTTGGTGGTGTACGTGGGGTAGTTGCTACTGCTAATGTTACTAAAAGCTGTAGTAACCAAACATTGGCTCGTCATCGTATCCAAAGCAAAGTGACAAATTCAGTTACTGGACAGCCTATTCCAGTCTCTTTGTTTGCCAGTAGCAGAGAGATATGAGTTGTGGATGAGGCCCAGCTTTTGCTGCAGTTCATGGAAACCACTGCATCAAGTGGTCTGTCCTCCTGTTCCTCCACATCAACATCACAAACAGTACAGTCCTCAGAGGTGGCACCCATGTGTCACCCCGTGTCACAACTCTCAAACAGCACAAGTAAGGCTAGGGCCACACTTCACAGGTCACCCACGTTAGCCGGATGACATTACTGCAGAGCCGAGCCTGCTGTTATACTCACCGCTAACGTTCGGGTGCTTCCTATGAATGCTGCTCCATAGTAACCCGCTGTTTACTATGAATACAGCTTCATGTCCTGCCAGCGTCTGTGGTACTATAATGCCCATGCCCAGCATGTCCTACCAGCCACTGGTGGTACTATTATGCTAGCAGTACCACTAGTGGCTGGCAGTACATGCTGGGTGAGCATGAAAGTACCACATAGGCAGGCAGGATATATTAGGCATGATTCATGCCAAGTATGTCCTGCAAGCCATTGTGGTACTATCATGCTCACCCAGCACGTCCTGCCAGTCAGCCACTGGTGGTAGTACTAGCATGATAGTACCACCAGTGAATGACAGGACATGCTGGGCGGGCATGATAGTACCACAGAGGCTGGCAAGACATGTCCTGCCAGCCTCTGTGGTACTATCATGCCCGCCCAGCATGTCCTGTCATTCACTAGTGGTACTACTAGCATGATAGTACCACCAGTGGCTGACTAGCAGGACATGCTGGGTGAGCATGATAGTACCACAATGGCTTGCAGGACCAGGGGTGCACCAAGCCCCACTGCCGCCTGAGCCGCGGCAGTGATTACCGGGGGGGGGGTGGGTGCTGGTGGAGCCCAGCGCTGCCGCCTGAGCAGCGGCAGTGATTACGGGGGGGGGGTTTGCTGGTGGAGCCCAGCGCTGCCGCCCCTTCTGCATTGCTCCACCGGCGGGTCGCCGCTTACCTGCGGTGAGCGGGGTGAGCGGCCGGCGCCATGACAGGGGGTGGCTGTGTGCATGAGGCGCCGCCCCCTTCTGCACTGCCGCTCCCCCTGCCTCTTGCCGCCTGAATGACAGGGCTCACACTGTCCAATGGACGGTGCGGCCCTGTGCAGGACATACTTGGCATGAATCATGCGTAATATATCCTGTCTGCCTATGTGGTACTTTCATGCTCACCCAGCATGTCCTGCCAGCCACTAGTGGTACTATCATGCTAGTACTACCATCATTGACTGGCAGGTCATTCTGGGTGGGGATGATAGTACCACAGATGCTGGCAGGACATACTGGGCAGAAGGGAAATGCATGATAGTTCCACCAGTGGCTGGCAGGACATGCTGAAAATGGACATGAAAGTACCACAGAGGCTGGCAAGAAATACTGGGCATGATTCATGCCTAGTATGTCCTGCCAGCCACTGGTGGTACTATCATGCATTTCCCTTCTGCCCAGTATGTCCTGCCAGCATCTGTGGTACTATCATCCCCACCCAGAATGACCTGCCAGCCAATGATGGTAGTACTAGCATGATAGTACCACCAGTGGTTGTTAGGACATGCTAGGCATGGGCATAATAGTACCACAGAGTCTGGCAGGACATACTAGGTATGAATCTTGCCCAGTATGACCTGCCTGCCTGTGTGGTACTATCATGCTCACCCAGCATGTCCGGCCAGCCAGCCACTGGTGGTAGTACTAGCATGATAATACCACCAGTGGTTGGTAGGACATGCTGGGCATGGGTTTAATAGTACCACAAATCATGCCCAGTATATTCTTCCAGCCTCTGTGGTACTAACATGCTGGGCATGGGCATGTAAGTACCACAGAGGCTGGCAGGACATACTAGGTATGTATCATGCCAAGTATGTCCTGCCAGTCTCTGTGGTACTATCATACCCAGCATGTCCTGCCAGCCACTGGTGGCACTATCATGTATGTCCATTCCTCAGTATGTCCTGCCAGCATCTGTGGTACTATCATGCTCACCCAGCATGTCCAGCCAGCGAGCCACTGGTGGTAGTACTAGCATGATAGTACCACCAGTGGTTGGTAGGACATGCTGGGCATGGGTATAATAGTACCATGAATCATGCTCAGTATATTCTGCCAGCCTCTGTGGTACTATCATGCTTACCCATCATGTCCTGCCTGCCAATGGTGGTAATACTAGCATATTAGTACCACTAGTGGCTGGCAGAACATGCTGGGCATGAACATGTATGTACCACAGAGGCTGGAAGGACATACTAGGCATGAATCATGCCAAGTATGCCCTGCCAGCCTTTGTGGTACTATCATGCCTAGCATGTCCTGCCAGCTACTAGTGGTACTATAATACCCATCATATCTTGCCAGCTACTGGTGGTGGTACTATCATGCGGCAATTACCACCACCAACAGTGGCTGGCAGGACATACTGGGCATTATAGTACCACATAGGCTGGCAAGATGTGTTGGGCATCATAGTACCACAGAGGCTGGTAGTACATGCTATAATGCCCAGCATGTCCTGCTAGCCACTTGTGGTGGTGGTACTAACCACATAATAGTACCACCACTAGTAGCTTGCAGGAAATGATGGGCATTATAGTACCACAGAGGCCGGCAGTACATACTGGGCAATGGGCATAATAGCACCATAAAGGCTGGGAGGACATACTGGTCAATGGGCATGATAGTACCACCAGTAGACTGACTAGGCGGTCTCCAGGGCTTCATCTCCCTTCCTCGCTGCTGTTAGGCTAGGTTAACATTGCGTTTATGCCGTGCGTTACAATGGATCTGCTGCAAATCAGCACAAATGAAATGTACCGTACACTTGCATTGTAAAAACACATACTAACGCTTGCAAAAATAGGCAAGCATTTGAAAGTATGCAAGTATTTGCAATGCACAGGAAAACATGGTCGGCGGCTGGAGCCCAGCTGAGCGCTTCTCTCACTTATAGCAGTGTTCTAGTGTTATTTTGTGCCTGCTCATCTCTGTCAGCAGACATATTTGTCTGATGGCAAAGATGTAGCAGAGCTGAAGACAGAAGACCTGTGGATTATATCGGAGTGAGGATTTTTTTTAAATTAAAGATGAAGTCCCTAAATGTGAAATGTGAAGGCCCAAGCATTCTGGGCCCACCACGCTGAAAACTGCAGCCCACAGCCTCCCCTGGAATTGTCGCATTCATCGTAGCGCCATTTCCAGGTGCTTTATCTGGCTCTTCCAGCGGCCCTGGTTGGGGGTAGCACGCTGGGTAATAATGGGGTTAGTACCAGTTTTGTATTATCAGCTTGTACTATGCCCGAAATTCATGGTGTCATGCGAAATTAGGCATAGCCACCATGAATTTCTAGTAAAAAGAAAAAAACTGAAACAATTTATTTTATTAAAAATAAATCACATAACACATTTAGGGGCTCCATCTTTAATAAAAAAAATTATCGCTCCGACGTAATCCACGGGTCTTCTGTCTTCAGGTCTGCTACATTTTTTGCATCAGACAAATATGTCTGCTGACAAGGTTAAGCAGGCACAGAAAGACACTGGAGCACTGTTACTGTGTATGTCGCTTTTTTTTATTTGATGTAGTGTAAAAATCTTGGGAAAAGTGTGGATTGTGCACTAAAAGTGATAAGTCCAGGTACCTTTACACGCCGCTACTGGATGGTGGAAACAACCGGGTACATGAGAGAAATGTATCTTGCACCGCCAAATCAACCCGAAGTAGCGGCGTGTGAAGTAGGTTGCATCCACCCGTCACCTCATGAACCTGTTTCCGAGCAGTGCTCATAAACAGGTTGATTTCAAGGGGACGGTTACGGGCTGTCACGGCCTGTCACGGCGTGTAAAGAAGGAACAGGAGGGTTGTTGCCACACCATGCGATGTACCTGGGGCGTGAACACAGGCTCCGTGTTACCGCGCCCCATCAGCGATCATTGGTGGAAGATGATGCATTACGATTGGCTCTTCCATCACACTTCGCCATGTCACAAGCGCTTATTCTGTGCCACAGTCCGAACACTCCTACGTCACGTGTCCGCCATCCGCCCTTCGCGTCGTGCCCAATCAAAACACTCTTGTGTTGGCCAATGGTTGTCGTTTGGGCGCGGCGTGAAGGACTGTGGCACGCCTATGTGTTTTCCCTGCTGCCTTTGTTCCGCACATATTACCTGGTTATAGCGGCATGTAAAGGAGGTGAGGTTAGTTACAGAAGGTTACTTGTGGCACCCGGCAGTGTATCCTGAGATAGATGTAACCTACCGTAGCGCACCTAGTTGCGGCGTGTAAAGATGGTGCGTTTACCGTTTTCAACCGTTTGGGCGTGCTCGTGCACGTGATGTACCCGGTTGTTTCCACCATCCAGTAGCGGCGTGTAAAGGTACCCTTATAGATAACTATATTATTTTCTGCGGAGATAAGTCCTGCATAGAAGACGTTATATCGGTCTGCGACATAAAGGACTTCACCTAGAGACATCTCTGGTGAGTATATGTATTACCTATACACACACGCTGACACTATATACAGAGCTCCTGTGTATAATGTCAATGGTGATCATTGCATTACCTGTACACTGACACTATATACAGAGCTTCTGTGTATAATGTCACTGGTGATGACTGTATAACCTGTACACTATATACAGAACTCTTGTGTATAATGTCACTGGTGATCACTGTATTACCTGTACACTGACCTGATATACAGAGCTTTTTTTCATTTTTATTATTTTAGTATTATTTGTCACTATGTCATTGCATTATGTGATTTGGTCATGACATGTCCCTTGTATGTGGTATTATTTGGTCACTATGTGGTGGTATTATGTTTTTTGGTCATGCTGTGGCAGTATTTGTGCATTGCATGTTTCATTATTTGGGCACTATGTGGTGGTGATATGTGATTTGGTCATGGTGTGGTGGTATTTCTGTCTTCTATCTGGTATTATTGGTTTTGGTAGAGTGGATGGTGGTTGGTTATTTGTTTTATCTGATATGAATAAGGGGAAACGTCTTTATTTCCAATAGATATTAAATACTTAAATGTTTAACCCCTCCCTGTCCTGTGACACAGCAGCAGAGATGCAGTTACAGACTCCTCATGATGAAGCATATGCACTGAACAAAGCGAAACGTACGTTAGGAGTCTAGTCCAGAGGGGTCCTTCCCTTTGTCTCCAAGCACTTGCACTTTATGGTATGATCTTTACCTAGGTCTGATTTGTGATGTATTGTGTCTATACTTTGAATCTTGTATCTGTATATGGGCAACCAGTCTGCATAGAAAGGATTACTTTGGTATGCCTATGTCAGTCATTCCTTCACAGGGAATGTAATCATGTAAAAGTTATCTATTGATATTACACACATTATCCTGTGAATGTTGTATCATGCTCACCCCTTGGATTTCGTAATATACCAGGTCATATGTGCTTTTACATGTTGTAAGCTGTTTTCCCACACATTGTGTGATTATTGTATTTCTCATTGATCTATAAAATACATTAAGTTTTGTATGCATTCTAAAAGCAGTTATGGCTTCATCTTTTGTCCTCCAAGTATACCTTGTATGTTGTAGCATTTGATCACTATGTGACATTATACACAGGAGCTTTGTATATAGTGTCAGTGTGTGTGTATAGGTAATACTCATACTCACCAGTGATGTCTCTAGGTGATAAGCTGCTGCACAAGGCACGGTCACTGTGTGCTCACTTCTGCCATTCTCACTCCGTGTCTCATCGACTAGCATCACTACAGAGGTCTTTCAGATAAATGGTTAACTGTTTGATATGCAATGTGCCGATGCAGGGAAATTTCATTCTGCACATGTTGCAGTGACTGTGGCAGCAGCAACAAGCCCTGGAGCAGTATGTAATGACGTGTACAGTGGCTCAAAGCGAGCCAAATGTGGAGCAAATGATGCTTCTGATGGGCCACAGGGCCATGGGATACTCAGAACTGGATTGTGGTGCTTCTGGGGAGTAACAGGGGTCGAGACCCGGCTCCGTGACCCTGGGTTCAACTCTAAGAGTTCTTGGAAAACTATAGGAATAGGGTGTTTTAAAGGGATGATTATTCATGACGCCACTTGTGGTTTGCGGCTATGAGCGGCCACCCCATGGACGGAGCAGATCCCCAGGGCAGTGGATGTTGAAAGGGTGTAGGGTGCAGGATGGAGGGCGCAAAGTAACTGACAGACTCACGGTTTGTTGGTTTCTCAGGTCCTTTACTGGTGATACTGGCACAAGGACAGGTGATGTTACTGGGAATCCGTGCAACCTGGGAGCAACCCGGGGTTCTCCTCACCCAGCAAGTTCTGAGACCTACCTGCTGCGCTCTCTCTTAGTGGGTCCCTGCGGCTGCTTTAACCTGAGCTGTGACCCTCTCTCTCTCCTGCTTGGTGCCAGTATGACAGGCAGCTCATGTCCTTCTCCAGCCCCACTTCTCTGGCAGCTCCTCCTGGGCTCGTCACGCTGCTTTGACTGCAGGTACTTTGGTGTGGATGGGGAACTATGAATCCCCCACCCTCCGGTATTGGCTGCCGAGACGTTAGGCCCTGCACAGCCTCGGACTATGGTGTCCAGTCCTTGGTGCACTCTACACTGACACTGGGGTGAGCGCGACACCGCTCCACTCCCCAGTCTCTGCTCGACTTTCTCAGACCCTTGCCTATGGGTCACTCAAGCTAGGCTCAGCTATCCTGGGACGAGCTTAGCACTGTTCCAGTCCACAGGATGTCTTCTTCAGTCCTCCTAGGAACTGAACTGACTAACTCCGCCCCAGACCAGAATTTATAGAGGAGCTACCCTGATCTCGGGCTTTAGAGCTCCCCCTTCAGGTCTGCAGACAGAAAGGTGTTATGTGCTTTGGTTTCCCTGGTGTGGATACCCTCTATTGCTCTCAGATATGACACTACCCCCGAGGGAGATAAAGACATTGTGGCATACGGACTCTGGGGTGCCACACTTCCAGAGTGGGTACTCATCAAGTACCCCTGTACCCTTCTGCACAGTTTTGAAATAGATATTAATATGGTTAGAGACGACGATGCTGTCATCTGCATCACTATTCCATTCATCTATATGCTGGGATGAGATGGTGGTTCCAAAGGTAAAGGAGGAGGAGGAAGAAGAGTATACAGAAAGGATATCAATATCTAAACATCTCAAAGATCAGGACTCTAGCTAATTGCCAGGTGGCATAACAGGGTGGAGTACAGTGATGGAGAGGAGCTCATCGTACCAGACAAACTGGTGGTAAAGGTGCAGGAGCTGAGGAACAAATGGAGGAGCAAGAGGATGAAGAGGTGATGGGCCTAAAACAGCAAAGAGATGAGGAAGAAATTATTCTCCTTAATGTTGTCTGAGGTTGGCGGGAGAGGACAGAGGAAAGAAGCTCAATTCTTATGCCGCCACCAACATAAAAAGGATTTAGGCCTTATGGATGCAGCAGATACATGAGCACTTTTTTGCTGCACTATCTGCAACATGATGCCTGTATCATTAGGATTCGTATTAGCAATGACTACTGAGTTGCCACACTGATGAATTCGTGGTAGAAGAGTAAATTTAGCCAGAAGCTTCCTGCCTTGGTCCGAGACACACACATGCTGGAGTATCATAAAAAGCTGTTAGACAATCCTAGGACTGGTTTTCCCCAACACATCAGTGAGAGGCACAGTATCCATTGCAGATCTACATTTCCAACCCAGGGTAACATAGTAACATAGTAACATAGTAACATAGTTTTTAAGGTTGAAGGAAGACTTTAAGTCCATCTAGTTCAACCCATAGCCTAACATGTTGATCCAGAGGAAGGCAAAAAAAACCCCATGTGGCAACACTAATCTCCACATTGGGGGAAAAAATTCCTTCCTGACTCCAGATACGGCAATCAGACTAATTCCCTGGATCAACGCCCTATCAAAGAATCTAGTATATATAACTGGTAATATTATAGTTTTCAAGAAAGGCATCCAGGCCCTTCTTAAATGTTAGTAGTGACTCACTCATTACAACATCATGTGGCAGAGAGTTCCATAGTCTCACTGCTCTTACAGTAAAGAATCCGCGTCTGTGATTATGATTAAACCTTCTTCCCTCCAGACGTAGAGGATGCCCCCTTGTCCCAGTCTCAGGCCTAAGAGTAAAGAGATCATTAGAAAGGTCTCTGTACTGCCCCCTCATATATTTATACATTATTATAAGATCACCCCTATCATCAAGTCATCAGTGTAGAAATATTAGCAGCAGAAATGTAACTGTCAGAAGCAATTTCTGGGGGTTCTTAGACCAATCTATTAAGCCCGTCCACCTTCAAAACTGAGTGCAAGTCTGACACAAAGTGAATGACTTGAGATGATGGTACAGTAGTTTCCAGAGCTCAATATCTATGCCATCAGTGGGGGTTTGGACCCTTTTGCATTTTTGGCTTAAAAAATTGATGCGTTGTCTGAGCTTGTCAGTCACGCCTTGGAGGTTTTGTCATGCCCCACAGCCATTGCTCTCTTAGAACAAATCTTCAGCACTGCTGATGGTGTCATGACAGATATGCACATCCGGCTGTCTCCTGAAAGTATAGACCACCTAATTTTCATCAAGATGAACAAGACATGGATCTCCAATGCTGGACTGCTCAGACTAGGTGATGTACTTATCAGTGTGCTGCATTGATCTCGCCATTCTCTAATTCTTATTCTCTGTCAATTGATGTCACATTGTTAGTATCTGGCCCTATTATTTTAAATGTTGAGACAAAGTTTCACATAATTAATCTGCAGTTGTTTTAAGAAGAGGAAGCTTATCTAAAATCTATACTCAAGAGACCCCTTGTTCCAAATTGTTGGATAACTGATGCCATATTCTCACTGCTCTAGAGACCGGCACTGTTGGCAAGTCTATCTTAGTGGTAGAGGCAGCAGTTGTATAATTCTTCAGAAGAGAATCCTCCAGCAAATCTTTAAAAAGGGACAATTCTTCTATCATAAAAATCGACCTCCTTGCTATTGTTGCCACTATACCTTTGGATTTTCCCAGACCATGCATTGTTACAGGTCTACTGGATGATTAACTGGATGGTCCAGCAATGCCTTTTGCTTGATAAACTAGGTGGTGTGGAGACCCGGGGATCAGTGGGTTCCCTCGTTCACTGGCCCAGCTGCCTTTAGCAAGGCATCGTGGACCAGGGCTCATACCCAAACTGGACGCCCAAGCTCCTTAACAGTGGGCGGAACACTACTCAGACAACACAGGGTGAGGGAACAACAATAGTAAGACTTTATTGAATCCCCAACAGTTATCAGCATATAACACATAAGCAGCAAAACATAAAATGTAACAGTCAACAGAGTCTCACCCTTCCGCTGGCTCACCATGGATTAGAATATTCGTGCCTCAGAACTTCCAGGGCTATTTACTCCAAACCAGTGGCACCCTGCTTTTGGCAGGCGCCCACTGAGAAAGAAATAATGCCAGAATTAGGAAGCTGAGCAAAGTCTGTAAGTAGATGACTGGATTGTCCCATCCTGCGTGGCTTTCTTAAGCAGTCTTTGTTGTCCCAGCCAAATCCAATAAGTCAATGCTGAAGTCCTTGTGGTT
The DNA here is from genome assembly GCA_033576535.1 of Allobates femoralis. Lineage (NCBI taxonomy): Eukaryota > Metazoa > Chordata > Amphibia > Anura > Aromobatidae > Allobates > Allobates femoralis. Next base: position 805,877,868 of record JARQOC010000003.1, on the reverse strand, counting down.
TTATAATCCAGGTTCTGATCCCCTCGGTCAGCACTGAAATGCCTAGGCCTGGGGTTATGCCTGGCCAATCGGACCCGAAGATCCTAGATTAGCTGCCTGTATCCAATCTGCTGGTCAAAGTGAACAGTCCTTATATACCCTCAGCCCTCATTGCAGGATATTGGGGAATTCACGATTGGTGGAATAAGACTGTCTTTCCATTGGCTGGACCTCAAGCCTCATAAAACATATTTTTAGTAGTATTGCAGTCCTGGCAAGGGAAACAGACATACTGATTGACATATCAATACAATGGAATGGTAGCAGGATTAAGTTCTCTGAGTGTCATGACCTTCTCTGACAAGGGTTGAGATAATTACTTAACACACAGTCAACATTTCCAAGAATCTACCAGACTCTAGGAACAATGAGTTGGTCATCACAAGGCAGATAATTACATTACCTACTTTAAATACTACCAAGCTCCTAGAAATCTTGTGTAACCCATGAGTGGCATATTACAAGTTTGCAAACCAAAATACAATATTGTCGGGATAAATAAAAAAAATCCTCCAACATTATATATTAAAGGGGTCCATTTCGTCACATTCCTCCCCCTTCTTATTTAGCCAGACAGGATAGTTTTCCGATCATCCTTCTCCACCTGTCAGGACAGCCCATCTACGTTTCCATGGTTCTTGCCCTGTTTATGCTAGATAGAGAAATTGTAAGATTGTAACACCAGACTCCAACTAAGCAATCGTTCGTTGTCCCGAGAAGTGCGATTTAGCTAACTCAATGGATAGTGGTCAGTGAGGACTGTGAACTCATTGCCATAGAGGTAGGACTGCAATTTTTTTAGGGCCCAGACTATGGCCAGGCATTCTTTTTCTATGGTGGCGTAGGCCCTCTCTCGGACCAACAGTTTCCGGGAGAGATAAGCTATCGGATGTTCCTTGCTGTCAACCCCCACTTGGCTAAGTACCACTCCTAGTCCTGTGTCTGATGCATCTGTTTGGACAATGAACCTACGTCGGAAGTCAGGAGCAGTCAGAACTGGGTTCTGGGCTTGCCGGTCTTTCAACTGGAGGAACGCAGCTTCACATTCTTGGGTCCACATATGATTGCGGGCATATTTTTTGGTTGTGAGGTCAGTGAGCGGTTTTGCTACGGTGCTGTAATTGGGGATAAATTTTCTATAATAATTTGCGGTGCCCAGAAACGCGCAGACCTGTTTTTGGTTGACCGGCCGCAGCCACTGGGTAATTGCTTCTACTTTTGCCAGTTCTGGATGAATGCACCCACTTCCCACTCGATGTCCCAGGTATAGCACCTAAGCCATCCCCATTTGGCATTTGTCAGGTCGGATAGTGAGCTGGGCTTTGGCTACCCTTTGCAGCACCTGGGACACGTGATGAAGATGCTCTTCCCAGGTGTCGCTGAAGATAGTGATGTCATCCAAATAAGCATGGGCATACCCCTGACATCCCTCTAGTAAATGGTCCTCCATCCTCTGGAAGGTAGCTGGGGCATTCTTCATCCCAAAAGGCATCCTGGTCAACTCATATAGGCCAAAAGGGGTTATGAATGCTAATTTCTCTTGAGCCTCTTTTGTGAGTGGGATCTGCCAGTATCCCTTGCTCAGATCGAGGGTGGATATAAATCGAGATCCCCCCAACTGATCTAGTAATTTATCCACCCGGGGCCTGGGATAGGCATCCGTAACAATGATCTCATTGAGCCGTCTATAGTCCACACAGAAACGAGAGTACTCTTGTTATTTTTGGCACCAGCACAACACTGGCAGCCCATGGCTTTGGGAGGGAACCATGACTGCCATATTTAACATGTCATCCACCTCGGCCTACATCATTGTCAACACCGGAGGTGTCACTTGGTAGGCAAGTTGGCGTAGTGGAGTGGATGCCCCTGTGTTCACATGATGCCGGACCAGAGGTGTTCGACCAGGCAAACTCGTGAACAGGGATTCATATGGTCTGAGTACGTTTGATAACTGTTGCTTCTGTGATGGACAAAGCTGTTTCCCCAGTGATACATCTTTTACCCCCATTTCCCTTTTGGAGTCCACTAACAGGTCTGGGATCTGGTCTATATCGAGGTCATCTAAATCGGGACAACAGACTGCTACGTTGTGACCTCTCTAACCTCATAAGCTTTTGCATAGCTTCAGACGCTCCCTAAAAACACACCTCTTCAGGGCGGCTATCCTTCTCCCTAACAGTAGTCACTTAGACGTAAGATATTCATTGTTATAAGCCCCTGTACTTTGTGTTCCCATCCCGTCTTAGATTGTAAGCTCCTTCGAGCAGGTCACTTCATTTTCTGCCTTTCTTATTGTATTTCCTAAGTTGATTCTATGTTTTGGTATGTAACTACTGTTCTGCATTACGTTTCTGTACCGTATATTTTCTTATGTACCGTTGTACTGTAAAGCGCTGCGGAATATGTTGGCGCTATACAAATAAGTTTTATTATTATTATTATTATTTTAGTCTGTTAACATGGTAGGTACGCTCACGAACACCTGCTCTGTCCAGGGTCACAATGTAGTCAGTATTGCCACATTTCCCTGCTAATGGTAAATGGATCCGCCCATATGGCTTGCATCTTGTTTTTTTGTACAACAACAACCAGGGAGGCATATAAGCACACCCAGCAGGCCATAGGTGAGGCATACAGGTTTCGGAAGTTGCCATGTCCAACCCCACCAGCTCAGCCATGGGATAAGGACCGGAGATGAGATATGGCCGCAGCAGTAAATGGATGCTACAGGATCTGTGCCAGAGGCGAAATATTGAATACAGGAACGCTGACACTCGTCGGCTTTGATCTAGAAATTGGTCGATTGGGATACCCAGAACAAGGTGGAGGATGATGAGGACCCCGCCGACATTGTACCAGAGGATGTACAATTTGCTGAAGTCCTTGTGATTTTATAAAGCAGGTTCTGATCCCCTTGGTCAGCACCAAAATGCCTAGGCCTGGGGTTATGGCTGGCCAATCGGACCCGAAGATCCTAGATTAGCTGCCTGTATCTAATCTGGTGGTCAAAGTGAACAGTCCTTACATACCCCCAGCCCTCATTGCAGGATATTGGGGACTTCATGATTGGTGGAATAAGACTGTTTTTTCATTGGCTGGACCTCAAACCTCATATAACATATTTTTTGTAGCATTGCAGTCCTGGCAAGGGAAACGCACATACTGATTGACATAGCAATACAATGGAATGTTAGCAGGATTAAGTTCTCTGAGTGACATGACCTTCTTTGACAAGGGTTGAGATAATTACATTACCCACTTTAAATACTAGCAAGCTCCTAGAAATCTTGTGTAACCCATGAGTGGCATACTACAAGTTTGCAAACCAAAATACAATATTGTCGGGATAAATAAGAAATCCTCCTACATTGTATATTAAAGGGGTCCATTTCGTCACAGGTGGGTATGCACATGTTTTAAACACATTGTATACACATAGCCTAAGAATATAATCCTACAGACCATATCCATTGCAGGCTTTTAGGGGAATAACATCTATAAAGATTTTTTTGCAGCAGCTGTAGCAGAATTCAAAACAAATGTTACAAATTTGCTGTAACTTTCATAGTTTATATTGCAAAGGGTGAAATCTGCATTGAAACCCACAACTAGCTTCCTGTGGGTTTTATATCCGCAGAATAGATGAATTTAAAGGGGTGGTCCGAAGGCCAAATAAATTTTCATCTATTCCCTATCTATTTAGTGCCATAATCTAAAAACCTAAAAACACATATTTTTAAGGTGGCCTATCATACTCCCTAATAGACGTCCTTTGTACTGTACGTAGCCCATTCACTATCTCTCTTGACATTACTCTTCTACAAACTCCACCAAACCAAAAAGGTCTACACAGACTGTCTGATGACCGTCCATGTAAGCTTATCTCTATGCCCCATTTCCTCAAGATGCCTGGACCATCAGTGCAATAAGCCCCTGTACCTTGTGCAACCCCTATCCCGTTGTAGATTGTAATCTCTTTTGAGCATGGTCACCTTCATTTTTTGCTTTATTGTATTTTCTTTTTTACAGTGATTCTATGCCTATTGTTTTGTATCAATTATTGTACTATACTTGTTCTCTACTCTAATTACTTACTGTATTATATTTTCTGTACTCTATCCCCCTACATTGTAAAGTGCTGCGGAATATGTTGGCGCTATATAAATAAAGATTTATTATTATTATTATTATTATTGTTATTATAATCTAAACTAATTTCTAATATACAGTACTTGCATTAAAAATTCTAAATGCTGTTATATTTTTTCCCTACTTCCCCTCTGATGACGCTTTGTTTAAGAATCCCAGTGGATACATAAATAAAGTGTCATTAGGGATGGACAGAGGCTGCACTCACTGCTGCAGCCTCTGCCACACCCTGTAACGATTGATGCTTATTTCAGAGATTAGTCAGGTCCCTCTGTCCTGTGAACTGTGCAATGTGCACAATGGCAGTGCGCTCTGTATTATCAGCTCAGATCAGCAGTAATGAGCCAGCAACAGAGCAATATCAGAATACCTTTCATGCATTGACCAGTTGACGTCAGTTGCAGGGATGGCACTGTTCTCTGCGTGTCGGATTTTTGTCAATACACACTGACAGTGCACTCTGCTCTTTTAATATCATGTTACTGCTGATGTGAGCAAGCAACAGAGAATGCAATGTCATGCTGCACATTGCAAAATGGACAGAGCATGGACTAGCTGAACCCCTGAAATGATGAAATGAATGTACACTAGAATTCTCAAACAAAGCATGATCAATAAGGAAGTAGTGAAAAGAGAATATCAGTAAGGCTGGGGTCACAGTTGACATGCGTTTTTTTAGTGCCTTTTAAAAACGCATGCTTTTTTACATGCGTTTTTCATGTCATCATGAGTTTTATAAGGTGTCTGATGGCTCCCTGCGTTTTTGGCTGTGTTTTGGAATCTGCACCCAAAAATAGTGCATGTACTATTTTTCGGTGCATTTTTATAACATGGGCCCCTATGGAAAACGCATGCAAAAACGCATGTACAATTAGTACCTTTTAGTGCCATTCAAAAACGCATGCGTTTCCCATAGGAGCCCATGTTAAAAAAACGCATGCGTTTTTTTAACATGGGCTCCTATGGGAAACGCATGCGTTTTTGAATGGCACTAATTGTACATGCGTTTTTGCATGCGTTTCCCATAAGGCCCCATATTAAAAAACGCATGCGTTTTTGGAAAAGCACCAAAAACGCATGGGACTGTCACACATGCTTTTTGGCTATTAGGGCATGCGTTTTTTAACATGGGGGCCTATGGGTGCGTTTTTTACATGCGTTTTTGAAAACGCAGGTCTCCAAAAACGCATTTGAAAAATGCTACTGTGACCCCAGCCTTAGATTGCGAAGTGAGAGAACAGTATAAATTAAAGGAGAAGGAAGAGTGCCGCATAATTTATACTGTCCTCTATCTTTCCTTTCCTCCTCTTTTTTTTTTTATTCTTCACTTTTATGTGTATCTCGCTAGTGACTTACTATCAACTGATCGTTATTCCCATTTTTTTTTTTTTTAATGGTAACTTAATGTATTATTACTTTGATGAACTATTTTGTTGTTTAATTACTGCAATAAAGAGATTTAAACGAGAGAACAGTATAACATTATTAATCCAAGTATATTAAAAAACAGTTTATATTATTGTACTAAATAGATAAGAATTTATGATGAAAATTACTTTGGCCTTTAGCCACCACTTTAAGTGACCTTTTTTTTGCAGCATGTGGAGATTTCTTAAAATTCCATAAAAAATGCAGATACACAGTGGATTTTCTGCACATAAATTGATGCGCCCCAGGGCCGTGGGATACTCGGAACCGGGCTTTATCGGTGCTTCTGGGAGTCACAAGGGTCGAGACCCGGCTTCCATAACCCTGGGTTTAGTGCTAAAGCATTCTTGGGGAATGTAGGTGTAAGAGAGTAAACTAATAAGCTGCTAAAACCAAGCAGACTGCCATTTTGTAGTGGCCCAGGAAAGTGAAAAACACAATCTCTGGTTGCCATGGTGACTGCTCTGTGTCTAGGAAAGTGAAAGCACAGTCTCTGGTTGCCTTGGTGACGGCTCTGTCAGTTGCTCCTGTTGTTGTTGATCGCTCTCTGCGGTGGCCATTATTAGTGTAAGGATTACAGCAGAGACAGTGCAAGCTATATGGGCCTTTAAAGTTGTTTGCAAGCCCTGTTGTGTGGACTAAAGACTTTATCTTGAACTGAGCAAGTGTCCAGCATCCGAGGAGAGGCTGAGGAGATGTTCCCCCTGATGGAGCGAGTGATTGGCGTCCAGGAAGGCCGTGAGTGACTGCGAAAGGAGAGCCGGCGTCCGGTGCCATCCACATTGGGAGGATCCTGACAAGGTCCTGACAAGCCCTGGAAAAGAGTGCTCCACAGATTGCACCCCAAGCTTACAGAACTAAAGTACTGGACAAGTGAAACTGGCATTGGCTGGTAAGCTGCCAAATTTTGCTGTTTTTTTACAATACGTTTTTTTTTTCTTTTTTTCTGGACTTGCTGCAGCCCACGTGGAATATACACTGGTGTAAAGCTACATTTGAGGTTGATGGTACCATAGTTTTGAGATACCCGGGTATCCCTGTGCTAAGTGTATAGCCAGCATTGATATAGTGTAATGTATTGTTATTAGCTGTGATAAGTTATACTCAGTGTGCCATCTCAGAGGTCCCATCAGACCGCCTACAGTTGATGTACATAGCCTTTAGTTAAGTTAAATCCTTGATAAGTCTAAGGCTACTTCACATAACGATTTCAAGGGAGCCGATGCTGTCCGATATAAATCGACAGCATCGGCTCCCTTCTGATGCTGAATCGGTGCCAAGTAGGCACCCGATTCCGGCATAAAATCGCTCCCTGCGGGGTGAAGGAAAAAAAAAAAAAAAGTTATGGTCCTATAAGGCAGAGGAAGCCCTCTGCTGACACGGCAGCCTGCGGAGCCACCGGAGCTCCAAGAAGATGGCGGAAGACGGCGGGCTCGGGAGGTGAGAATAACCTTTATTTTTTTTTAACCCTTGTGCTCCTAGTTAGAGCAGTTTTATGTACTGAGCATGCTCAGTACAGTAAAACGGGGTCCGAGAGACATCACATGTTCCTCGGACCCTTCTCCATAGGGCCCCATGTTATAGGATCGGACATAATCGGATGTGCACTAAATGCCATCCGATTTGGTCCGATCCGAATCTGTCAGATTTATTTTCGTGCAAAATCGAGCAAGCTCCGATTTGCACCGATAATAAAATCGACAGAATCGATCGGACCAAATCGGATGGCATTTAGTGCACATCCGATTCGGTCAATGCCCATAGAGCTGCATGGGGCCCAAACGTCCGATGCTGTCCGATTTTTATCGACAGCATCGGAAATGATAAAATCGCTATGTGAAAGCAGCCTAACGTGTAGTAAATTTGCTCCTGATTCTGAGTGTGATTTACATACACTGGGAACTCTGAGATCGTGCATTGATGTCGGCTACGCTGAGTGTGTGAAACTGTTATTGTAATATTTAAGGATTTTGAGACTTTTACATTCCATACTGAACCATACTTTGATCCCCATATCAGTAAAAATACTGTTGTTTATTTCTGCCTCTGTCTCAGTCTGTGACTCACTGGATCTTAATAGGACCTCTCGGTCATTACATAGGAAAAGGGTGGTTAGGGATGAAATGTTCATGACCCCACCCGTGGTTCACCGCTGCTGCTGCAGAACCTCTGGAGACGGTGGATAGCAGGCTGGGATGTAGTGGCTCACCACGGGTGGAGTGGGTCCCCAGGGCAGAGGGAATAAGGATTAATAGTCTCTGATAGGCAGGGATTATCTCAGGCACCCTTACCTTGTTCAGTGGCCTTCACAGCCGGTTGTCACAGAAATAACACAGTCTCACACAGTTCTGCAATTCTGTACCCGGTTCACTCTCAGCTAGCTTCAAGTTCAACATGTAAAAGATGTTACACACTTTTGGATAAGCTTCAGCCTGTGTAGTTTTAGGAGATATAGGCAGCAGGTATGAGATCCTCGGTGGAGTGCCTGCCTGCCTCTCACTGGTCGTGTTCCTCAGCGCTACTTGAAGCACCTCTGCGAGCAGAGCCCTGATCCTGCAGCCTCTGGTAATAGTAGGTGACTGGTACCTTGTCTCCGGACCCTTGTTTGGCTGCTTTCACTGGTATACGCCAGCTGTTTGATCTACAGCTCCTATGAAGCTTGTAGCCTCTGGTTCAGAGGTTCAGTATTAAACTCCCGTGCTGCGTTCAAGTCCAGACCCTGTTTCTAACCACAACCCCTCTGTCTGGTGTTACCAACTCCGGATTTGGGCGCATGGGCCAATTCATCTCCGCCGGTGCTGCTTCTTGGGTTCTCTTCTCCTCTCTCGACTCGACTTCCCCACTTTCTCAGCTCTGCACATTAGCTGTTCATTCTTGCACCTCACTCTCTGACTTCCTTTTCTTTTTCTCTCAGCCACACTTCTCTACCCCCTGTTGTTCCTCTGGGCCCTACCCCCAGGGTTTTTGTGTAGGGTCTCCTGGGTCCTAAGTGTGTGTTGTGAGGTGTTGAGGACTCCACACCTAAAATCCCCCATCTCCTGACTACTGGAGAATCACACCCTGGCTTGCGTGCAGTACCCTTGTGGCATCCTGGCCGGTGGGGCGCCACAAAATCAGCAGTGGAAATCAAAATTGCTAATTATGAAGCTTTTTAACTGATCATAGCTACAGTAAGAGCTTCATTCCGGCCACTCCATTATCTATTACTAGGAATAACATAAGTTATTACTCTATTTCCTTTTCCATATTTTTTCAGATTCTATCTTTTCATTTATCTCATCGTTGATCCAGGACAAAAAAAAATTAAGAAATTCCATGGTAAACAATATAAATAAATTACAAACCTTGTTCTTTTTAGATTTATGAAGTTGTGTCCTGAGATAGAAATGGTAGGACTGTTAGAGAACACCTACCATGGGTCAATATCCCAAACCCAACATCTGCTTTGTGTTCCTAACACTCCGAGGGATTAAATAGACAACTACTTTATATCGTTTCCCTTTTCTTCTTCTCGGGTAGTTTTCCTTTCACGGTTTTTGCAGATCTGTGAACAGCTGCAGGCTATTAGCACCTCTTTATTCCAGCAGTCTTGCTAGCTGACAAAAATTAACACCCCCTAATTCAAATTTTACCTTTAACCCTTTACCCATCTAATTGACTTGTTATCATGACCTGATCGTGGCCTTCACGGCGCTCGAAAAGATTTCTCTTTACTCTCGTCAAAGAAGTTGGCAAGGATATTATTTTAAGAAGTCACCTTTTTTCAGATATAGAAGCAAATTACAGCTGTCGTTTGACCTATGCTGATCGTATAGCTTTCCAGCTGCTGTTGAGTCTTACTCCCAGCATGCCCTGCTTATTTTCGATTGGTGGAAAATGTCTGGCATTAATGTAAGCAACATCTATGAAATGGTATAACGTGCTGGGCACTGGCGGGCAATCATGCCGGGCGTCACATTGGAAGGCGCTGTAAAGGCTTTATAGCTTTATAGAAATTATTATCCTAAGCGATGTCATTATGAACCTCACTCCGAACCTGATCTTAGCCGGGACGGCATGTAAAGCTATGTTTCCTCTGAAGTGTTCACTGTAGCCGGTATGAACTTGTATGGTAAAACTGAAGGAAAACATTTCTCCTAACTTCCAGTTGAGCAGCTACAGTAAATATGTTTCTTTTTTAAAAGCCAAATATACATTTCACTTCATCTCTACTTAATAAGACTCCAATCCTGATGTCTTAATTTGTCCCAAAATGGGTTTAGGGCCTCATCAGGCACCAAGGCTCCGATTCATGAAAGCTTTAATGTTTGAGAGGCGTAACATACTTAAAAAGTTGCAACATTTTTTTGCATAAAAAAGTTTGTGAATTTTGATGCTTTCATGCCATTTTTAAACAGGAAGGGTCAGAGCTGAAAAGAGTCAGGATGGGGAAGGATGGGGACCAATGGGGCTCAGCCATGCCAACCTGTTAATATATTATTATTATTATTTATTTATGTAGCGCCATTGGTTCCATGGCGCTTTACATAAGGCGTGGGGTAACAAGGACAGGTACAGTACATATGAGCAGTCAATGCTTGCTGATACACGACGGGAGAGGTTCCTGTCCACGAGGGCTCACAGTCTAGTGAAAAATTCTGCATTATTTATGCCAGGAATTCTACTCCCTGACTGGAGTAATATTTCTCATAGGGCACACACCATTAATAAAACGTCCCAAATGCAATAAAGAAGTTCACCCTTGAACAAAGTTAATTCAAAGTTAATTTAATCAATTGATCTTGGAATAATAATATTTTCCATAATTGGATGTTTTAACAAAAAAAAATGTTCTTGTTCTGAGATATTCTTATATATGAGTCCCTGCTATGTACTGTGTAATGGATGTGTCTGACCATACAGGGACATGGTCTGATCATACCACATCTCCTGTACTGATATAATCTTATATATATGATGTCCCTGCTATGTACTGTGTAATGGCTGTCTGACTGTACAGGGACATGGTCTGATCATACCACATCTCCTGTGCTGAGATAATCTTATATATGTGTCCCTGCTATGTACTGTGTAATGGCTGTCTGACTGTACAGGGACATGGTCTGATCATACCACATCTCCTGTGCTGAGATAATCTTATATATGTGTCCCTGCTATGTACTGTGTAATGGATGTGTCTGACAGTACAGGGACATGGTCTGATCATAAAATTATCTCAGAAGGTAAAAAAAACTATAAGCGGTCTAATTGGAGGCGCTCAGGCACAAAGGCAGCAGGCACTGGGATGTTTTTTCAACAGACCTTTATTCAGGCTCCCCTCCTACTCCACAACATGTTTCGATAGATTCTCTATCTTCCTCAGGTGCTTTAACTTAAGGACCTGCGGTGACGTGACCGGATGCTCGGAGCCCCCGGAGCACGCGGTGTGCGGATGAGCTAAAGCCTGTGAAGGGCGCCTTATCAAATGTATTACCGGGTTGTGCGGGGACAGCACAACCCGATAAGGTGAGTGGCCACCTATTAGTACGCCACGCTAAAAAAAGCCCCCTGGTAACCGCACTATTGCGCCCCTTTCTCTTTCTTTTCTCTTGCATAAAATTATCTCAGCACAGGAGATGTGGTATGATCAGACCATGTCCCTGTACGGTCAGACACATTCATTACACAGTACATAGCAGGAACACAGATATAAGATTATCTCAGCACAGGAGATGTGGTATGATCAGACCATGTCCCTGTACTGTCAGACACATCCATAACATAGGAAAAAAAAAGTAAACATCCAATCGTGAAAAATATTATTATTCCAAGATCTATTGATTAATATGTACTTTAAAATTAACCTTGTTGATGGGAAAACCCCTTTAGATGGGTTAACCGGAATTTCTAAAAAAAAAAAAAAAAAACATGAAAACATGTGCCTAAGCACTAACAAGCAGCTGTAGCTGCCACTTACCTCCCTGTTGTTGCTGGCACCAGTCACCTCCGTTTACCCACGGCACAGAGCAGTCACAAACTGCTCCTGCCGGGGACAGCATGACGGGGTAAACAAAGTGGCAGCTTCATATTCGCTCTGCCCTGTGGAAGGGGCGGGACAGCCCGTCTCCTGCTGATTGACAGTTGGTTTCTCGCTACCTGATTAGGAGAACTGGCTGTCAATCAGCGTGATGTCGGCTCTGACGCTCGTCGACAGAGTGGGGAAGCCGCCCCGCTGTAGACATTATGTCTGTAGAAGCGGCTAAATCACAGACAGGCGCGGTCTCAGACTGCTCCCTGTCAGTGGTGACTAGCGGTGAATGGTGTTGGGCACAACACGCAGGTTGGTGGCAGCTACCTGCCTATTGGATGCTTAGACGCTGTTCTTTATTTTGATAACTCCCGAATATCCCCTTTAAGTGAAACTCTTAATGAAGTTGGTGCAATGAACTACTGAAAGATATTTTTTATTCAGATTGTCATGCACATGGCCAGTCTTAATGTTTCAGACCCTAAGACCATGGTGTGGCTACTATCTATCAATGCCTTATGCCTTGACTCTTGTTACAAAAGATTACTTATGTTTATAACAGATTTTTCCTATAAAAATGTTGCATGACAGAACTGCCTGTAATGACATTTCAAGCCATTATCTTTAATGTTTCTTTTTTCACTGTTCAAAATTTTCAACATTTGCGGTCAGTGAACAGGAACATTGTTTTCATCCAGAAGCAGAAAACATGTCCTGATCACGTCCAATTGAAGAAAGTAAAGAGCTTGATAATGATGAAGGAACTATATTCTAAAAGTTCTTATACTGCTTATTGATAAACGGAACCTGTCATCTGCTTTCTATCTTCCAAACTAAAGGGACACTGACAGGTCATTTATCAGTATGATACTAATATTTCCCTTGAATAGGGCCTAGCAGAACTTTTCAAAAACATGTAAAATCATTATTCTACCGTTTGTAATTTCCATGTTATCAGCATTGTCAGACACTGCAGGGAGTCCTGTCCATTATAGAGAAACAGGAATAGTCCAGCTGCTGTATAAACTGTCATGTAATTATGCACTCCCTCTCAGCAGTTCTCTCCTCCCTCATCCCTCTCATCAGCTTCCTCCTCCATCCTTCCTCCTCCCTTTGTTAACAGTGCAATGTCATGTTTCACTTAGAGGAGGTTAGTTCTGTTGAGGACAAGGATGGAGGGAGCTATTACAAGCCTGCCTTATCTAGACTCCATTTGTTACTCTAAGCATTTATCCCTGCTGTGACAGTTTCTGTGTTGTATTTCACCTTTTGTGATGCTGCAAACACAGAGAGCAGAGAGGAGAATACAGCCCCCCCCCCCCACACTGATCTCCTGTGCAATGATGAAGTGTGAGTATGTGACATGCATATTCATGCATAGGGAGTGGTAGCAGAGAACTAAGTGGATCACTCACTGTGAATGACAGATGGAATGAATCTCTTTATTTGAAGTTTACAGAAGATAGGAGGGGAATATACATAAAACAAATAAATAGAGATAGTTTAGAGAGAGGAATTAGAAAATGATAGCAGTTGCATATAAATGTTTGACCTGACAGTTGTCCTTAATGCTATCTAACATATTTAAAGGCATTGTAATAACAATTACACCCAAATTTTAATATAAAAAAAATTTGATTTATTATTTATCGGTCTTCAGATCAATCTTGAGCTATGGCAAACTGTGAGATCGATCTTGTACAGCCTAGATAGCTCTCCTAGGGTCGTCTCGGCCATTATCTTGATTGTTTCAAACCATTTGGTTGCTGGTTTGGGTTATAAAAACCTGATTACGGTTTCACTTTAAGATTATTTTACTTTTGTGTTTTATATATGTAAAGTTTTTCAAATTGACTGTTTCTGTTTATTCTCTTACAAGAGTACCTGGCCCCAAAAAGTGTGCACTTTCAGCCCCTCTCTGCATTTGGTGTACTTGTTTTTATTCTATGATCTGTTCATTTTATTATTGCATTAATTCTCCACTGCAATGGGCCTTTAAAAGAGGTTTTCCCAGAATTTTATTTTACCTATGTGCCTAAAAACTAACAGGTAGGTAGGTAGGTGTTAACAAAGCAAACTACCTGACTGTTGTACAATGACAGTCATTGATTTTTCCTGCTGGCCAATAAATGTCTCCATGTTAACAGAGCACCCTTCTTTCAGGCTGCTTTTGTTGATAGGGTATGACTGCTGGTGTCATGCTGATTGTCAGCCTGCTTTCTGCTGTAAGGCAGTAGGAGGTCACTGTCAAACAGTATGATGTCTGCACTTGTGCCTCTTCAAAAGAGCAGAGCTCAAGAGAAGCTGTTCCTCTGTAAATATTACATCAGTAGTAGCTTCTTAATTGCCGTGACCACTCTGTGTCAGCAGTGATTAGCACCAGGCAAAACAGGCAGGTAGTTAGCAACAACCTGACAGATAGTGCTTAGGCAAATTGTAAAGAAAAATAGAGCTGGATAAGGCTGGGGTTCCACATGAGCCCTCAGTCCGTTTTTGGCTTCATCTTTGTTAATTTTTTTTTCTAAGTCCAAAAACTGACAGAAAAACGGATTGGATGTAATAAACACCCTGTCCGTTTTTCTCTGGAGCTCAAAACATTGCCCTGTCCGTTTTTGAGCCAAAAACGTTGCATGCAACGTTTTTGGCATCAGTTAAAAAACGCATGCGTTTTTTTAACATGGGGCCCTATGGGAAACGCATGCGCAAACGCATGGCATATTTGGCACTTGCGTTTGCGCATGCGTTAACGCGCATGCGTTTTTAATGAAAAAATGACTAAGTCCAAAAACGTTCAGGAGTGCAGGAGGCTCAAAAAGCACCCTATAAAAAACGGATTGGTGATGAAAATCACTTCCAAAAACGGACTTCTATGTGGAACCCCAGCCTAACCCCTTTTAAGGGATAAAGTGGTATTACCAAGTTGTTTCTTGAGCAGCACAGCCCCCTGCAGTTTCCTTACTTTCTGCTTTCTGGCAGGGTTAGCTCTCCCCCTTGAGTGAAAGCGGAAGAGTTGAACTGTAGGATTAGAAGAACTAAAAAGTCTGCTATATAGATATCAATAGGCTGGAAGATGTGACTAACATGTTAAGAGTTAACTCCTCTCATGGACTTCAATTACTGTGCACTCTAGGACAGGGTCTGGAGGCTAAGATCCATGAAAAGCAACTGCACACTGTAATAGAATAATAATATAAATATAATAATAATAAAAGCTCTCATTGCTGAAAATTGACAGTAGATAAAAAAGCAAACCAATTGCAAACTTACAGCAATTTAAGAATGTGAGAATAGTCTTCAATCCGCAGTTCCTACACTCTTTAAGAGAGTGTTCTTTGCCAATGTAGCTGACACATATTTTATAGTTTATGGACGCTTAGCGAACTCCTGCCCAGGGCACTCTCTTTGTCTCATGTTATTTGCCCAATCCTGGCTTGTTACTTTATTGAGTTATAAACTCAGGTCATACTGCTAGGCATCCTGTACCAGGACTGATCTCCAGTGGACCATTCTGTATCTTGGTCAATTCTCTCTTGCTTCTTTCCTCAGTATCTCATTATCTTCTGTCTCAGTCTCCACTCACACGAGCGACACCCATGTCTTGCTGGTGTGCTACTAGCCAGACTTTAGGTCCATCACTACTGAATGCTGGGCCCTATCTAATCTCCTGACAGGTAACTATCACTCTAACTTCTCACATGAGAGAATCGGATCACAGGCGTGAAGAAGACAGAGAACTCAATTTGAAAGCAGCTGCTTTTTCATCTCCATTGTATGTGTAGGAGGACCGTATGTGGATAATATCTGAGATCAGGCCAATATTTTACACGCACTTATTGACTTGAATAGGTGCCTGTGATCCATACTGTGATCCATACTGTGGAGACATTCATAGCATACGGTAAATTTTTGGGCATGAGAGAAAACTCAGATCTTCACTACCCCATGGTATAACATTAGTCCGAGAGATAGCTGATAAAATATCGGATAGCACTCCTCCAATGTATATATTTGTGCGTGTGAGCCCTAAGTTATGTTTAGACAGAGCTTTTGTGCTGTTTTTTTATTGATACGTTTTTGGTGCAGTTTCTGCACCAACCAATGATCCTCTTTTTGCATAAAAGCATCACAAATGCATCATTGTTTGTGCTGCTTGCTGCTTTTTTGCACTGTTTTCTGGGGACACAGACAGACACACACACAGACAGACACACATACGGGTCCATCACACACAACGATATCGGTAATGATATCGTTACAACATCACCGGTTTGGTGACGTTGCAGCGATGTCTAAATGACATCATTGCGTGTGAGACCTATCAACCATCAATGATGAGTCGTTGATCGTTGATCGCAGATTTATGAACCGGTTTATAAATCTATCTTTGGTCGCCCGCTGAACGCGCAGCATCGCTGCGTGTGACAGTGGGAGACTAATGATCAGCGAGCTCCCTGTGCCACACAGCAACTCTGGGAGCTGGTATCCAAGGTAAACAGTGGGTAACTAAGTGCTGCGCGACGCTTAGTTACCCGCTGTTTACATTGGATACCAGCGTGCTCACTAGTCCGGACCGCTGGTGAGTCTGCCTGTGTGACAACTCACCAGCGATCAGCCTTATTGTCCCAGCGATCCCGATTGTTGGTGGGATTGCTGGGACATTGAAGTGTGTAACGGGCCCTTTACCCTCCCCATGATTACACGGTGATACCCAGTGATGTCTTCCTCTCGGGGATTAGCAGGTCCTGTCTGTGAGTAGTACGGTACTTTAAGACCTGTGACTAAATCACATGTCGAGTCACATGGTGAATCACATGGGTAGATCCGGGAAGCATCATACAGACTACTCACAGACAGTTCCTGCTGCTACCCGGGAGGAAGACATCACTGGGACTCACCATGGGATCATGGGGAGGGTTAGTAATTGGATGTTGGTGGTGCAGAAAGCACAGCAGAGAAACCCACCCAAATTGAAGCTCATTATTTTGTGGATCCGCTTTCTGCACCACTAACGAAGCAATGAAAAAATACAGCATCTGAACAGCAAATTGAAAATCCCATTCACTTTGCTGGCTGACATAGTGACTAATCTGTATTTGGTGCAGCTTAAAAAAAAAAAAAAAACTGAGCCCCAAAGAAAAAAAAAAACCCAGTGTGAACATAACCTAATGGTCATGGGTGACTCTGCAGCATATGATGATTATATTTTCTACATCTGTGTTCATATAACTGACATAATAGAATGAGACACTAAGGTTTTGCTTTTACATTTTTAATACTATTTTTTTCGAGAAAAAAAATTGACCAACTTCTTTTGCAGTTTTCTATTTTCTCCAAAAGAGGGCAGTAGAGATATGTGTGAACTGAAAGCAGAAGCCGGCCCGGCATTAGCGGAGATGTGGATTTGAATAGACGCCTAAATCAGACAAATCCAAGACAGAAACTAAGTTAAAAAAAAATAGATTGCATTAGTGAGGAGATTTGTTCTAATAATTATTGAAAGCCGTGGGGAATATGGAATCATAGTGTGATATTCCGAGTTTCTGTGCGGTTGTTCCGAGCGAATATAGACTGAAATGCTCCATCACTCTGGGAGACTCAAATAACAGTTATATTCTTTCTGAGAAACATTAAATAAAAACTGTTTCCAATATGAGCGCTAATCCTGCCCTTTCAGCTTGAGCGTTTATTGATGTGTTTTAGTGATGTGTGAGACACAAAATAACTTCTTTTTACTTTTTATTTTTTTGAACGGTGGAGGGGGGAGCGTTCAACTAACATCAAAGTAATTGCAAAGTAAATTGTACAAAATCCCATTTATGAAAATGCAAGTTAGCGGCCTCAATGTGCAAATGGTATTTTACGTCATCTTATGGCCGTCTGTGTGCGCGTCGTATACGTAGGAACACAACAGACGTCAGTGTGTGAGAAGAAGGGAACGCTCATTTTTATTGTTATTTTCGATTATTTTGTTTAAAATCGTGAAAATATAATGGAATAGGAAAATGTATCAAAAGTAATGCAACATGGGAGACATGTTATCTATAGCAACCAATGATATTCTAGCTCCTCTGATTGATCACTATGGGTGACTCCATCTTTAGAAATAATGTGTAGAATCATACAGTCTTCACAAGACCTGCAGTATACGGGAGTGCTGAAACCTGAGCTTGGATCAAAGAATATAATATACAAACTCCTTGATGATGTTGACCTTGGTGGGAATTGAACCCAGGACCTCAGTGATGCAAGGCTGCAGTGCTAACCACTGAGCCTTCACGGTGCATATATACCGTATATACAAACATCCAGTATGTCTTTGTAATGTGGAAGGAAGCACACACAAACACAGAGAGAACATACAAACTCCTTGCAGATGTTGTTCTTGGTGGGAATTGAACCCATGACCTCAGAGCTGCAAGGCTGCAGTGCAAACCACTGAGCCACCGTGCAACCCGTATATATATATGTGTATGTGTGTATGTGTGTATGTATGTATGTATGTATGTATGTATGTATGTATGTATGTATGTATGTATGAATGAATGAGCATATATATGGGTTGCACGGTGGCTCCGTGGTTAGCACTGCAGCCATGCAGCTCTGAGGTCATGGGTTCAATTCCCACCAAGGTCAACATCTCAAGGAGTTTGTATGTTCTCACTGTGTTTGTGTGGGTTTCCTCCCACATTACAACGACATGCTGGATGTTTAGATTGTAAGCCCCAATGGGGACAGTGTTGCAAATGTACGGTATGTAAAGTGCTATGGAATTAATAGCACTATATAAATATTATTAGATAAATATATTACAAAGTGTTGGCACCCTCCCTTAAAATTGTTCCAGAAAATGAAGTATTTCTCCCAGAAAATTATTGTAATTACATGTTTTGCTATACAAGAAAAAGCACTGTTTGGGAGTAAGAAAACAGACAAATTCAGCGATAAGTGCGTAAACACAATATCGTACTCTTTGATGAGTGCATAGGTTATAGCCTATGCACTATTACAGCCTTAAATTGTGTATCCTCAGAATTACGTCCGGAATACTTTCTGGTGGACAGGGTCTGCAGCTTGCCTCGAGCAGATCCAAGAAAAAGAGTCAAACGTTGGCTCTCACAGGATGAATATGCCAAAGTGAACTTCTTTAGTCAATGTACAGCAGCACTTCCCAGGACTCACATTCAAAGATGATATTTTGAGTTTTACTATAGGATATGTACTATATGTTTCATGATACCTGAGGAAGGATATATACTGTATTGGAAACATATTGTATCTTGTAATTATTGCAATGATGCTATATAAATAAATACATAATAATACTAATAATCTACTCTATTCTAATGAAATAAAAATTAAAAATATCTTCTGTGGATGTCAGACCTGGGAAGTGCTGCCGTCCATTGACCGGATACATTCTCTTTGGAATACTTGTTTTGTTATGGATGGGTTTCCTTTGTGTGGAGCAACACAGAACAAGAGAGAAAATAAGGCAAATTTGACATAATTTTCACACTAAATTCCAAAAATGGGCCAAACAAAATTGTTGACACCTTCAACTTAATATTTAGTTGCACAGCCTTTGGAATAAATAACTGTGATCAATCACTTCTTATAACCATCATCAAGCTTCTTTGCAACTAGAATTTCGGACTCTTCTTTATAAACTGCTCCCGGTCTCTCATATTTGAGGCTTCTTCTCCCAACAGTAATTTTAAGATCTCTCCACAGGTGACCAATGGGATTTAGATCCGGACTCATTACTGCCACTTCAGAACTTTCCAGTTATTTATTTATTTCCATCATTTCTGGGGTCTTCTTTCAGTATGTTTGGGGTCATTGTCCTGCTGAAAATCCTATGATCCAGCATTTCAAACCCAACTTTCTGACACTGGGTTCTAAATTGAAACACAAATTCCTTTGTTGATCTTCAGATTTTATGATGACTTTGTGTGGCGCCCCACATGGTCAGGCGTCACAGTGGGGTATTGCACTCGTAAAAGTGGTGTAATCTTCCCTGACTGCAATTGGATGTTGGGCTGGTGGGTGGGACCCATTTCTGCACTCCCACACTAGACTAGTAGTGGGAGGGATCTAGCACCTCTTGGGAGAGTGAGGAGAAGGGAGTTGGAGAGGAGTTGAGGAGGAGTGTGGAGCGAGGCGGAAGGTCTAACAGGACAGCTCCAGGCTGATCCTGATGGAAGATGAAAGGGGATTCTGAAGGGATCCTGAGAGAGGGTGCCTGAGGCGTGAGTCTGGGCCCGATAGAGAAAGGGAGAACCCCAGCGTTGAGCGACCATACTCCAGGGAATTCCCCAGTCCACCACAGGAACGCTGGACCCGAGGAAACAGCCAGAGTCAACTCTGAAGTCGTCAACCGGCTGCTGCTGTCTGTTCACCGGCTGCAGCACCCTGCCAGACGGAGCGGTCTGCCTGCTTCTTCACTTCGAGGGAGGGGAGCCCCAAGACTACCTTCAAGGAGTAATTGGGTATAGACTCATCCTAGGTGGGGAAGAAAGGACACGGGTTTGTCAACTAAGGCATACCACGGGTACCACCTAACTACCTGGAATCCACTTGCAGCCACCCATAGAGCTACCTGTTTCTTTAACAACTTTTGCTGAACTGTGGACTTGTATGCTGATGACTGCCACCCGTGACATCCCCATGAAACCCCCTCTGAGCCTTATACCCGAGTATCCCAGGGCCTGGGGCTCGACATTTGCACACGGTCAAGGCCCCCAGTGCCAGAGGCAGCAAAACAACCACAAAACATCTCAGCACCTACAGTCAAATATACTGGAGGTTCAGTGTTCTTTTCCTTGTAGGCCTCATTTCATTTTTGATAAACAGTAGACTTATGTGCTTTAGAAAAAATCTCTATCTTGGTCTCATCTGTCCATAACACACTTTCCTAGATGGATTTTGGGTTAATCACATACATTTTGGCAAACTGCAGTCTAGCTTTTTTATGTCTATGTCAGCAGTGGGGTCCTCCTGGGTCTCCTGCCATAGTGATTCATTTCAGAGAGACTTATGCCTCCTGAGCAGATCAGCTTGAATTTCTTTGAAAGTTGATTGGGGCAGCTTATCCATCATTTTGACTATCCTGCTTTGCAACCTTTATTCAATTTTTCTCTGCCATGCAAGTACAGGGAGATTAGCTACAGTGCCATGGGTTGTAAACGTCTTGATTCTGTTGCGCACCATGGACAAAGGAACATCAAGGTCTCTGGAGATGGACTTGTAATCTTGAGGTTGTTGATATTTTTCAACAATTTTAGTGCTCAAGTCCTCAGACAGTTCACTTCCTCTCTTTCTGTTCCCCATACTTAATGTGGCACACACAGACACACAATGCAAATACTGAGTCAACTTCTTTTTTTATGCAGCTTCAGCTGTAATTTTCATGTTGCCCACAACTGTTACTTTCCACAGGTGAGTTTGAACGAGCATCATATGCTTGAAACCAAGCTGTTTACCCACAATTTTTACCCACAATTTTTGGAAAGGTGCCATCAATTTTGTCCACCTCGTTTTAGGGGTTTTGTGTGAAGTTATATCCATTTTGCCTTTTTTCATTGTTTTGTGTTGTTCCAATACACACAAACGAAACAAGCATTTGTATGATAATATATATATAAATAATTCTGCATGACCAAAATAAAATGGATAAGTTACCATAGCAAAATTCATAAGATGTTGACGAGTTTCAAAATGCGTTAGGAGCTTGTAGACTTTCATCTCTTACATTTTTTGCCTGCTTAAACTTGAGAATTATCCTAACATTCTGGCTATTATTTGGATTGTGCTATACCTTTTCTTTTACAATAGTTTTTTTAGTTTTAAGAAATGCTCCCCATGAGGTTTAAATTTACAATTTTTACTCTGTATAGTTTAAAGGGAAACGGTCACCAGGTTTTTGGCAAAAGCTGAATGGATCCAGCTCGCACACCAAGTTGTTAAAATAATTTCTTTAACTTTAATGAGGAAAAATTTCTTAAAATCGTACAAAAATTAACTTACGCATCTGATATAACGTGGCAAAATAAAAAAGGGGTGGTGTGTACAAGGGACAACCAAACGTGTTTCGAACTGAAGAGGTCTTGAACACTGGTCACTGAGCAGGATGCTATAATAAGGATTAAATGCACTCCCACTTAATTATAGAAATATGAAAGACATGGGAACATATATGTAATGACCAGGATGCCGGTTGAATGTGAGAATGAGATACCGCAATGGTATGAATGACTCTGACCACAATATGATACCAAACACATTTTTTTGATAACTTGCAATAAATTACAGTATTCCACTTCTAAACAAAATATTAGCCACAACAGCCAAAATCCATAAGATACAACTTATGCATCCTAAGAGATCCCAAGTGCCAGTTTCACGGACAGAAGCAGGATTACTCACAGGCTATGCCACTCCTATCCTTATCCAGTAAAGGGTCTACCCAGGGTGCTACTGTGACCGTGACATATGGTTCTCTCAGAAATACAATCTTATACCAGTTTCCTGTCTTAATTACAGTAGACTGCAGGTACCCTGTATTCCCCTTGACTTATATATATTTGCATGACTAATCACTTAAACCAACACAATATGTACACAGTGCACTGTACTCTTTGCGAGCGCTCAGAGCAGACACCTGATAGAATATCCTCAAACAGAAAACAACTGGACTTGTTCCTCTGATGTCCGGCCACTAGATTTACTCAGCTTCCTAGGTCACCAAATTCTCTGATAAATGTGCAGGTGAAGATTCAGATCAGTCCCAATCGTATTTCACGGAGCTATCCTATAGCATTCATGTTCATCAGAGTCACGGTATACAGGAGCTCACACAGTCTCTATCAGTCCATCTGTAATCCCATCAACAGGAATGTTCTTTGAGATGCTGTGAATACTATCTAACTTTCCCTAGCTGACTAAACAGTTGGTGACCGGTCACACATCCAAGTTTACTCCCTCTGGATCACACAATCCAATTTGGATCACATCAGACTCCCAGTTTTTCTGTCTCTCAGGCAGGTCTTCCTCTCAGCTCTGTTGCTCGGCAAATTCTTTTGGTTTGCAACCTCCTGTTTTTTTATCAGCAGATCTCTGTGCTTTCTTCTTTTGTGGCATAGATACCTCTAGTGGTTGAACTAAATTATTGTACCAGATTTCTTATAACAGAAAACTTTAACAGGCCTACATATGGAAACAGGGAAGAAGAAAATACATGGCTACATAAAAAGCACATGTAAATACATCACAAATGCAAGGCAATATAATAATGCAGGAGCAATATAATCAGAAAAAACAGATGGAAATTTTGCATATCATGTAAAAACTAAATAATTGTGCCAAAAACAGAAAAGTTCATATATATACTGTTAATGATTTTTTATTTGTTTTATGTTACTAACCATTTTATTATAGTACATTTATGCATAAAAAAGTACTTATTTATGGCAAATGTACTGCACCAATAAAGCTAATAATGCAACATAACTTTTCATCTGAGATTTAAACCAAAAGGAAAATATGTGTTTTAAAAAAAAAATCCAAACAGCTTCTTTATTAAGGCAATGCACAAGTTTCATGCACTGTGCAGCAGCGGGGATTCTGTGCTCCTATCCTGGATCTGGAACTACATCTCAGGGGTGAGCTGGCTTTTCTTTATATTTGTCACCAGGTTTTTGGCACATAATCTGACAGCAGCATGATGTATGGGCAGTGACCCTGATTCCAGTAATGTGTCAACTAGGCTGTTTATTGATGTTTTCATATAGTCACTGTTTTATCAGCAGGAGATTATCACTAGTAAATTAGTAAAATATTGGAATCTGAGAATCCTCAGTGGTTGATACCTTTTAATGGCTAACTGAAAACATGGTAAGTGAAGCAAGATTTCAGGACACTATGGCCCCTTCATCAGGCTATAATGACACAAATTCTGAAGACACATACATATATACATAAGCAAGGTTAGATGATGTAGTAAACACGACAGGTGACGTAAAGCAGAGTCAGGCTAGGGAGGGGGAGAGGAGCTGGGAAGGTATAGTCAAAATTCCAAGATAAGAGGAACTGATTGTATTATTGTTCTATTATTAGTGGCCCGTGGAGACCTGAAGATTCCTAGTGAGTGTAGAAAGCCATAAATGGATGCGAGACAGTTCACATAAGAAGTCTTAGAAGTTCATTTTCCTCTAACTGGAGTCTGTTGGAAGATGTGATATCCCCAAATGCCCTTTCATTTTATATAAAAATGCATAAATTCTTGTGATACATTTAATCCTGTTTTGAATGTGTCAAAGGTTGTTATCAATTTGTATTCCCAAATTCTTCTCTCTCTCTGAGATTTGAAGTTGATTTTTAGGATGAGCAGTCCCATATCGGTTTCACTGTGGTCAGGGCTGCAAAAATGATTGGCTACAGGTAAGTCCATACGCTTTTCTTTTATTGAGTGGCGATGGGAATTCATTCTTGTTCTGAATTTTTGTCCGGTCTCCCCTATGTACATGCCACCTGTTGGGCATTTGGTACATATAATAAAATACATCACATTGCTTGTGATGCAACTGAAGTTACCTGGGATCTTGTAGTCCTGATCTGTCCTGGGTATATTTATCTTGTCCATTGCCATTATAGATGGAGGTTTTGCACCTATTCTGGTTGCAGGGAAAGGTTTCTGTTGCTGCTGGAGAGGATTGGGTGCATCTGACAATGATATTTTTTAGATTCGGAAGTTGTCTAAAACACCAGAGTGGGGGATCCGGAAATATTGATTTTAGTCGTGCATCTTTTTGTAGTAGTGGTTGCAGTTTCCGTGCAGCTCCTCTTAGCACCTCCAGACTTGTATTGTAGGTGACTACGAGAGACACTCTGTTGTTCTCTTCTCTAGTTTTGTAATGTAGGAGATGATTCCTTGATATTCTGATGGCTCTTGTAATCTGGTTTACAATTTCTCTTGGATGGTAGCCCTGGATCAAGAAGGTCTTTCTGAGGTCCTCAAGGTGATTGTCTCTATCTGTAGGATTGGAACATATCCAATTTTATCCATCAGATACAATCATCAGAGCACGCAGGGGATGGCAAGCAGTCAGCTGCAGGGGTCGGGCTCCCCACAGCTTCCTCGGTGGTGCTTCTATGAATAGCAAGAGTAGTTAAACTGATATATAATAGCACACATTCTAGAATTGCCCGATGTGATAGAAGCAGGCCCCCGTCTAGTATACAAATGTCACCAATATTACAAAATTGTCTCTAATTGTCCTTGTATATGTTAAACTACATATTATAAATCAGTAATGCATTTTTATCACTTTATTTTTTATTTATTTTTATCACTTTATTTTTAATAAAGTTATTTGTATAAACATGATTTTTTTCTCCAAAAAACAACATTTTAGATGAATTTTGAATGCAGCATTTTTGTTAGAAAACTTGCACTTCTGTCAGTAGAAGCTCAGATGCAAGATGAAAGGGCATTCATTGTGACTGCATTGTAAAGATCAAATTCTACTGAACCAAAAAGTAATGCAGGAAGACATGTCCGCCTTTTATCCTAGCCTAATGACAATAGCTGATTTGCTGATGTGTGCCACTGACACAGAAAACAATATACATTGGAGCTTCAGACCATAGTTCAAATAGAGGATTTCATGGTATGTAACCTTGAGCAAGTCACTAGTTATCTCTCAGTTTTACACAGCTGCACTTTCAGCTTGGTGGTGAGCTCACATGGTTGTTACACATTATAATACAGCAATGTGCAATATAGAATTTTCCACCTAATTATAGCACCAAAACTTTAGACATATTACTTGCTTAAGGGGGTATTCCAATAATAATATGCGTGACTCACTGCTGTCACAAGTTCATAGCGATCCATTATTTTGCAACAGCTCAACTCTCAGTATGATGATGGACAGTTAAGCCGTACAATCAAAGAAAACGGCATGCTGAGATGTCAGTATGATGATGGGCAGTTCAGTCAACCAATCAGGGCTGGGGTGTGTGAGGTTTCCTTCATATGTCCCTGTTTGGAGTAATTACCTTGCTATTTAGCCACTCCTCTGCATTCAATTACTGCCAGTTGTAGCTTTAGCTCAGTAGTGTCTGCATTCCTGTTGTTCCTATGTTCAGTCTAATTTATTGTTTACCTGATCTTGGACCTTCGTAAGATCTATTTGCCTGGCCCCTTTGTCTTAATCTGCTACATTTATACTGGTATCTTACCCCAGACCTCTTGACTACTCAGCCTCATGGCTAGTTCGTGAGTAGTGGCTAACGTTATATTACGATTAGCCCTACATTTTTCCCTTCGCATAAGCATGGATCCTATTTGTACACAGTTCGATCAGGTGACAAGTCTGACAAAGGTAGTTCAGCATCTGGCCAGGGAACACTAGAGA
This sequence comes from Allobates femoralis, assembly GCA_033576535.1. Lineage (NCBI taxonomy): Eukaryota > Metazoa > Chordata > Amphibia > Anura > Aromobatidae > Allobates > Allobates femoralis. The sequence goes on along the minus strand of JARQOC010000003.1, from coordinate 805,851,825 downwards.
TTAGAAACATTGCAGTGGCAGTTATCTAGAACAATGGGTGCCTCCCAGAGCCCTTCACTGCAGGTCGTAGCTTTGATGCCTGTGTCTTCTAATGTGTAGTTGATCTCTCCCAAACCAGTAATGGCCGTTCTTGACAAATATTTTGAAGAGAAAGACCACTTTAGGGTGTTCCTGGAGAAATCCAAGCTATTTTTAACCCTGTGACCCCGGCCATTATGGAATAAGAACCAGCAAGTGGGAAAAATGATGTCCCTACTGCAAGAAGGTTCTCAGACTTGGGCATTTTTTTGCCCCCACAAGCACTAGAAAGTCATCTGATGGTGCATTTTTTGATGCCTTACAGTTAAGCTCTGATAAATCTGTAAGAATCCAAGTCACAAAGGCAAAGATCATGAACCTGACACTGAGTGGGAAGCACTTCTGAGTTCCAACAGTGGGCCATGGAGGTTCTGTGGAATGATGCAACTGTCAGGTGTTAGTTTTGCCATAGCTTTTTGTACACACATAAGAATGCTCTGGCTATGCATAGTCTGCCGTTTCTTGAGGGAGATCAAGACTTAGGTCATTCGGATGGATCATAGGATTTGGAAAAAGTCGTGATGAGCCATAGGAGGTTTCGGAGAATTTTTCCAGAATTGGTCTATGAGGCACTCCTCTAGCGGGACGCCACAGGGAGGAACTGCACCCCAAAAAAAAGGTGTAGTATCTCCATAGTCATAGGTGTAAGGGGGAATATACAAAGTCTGTCTACAAAACCCAGCCACAGACACCCTAGCACAGGGGACTGTAATTCTGTAGGTCCCAGGGGGGTGGAGCTTAGGAGAGCGGGAGACGTGAGTGACAGTTGTCAGTTAGTCAGTCAGACGGGGACAGAGAGAGAGAATGGATGGACGCAGGGGACCATGCTGCCCTAAGGAGAGAGCACTTCTAAGGAGCGGAGATGACCCAGACAAGAAGGGGACACTCCAGGTCTGGTCGGAGCTGTCTGGAGTGCCCAGTTCACACGGTAAAGTGGAGCCGAGGCGGTTTGTTCAAGTTTATCCCAAACCGCAGACCAGCACATTGTGGGCCTTCATAAGGAAGCCACGACACCCACCAAGGAGCATAACCTCTGTCCCATAGCTAGGTCCAAGACAACAAGAGGTAACAGTGACTTAAGCAAACAGACCTGGGGACTAGTAACCAGACTTCAGCGTGGGAGGGCAGAGAGCCATTGAAGAGAAAGACCAAGAAAGATAATTGAGCGAGACCTCTGACGGACTCTGTGGAGAATCGTAAAACCTGTGGCTATAATCCCCGGTGAGTCAGACTGAATCGTGTACCTTATCCATCTGGTACTAGTAGAGGAACTGTTTGAGCTGATTTGGTGTCTAGCTTCATTCAATCCGTTGCCCGAAAATGCCTCTGCAGCACCACAGATATTTGGACTACTACTCCCTCATTCACCCCGCCGCGCTGAGGAAAAGCTAAACCTGTGGGGAGCTGTACTACCTCTGCTGCACCACACCATCACCTCAGCGCCCGGCTGCAGCGCTGGTAACCGCTTACCAGACACCACAGGTGGCGTCAGGTTTAATCCCCAATCATCATCCCCATCAGCCATTGAGTGCCTAGGGCACGGAACCATGACCTGACCAGCCGTGATCCCCACCAAAGCCACCATCCCGGTATCCGAGTAACCCCTTCCCTGCCGGCCCGACTCATCTACTTAACTGAGACAGAAATTTATTGTAATTGGAGCTTCCAGCTCTTGGAACATTGAAAAGGGATGTCAACTCTGATATCGATATCGAACTCTGCCTCTACTGTGGCCATGCTGAACATTTTCTCAAGGTAAGCTTGATATGCCCTCAAGCAAGCAAGCCTTTGGGAAACACTTAAGTTTGTGTGATTTCAAGGAGGAAACCCAGACTTTCAGGTACCTTTTTACTCCTCAGACCTTTGTTAGTCCTCATGCTGCTGAATGTGGAACTATTTTTTCAAGAGTAGTCACTATTTGCATTTGCTTTTGTTGACTGTGGGTGTGCAGCCAACTTCATCGATTCAGGACTGATTATGAGATTGGGAATAGGGACAGTTAGGCTGAAAGGACCCATTTAAATTGTTGCCATTATCAGGACACCGTTACTCCAGAACCTTGTACAGCTAGTAAGCAGGGTGCCGGCATAAGGTAATTTGACAGTCTTATCTATATTGTAAATGAAGTTTATGCCACGCCCCTGAAGATGGTGGTGACTGACAATAAGCTTCACACACAGCCTGCTGAGGACATCTTGTGGAAGTTTTTTTAGTGGTTTCCCTCCTGATTTCATTAATAAAGTATATGGGAAAGTTAATTATTCACTTCCTCTACATTACTATTAAAGAAAAAATGTATATGATGGTTACACTTTAACGATATTCACCTGATCTGGATTCATACTATGAACATGCCCCGTTTAACAAAAGCTTAGAAAAATTCTTTGTTTGCTTAATGTACTTTTCCTGGGCAAGAAATATCTTTTAATAGGTTCATTGTATCGGCTGAAGGGTTTAAGATGGATCTTGGGAAGGCACAGACCACAATTCATTAGGTTCATCCTCATGACTTTAAAACATTGCAACAGTTTCTAAGGCCCTTTCACACATAGCGGTTTTTCAAATCGCGGCAGATGCGGTGAAAAAAACGCATCTGCGGCATTTACCGCATACCGGCTTGCACTTGCGGCACGGTTGCAGCGCGTTGCAGTAAACGCCATACAAGGTTAGGCGGACTTGCGGCAGGTGCGGCTGTATTGTTTCATGCCTAAAACACTCACCAATTTTTATCCATGTGCAATTTTCTGTAGGAAATCTTTATCTGCTGAGAAAAAAATATAATATTGATAATTGCAAGTTGCTCATTGTCAAATTTGCTTTTGAATAAAGGAGACCTTTTCTGGAGGGAGCTAAATATCAAGTCACGGTTTTGATGGATCATAAGAACTTTGCATAAACTTATTTAGCCACACAAATGCTCATGACTGGCCAGATGGTCCTTATTTCGCTCTACATTTAATTTTTGTATTGCATTCAGGCTGGGGCCCAAAAATGTGAGGGCTTATGCTTTCTCACACTGCCTTCATTCAGTTTCTCCTTCAGAACTTCAATTCTTTATTCCTAATCAGCAGATTGTGATTTCGATGGTATTCTCAGAATTGGAAGCAGAGATTTATTAACTCCAGTCATTGGATCCTCCCGCTACTCCTGGGTCCAAATTATTTGTTCGTGTGTACCTATGATTAGGATATTGCAAGCATTTCATGATTACATCTTGATTGGTCACCCTGGTGTCACAGCTACGTAGAAAGGAATTGCTAGACCCTTTTAGTGGCCATCCATGATTAATGAAATCCAAAGAGTAGTGCTTCTACGATCCGTGCTGCTGTTGAGGAAATGAGGACTACATGAGATCTTGATGCAATGGTGTTTATTTCCAATGCGTTTTGGGGCTGTCCCAGCTCCTTCATCAGGGTGCCAAGGAGGAGGGACCACCCTGAAACGCGTTGGCAATAAACATCATTGCATAAGGATCTTGTGTGGTCCTCATTTCCTCAACAGCATCGCGGATCGTAGAAGCACTATTCCTTGGATTTCTGTATACACCCCACTTTGCACATGGAAGTGCTGATCCAGCAGCAGCTTTACAAGTGCATACACCAGTTGTGGGTTTACACAACTCGCTCAGGTGAGCACATGCAATTGTAGGGTATTAATCATCCCTATACGATAAGACCCATTGCCCTCTGTTTGTCTCTCACTTTCAGTTCCATGATTAATGATATTAAAGGGAACCTGAGCTCTTCCCGAGAGCTGAGATCACATGATATAGGAACATTGTGCCTGTGTATAACGCAGGCACCAGATCCCGCCCTGTGTGGTCTTATGCTTTATGCAGACTGCAGGGCTGGGAATCTGATAAGGAGGGAACAGGTGCAGCCATGCTGTTTGCACAGGCACCAGATTCCCAGCTCTGTAGCCTGTCTGCATAAAGTATAAGACCACACGGGGTGATCTGGTGCCTGCATTATACCATGCGACGTCAGCTCTCGGGCAGAGCTCATTGAGCATGCCCGAGAACTGAGAGATCTGCGCAGGCACCGACGCCGCTTGCAAGGAAGGAAGAAGTAGGGTCCCGGAGGGTCGAAGAGGAGGGGTAACAGCAGCAAAGCGTTTAGGTCCAGAGAGGGGAGTATACCTCTGGAACCTAAAGTAATTTCTTATAAAGTGATTATTTTGGTGTCCTGGGGGTGTATGGGGATAAGAGTTACCTTCACAAATTGCAGCATAGGCACTGCTGAAGGTGGCTCTTTTAAATTAATAGGCCCTGGGTAGGGGATGACAAGTTCCTTTTAATGAAATCTGTTGTAATCAGCTGGCCTGGGGAGTTGGCTCCATCGCCAATTCCAGAAAAAACATGGAGTTATTTGTCCATGGCTTTAATCATGGATTTTCTTGTCTGGTGAGTTTTATTTGACTGATTAAGTAAACAGGCTCATTTTATCCCATTATTAAAGGCCGGTTTACACATAACAATGTCCCAGCAACCCCACCAACAATGGGGGTCGCTGGGACATCGTTATCTGATCGCTGGTGAGCTGTCACACAGGTAGACTCACCAGCGATCAGCGAGAATGCTGGTATCCAGGGTAAACAGCGGGTAACTAAGCAGAGCGCTGCACTTAGTTACTCGCTGTTTACCATGGTTACCAGCTCCCAGCCCTGCTCAGCACACGCAGGGAGCTGGTAACCAGGGTAAACAGTGGGTAACTAAGCGCAGCACTCTGCTTAGTTACCCGCTGTTTACCCTGGTTGCCAGCTCTCAGTGTGTGCTGTGCGGTGCTGGGAGGTTGATGATCTTTGGTCTCCCGCTGTCACTCACAGCGATGCTGGCCGCTGAGCGGGAGACCAACGATTGAAAAATGGCCCCGGCCATTGTACCAATAATCAACAATCAGCTCGCTGATCGTTGCAGTATGTCACACATAGCAACATCACTATGAGGTCGCTGCAACGTCACAAGTTGCAGCGACATCGTTAATGATGTCGCTACATGTAAACCATCCTTAAGGCTATGTGGTGAGTCTGCATGGAATCCAACATTGTATCTGATAGGGGGGTACAATTTGACTCCAAATTCTAGAGAGTGTTTTGTAGAAAATTAGGGATTGAGCTGTATTTTTTTTCTGCTTACCACCCTAAACCAATAGTCAGACATAAAAGATCAATCAATAGTTGGAACAAATTATAAGGTTTTTCATGGAAGATTAGCTGGAGTGCTGGTCCTCATATTTACCTCTTGATGAATTTGCATTTAAAAGTCAGGTCAATCGGGCCACTGGAACCTTGCTTTTTCTTGCAATCACAGTTTTCATCCTCATTTTGGTGAATTTTCTAGGATAAATTCTGGTTGGAAGTAGAGTTTCTATACAGAAACTTGGGGATGTCTGGAGGGATGTTCAGAAGAATATTGGGAAGGCTCAGTGTCACCAAAAACAGAAGGCCAATAGGAATTGCTAGGTGGGTTCCATCCTCCTTGTAGGTGATAGGGTATGGTTATCATCCAAAAAATATTAAACAAAAAATTCCAACAGTGAAGTTGGGTCCTGATTTTACTGATCTGTATGAGATTCTGGAGATTGCTATTCCTTTGGCCTTCAGAACAATCTTTCCTCTAAAGCTTTGAATGTCAAGTAGGTTCCACAAATCCTTATTGAAAAAACTTTGTTCCATTGGTGTGGTCAACCTCATCTCCACCTTCGCAGTTTCTGTTGATGGATGTTTGGAGTACAAGGTGCAGAGGATCGGGGATTTTCAGAGGATCCAGAAATCTCCACAATTTCCTGAGTGCCAGCTCAATCTGCAATGGTTGAGTGTCTGATTATAGCCTTCCATTGTACGTTTCCTGGGAACCTTGGGGGTCCAGTGCCCACCTTAGGAGAAGTGGTACTGTCACAACTCCTCCTACTGGTAGGTCTGGATGGAGTGAGTGACAGCTCAGCAGATCAATCTTGGACAGGGGTATGCTGACCTGTCAATATGGTAATAGACAGTTAAAGGGAACCAGCCACCCCAAATGACCCCCCCGGACTGTTAATATGTGTCCCTACACCCAGCACACACATTTGGGGCAATCGTTTTGGCTAAAAAAACAGTTTAGTAGAAGCTAAGATATAGCTTTATAAAGTTTAAAAAATCTTGCCGACTGGGCGTTTCTTAGCTTGTCCCGCTGCCGAGTTCATCTGCCCGTCAGCCTCCTCTCCCCCCTCTCTTCAGTAAAGCCCTGCCCTTTCAGCCTCGTCACAGGCTGCTGCACGGAGTCTCATGGCCGTGCACACGTCATCAGCTACAGCCAGGGTCACGAGCACACGCTCTGCGACTTCCTGGCTGTGCACTGCAGCTGTGACTCATTCTGCCGGGTGATCACAGAGCGCACACAGCGTGTGCTCGTGACCCTGGCTGTAGCGGATGACGTGTGCATGGCCATGAGAGTCTGTGCACCAGCCTGTGACGATGCAGAAAGAGCAGGGCTTTACTGAAGAGAGGGGAGAGGAGGCTAACGGGCAGATGAACTCGGCAGCGGGACAAGCTAAGTAACGCCCAGTCGGCAAGATTTTTTAAACTTTATAAAGCTATATCTTAGCTTCTACTAAACTGTTTTTTTAGCCAAAACGATTGCCCCAAATGTGTGTGCTGGTGTGTAGGGACACATATTAACAGTCGGGGGGGTCATTTGGGGTGGTTGGTTCCCTTTAAGCAATCCAATTGAATATTACATGAAATAGTTTAAACATTTATGATTAAAATCAATGCTCGTGTCAGACTACCCCATTAATAAATAAGAATCGAGGCACTTTTTGACCACAGATTCATAGAATCATAGAATGGTGGAGTTGTAAGCGACCTCCTGGGTCATCTGCTCCAACCCCCTGATCAAAGCAGGATTCACTAAATCATCCCAGACAGATGTCTGTCCAGCCCCTGTGTGAAGACTTCCATTGAAGGAGAACTCACCACCTCTCGTGGCCGCCTGTTCCACTCGTTGATCACCCTCACTGTCAAAAATGTTTTTCTTATATGTAATTCGGGTCTCCTCCCATTCAGTTTTTGATTAAATTTGCACCAAATTAAATTTGGAAAATTTGATCATCTCTAGCAGATTTGCCTCATTGCACATCCAGGAGCAAAGCAGACACAAAGCACTTGTGAGAAAAATCATTTGCTACAAGCAGGAGTGGTCACTTGTGTTGCACAGCAGGGCCACATATTTTACTGATTACATAGAGTAAGAAGACCTGATGAAGCAAAAATACATTAAAAAAAACTAGAAAAAGTAAGTTTCAGAATTATTTCTGAGGTTATAAGAATTTGTTTCTTATCATTTTCTGATACAGAGCTCCAAATATTCTGCGTAGAGGAGAATGCAAAAATACAAGTGATGAAGAAATGCTTCAATTGGTATAAATATATATTAAGTAAAGAGTGTAGAATAAATGGTGTAATATAAAAAGACCTCGTATTGGTTCATTTCTTAAATTCCATTTTAGAAAAGACAAAGATTCTTTTATTTTTACCCATATTAAGTTATTGATTTGGACAGATACCCAAATAATGTTCCTTATAACCATGGTTGGTTCCTGGTTTTGGGGTTCTAACTGGCCCCTTTAACACTCCGCACACACACCCTCCTCATCCACTGCTGCTGCCACATGTCCGTACTGAAGCCACACCTCACATTTAGACAGCAGAAAAATTAGAAAAACATTTTACCTGTTGATTAAACTTCCCCGGTGGTGTAAGCGGGAGGGGTCATTAGCATTAATTTTAATGTACTGAGGTAGAATAGGGAGGTAATAAATCTATTGGTGTCTTTCTGCAGATTATATATTAGTCACACACAGCTCTGCTATATGTACATAGACATACATAGCCATGCTACATGTGACTCGCCCCGTGGGGGCCGTGGGGTATCAGAATCGGGCGCTGTCGGTGTCGGTGCTTGGGGATGTCACAGTGGTGTGACCCGGCTCGTGGTCCAGGAGCAGTCAATCAACAATAGGGGTAGTAAACAGGGGACTCTGCTTCAGGGATGAAGACTATGGAAGGTTTTTTGGTGGATAGGGTCACCAGACTTGGGGATACTTGTTCACGTGATGCCACCTTGGGTTGCGGCTAGTAGTGGCCACCTCTGCTACAGAGTTCCACTGGAATTGATAATAAGGCAGCTTAGTTAGTAAGTCGTCCTGCCCTGTGCCTCACACACAGTGCCCTGAATCAGTGACCGCGGGTCCGTTATAGAGTTACTTCTCTGTCTGACCCTTGACCCTATATGGCCACCTTTTCAGCGGGTGTGTGTGGATTGGACTGTGGCACTTGGAGATACCGCAGCGAACTGGAGCATGGTATTGTGTCTGGGTGCTTGGATACCCGTCAATGTCTCCTCCTTACCAAGAATGGGGTACTACACCTCTAAGTGGGGTGCAGTACCTCAGTGGCAACTGGATCCGCAGGGGTGCCACACATGCACATGTAGACATGGACACTGCATGTAGACACACACAGCTCTGATACATGCACATACAGACACACACAGCTCTGCTCCATGCACATATCGACACACACATCTCTGCTCCATGCACATATCGACACACACAGCTCTGCTACATGCACATATAGACACCCACAGCTCTGCTACATGCACATATAGACACACACAGCTCTGGTAGATGAACATATAGATGCAAACAGCTCTGCTCCATGCACATATAGACACACACATCTCTTTCTACCATACATGCACATATAGACACCCACAGCTGTGCTACATGCACATATAGACACACACAGCTCTAGTAGATGAACATATAGATGCAAACAGCTCTGCTACATGAACATATAGACACACACAGCTCTGCTACATGCACACTACATGCACATATAAACACACAGCTCTGCTACATAAACATATAGACACACACAGCTCTGCTACATGCACACTAAATGCACATATAAACACACAGCTCTGCTACATAAACATATAGACACACACAGCTCTGCTACAAGCACACTACATTCACATATAGACACACAAAGCTCTGCTACATGCACACTACATGCACATATAGACACACAACATATAGGCAAACATACCTTGCTAAATGAACACATATACAGACATGAACATACACAGGTCTGAAATATACAGACACACAATGCCCTGCAACATACATTTATTTACACACACACACACTCACTCACACACCTCACTCACTCACTCACACACACACACACACACTATAAATTACAACATCTTGCAATTCTTGATCTATGCAGAGTAGTAGGGGCCACTGGGATGTGCACAGAGGCTGTAGCAGTTCCAGTATTTTCTAATGCAGAACTCAAACACCTTCCAGTCATGTGATCAGTCACATGACTGAAAGGTCCTGAAAGTCCTAGTGCAGAGCATAGGGTCCTTCAGCTGCACTACTCCTGCAGCTTCTGTATGTACAGCTCCTGAAAGATTTCTCTCCTGCTCTGAACCAATCACATAGATTAGTGCTGAGCAGGAGAGAGGGCAGTGATCTGTGAGTGGACACCCCTCACTGCTTCTTTTCACCGATTATGAGTAGGTGGTGACACCAGCCCTGCTGAGAAACATTTCTAGCTAGTGAAGAGGATAATTATGAACCTTGGAACTTTTCCCTTTAAATTGGGTGAACTAAAATAGCAGTAAATATATATTGCTGTATGACTTCAAATGGTTAGTCGATAATTGTCATAGTTAGCGAGGATAGTTAAATGTGATTACAGTAACATTTCTGTTTGTTGAGGAAATAGTATGTACAATTGTGATGCCGCAGGTCAGTGAAGTTAATGCCTATATTCTGGTCCTGCATAAAAGGTGTACCCACTAGATCTCCGTTTAGTCCATTATGGTCAAAATTACACTAATAAACATGTCAATGACACCCTCCCTGGAGGTCTAGGACGGTGAAGGGGTTATGTCAATGGCAAATGTAGGGTAAAAAACTGAAATCTTTGAACCTAGGAAAGTATTCCTGGTGGATCAGGGCACATAAAGCTTTTTTTTTCTTAATCCTGATTTGTATGAAGCAATAAAGAGGTTCATTTTTCATACATTCAGGCATGTGTGCTTAAAGGGAATCTGTCACCAGATTTTTACCACCTAATCTAAGGGATGATTATATAAGGAAAGGAAACCTGATTCCAGCAATGTGCCACGTTCTGTGCTGCTTGCTGTAGTATTGATAAAATCACTGTTTTATCAGCAGGAAATTATAATTAAAGGACTAGACAACCTGCTGCATGTAGTTGAGCATAATCATGAACGGTGTATAATCCCACCACTACCACTGATTGGCAGATTTCTATGTACACTGAACATAAGCATCAGTGTGGTGGGTGTGATTATATAGAGCTCAGCATTCAGAGAACTGTGAGATCTGCATCAGAAAAAATGTGATTTTGTCAAAATGACTGCAAGCAGCTCAGTAAGTGACACATCGCTGGAATCGGGGCCTCTGTCTCTACACGATGCTGTTCTTGGATGGGATAGCAAAAACTGGGTGACAGATTCCCTTTAAAGGGAATGTACTTACTATAAAGCATCGCTCCAGGGTTTTGATTTTTATTTTATCGCTGGAGTCATGCTTTTAACCTAAGATCCCTGACCCTTCTAATATACTCACCTGCTGTCATCTACATCCTTTAACGCTGGTCTCCAGCAGTTTGTGGCCTGCCGGCAGCTCCAGTGTTTCATGGAGTATGCCGGAGGTCACAACTCAATACATCTCTATGAGAGCCATATTCTGGCATCTTTCTGGCTATCATAGCCTTGTGTAAGCCTCCTGTGAAATAACTTCTAACTTCCAGCCAGTCAGGTGCAGTGGTAACAAAATGGCACTGCAGGACCAGAGAAGCATTTGGAAAAAGTGAAGAAGCTGGAGGGGGAGAATATTACAAGGGTCAGGGACCTTGGATTAAGGGTTTGTTCACGTCTAGGTACACAGGCTCATTTAACCAGAAAAGTTGGTGAGTGTCAGGCGAGTGTCTTAGGGCCGCTTTACACACGCCAACTTCTGTGTCCAACTTCTGAACAGATCTCTGGTTGCAGTGAATTCATGGACACATTGTTCCATTTTGTGGCCGTGTACAAATGTGATAATGTGTTCATGATTTCACTGCAACCAGAGATCTGTTCAGAAGTTGGACACAGAAGTTGATGTGTGTAAAGCGGCCCTTAGATTTAAAGCACCAGTCCAGCGGCAACATAAAAATATAAAATGCTCGGACAGCACACGGAAGCCACACTGATCAAAAATTGGACGACACTTGTACGACTCTCCTGGACAACAATCGGACCATTTTTTTTCATGCCAGGGTGTTTCCACCCTAATACAAAGTCTTTTTGTATTATGCAGATTGGCTTGTGGCCATGTATACAGCTATCTAAAATGTTGTATGTGAGAGCTTATAGGTCTTGGCTCTACCTTATATGGGGAAAACCTGGTGACAGGTTCCCTTTAAAGAAATTATCTGGAATTTTTTTTTTCCTTTGCAGCTGGTAACTTTCTGGCTGGTAATTGCTAACTACCTGACTGTTCTGCTTAGGCCGGCTTCACACTACGGCTGGGATCTGATCTGTGGCTGTCCGCTTGAGGCAGACAGCCGCGGACTGGATTAGCACACCGGACTGGTGGGCTAATTTGCCCTTCGATCCAGTATGCAGCCACATGTAGCTGCCACCGCTGATAGGTCAGGACCACGGCTCGTGGGGAGCTAGCCGCGGTCCTGAACTGTCAGGAGAGGCCGGCGCTGAGCTTCAGCACCATGGAGGTGTTAGTGATAAAAGGAAAATCTAGCACCGGACCAAATTCTTCAATATTTGTGTTTTATTTTTTAGTGCATCACACAAATAAAACGATCATATCATGGGACCACAGCCCCAGCAAGATGCTGAACGCGTTTCGGACATAGTCCTTCGTCAGCAGCATAAAATTACAATGACAAAATTTCCTTTTTAAACATTGAGAGACACACATAATTAATTACACACATGTGAAACATATTCTACTCATGACGTAGGTTGAAGACCTCCTACTCTGTTTTTTCATTTAATTATAGGAGCCAATCTGTTTTAGTTACACAGTTACATTTGTGTTGGGCTACAGGTTAAATATACATGAATTACCTTTTTTTTTTTTATTTTTTTTTTTTTTCCCCATTTTCATATATATCCATGTATACTTCTATCAGAATCCCCATACACTTTATTCCTTTATAGGAGTTAAACTTCTGTTTTATATGGATTTTAGTAAGGTTTATTTATATTATCCTTTTTAGTAAAAGTATGATAGGTCTGTTCGTAAATTTAACCCATTAGGTTGTCGTGTATAGAGGCTGAGTATCCACTGAGCCTCGCGTTCCAATACGCGGTGCTTATTGTCTCCACCTCGTCTTAGATTTGACACCCTTTCAATACCTTTCACTATTAAACCACTTACATCTCCATAATGTACATCCAGAAAGTGTCTGGAAAGGTTTGACATTCCCCTGCGGCTGGCGCGCAATTCAGGTGTAGCAGGTGCAATATGCTCTGCTATTCTTTTTTTCATTGGTCTGATTGTACATCCAATGTAGTCTTTGGCACATATTGTGCATGATGCCATATATACTACATTGGTTGTATTGCAATTTATATAGGCACGGATGTTATATTGCTGTTTTGTAACCCTATTCATAAACACCTTAGTTACATCCATATGCCTGCACAAATTGCATCTTGTTCCGCCACAGCGATAATTACCCACTGTTTTTAGCCATGTTGGTTGTTTTATGTTACTTCTAAATTCTGAGGGTGATATTATGTTGCCGATACTCAGAGCCTTTTTTGGAACACATCTATATCCTTCTTTAATGATCTTACATAGGATAGGATCTTGGTTTAAAATAGGTAAAGTTCTTTTTAAGGCATGCACAATTTTATTATAATCCACGCTATAATTTGTGGATACTCAGCCTCAATGCACGACAACCTAATAGGTTAAATTTACGAACAGACCTATCATACTTTTACTAAAAAGGATAATATAAATAAATCTTACTAAAATCCATATAACAACGGAAGTTTAACTCCCATAAAGAAACAAAGTGTATGGGGATTCTGATAGAAGTATACATGGATATGTATGAAAATGGGGAAAAAAAAAAAAATTGTAATTCATGTATATTAAACCTGTAGCCCAACACAAATGTAACTGTGTAACTTAAACAGATTGGCTCCTATAATTAAATGAAAAAACAGAGTAGGAGGTCTTCAACCTACGTCATGAGTAGAATATGTTTCACATGTGTGTAATTAATTGTGTGTGTCTCTCAATGTTTAAAAAGGAAATTTTGTCATTGTGATTTTATGCTGCTGACGAAGGACTATGTCCGAAACGCTTTCAGCATCTTGCTGGGGCTGTGGTCCCATGATATGATCGTTTTATTTGTGTGATGCACTAAAAAATAAAACACAAATATTGAAGAATTTGGTCCGGTGCCGGATTTTCCTTTTATCACTAACTACAAGGACTGTGGACGTCCATCTAGGCACCAGTCGGCTTCAAGGTATTCCAGTGAGAGCATATTCCCTACCCCTTTCCCTGCATTACCATGAAGGTGTCCCCTCTGACAGATCAGGAATGCGGCTCGCAAGGTCCTTAGTTATCAGCGGCGGCAGCTGCGCTGGCTGCAAACGGGACCGGAGGGCAAATTAGCCCTCCAGTTCTGTGTGCTGATCCGGTCTGCGGCTGTCTGCCTCAAGTGGACAGTCACGGATTGGATCCCAGCCGTAATGTGAAGCCAGCCTCAGAGACTATCTGTTCCAGATCAGGTGGTGACTCTTCAGCTTCCTTTGACCTTAGGCTGGTTTCACACTGCAGTTTTTTCACTGATCAGTGTCCATCCACTTTGTGTGCCAAAACCAGGAATGTCTCCAAAACGCAGAACAGGTGTCAGTCTTTCAATTATAGTTTTTCTCTGCAAGTTCCTCTCCTGGTTCCTCTCCTGGTTTTGGCACTCAAACTGGATGGACACTGATCAGGTAAAAAACTGCAGTGTGAAACCAGCCTTAGATCAATAGAGCAGCTCTTTCTCTTGCTCTGTCGGCAGGACGTCTTTGGCTAGGGTCACATTTGCGGTCAGGATTGCAGATCCTGATCCGGTGTTGAGCTGTAAAAATGCTCAAAAACGGATCAGGAGCCGCAGCCCATAGGCGCCCATTATAAAACCGGGTTGCACTTAATGCAATCCGGTTACCGTATTCCGGTTTCGCTGCCTGCGTGAAAAATCATGCAGGCAACGTTTTTCGGAGCGGTTTGAAAACCGCAGCGGGGCTGCTATAATGGGTGCCTATGGGGGCCCATCCGGCTACCACAAGGCACATGTGCATGCCTGCGGTTGCCGGATGCTTTGATTATAAACAACATATCTCTAGGGAGGGTGGACACTCCCTGGGGACATGTTGCCCACATATATTTAACACATTAACCCTTTGTTCATCCCCGCAGCAGCAGGGATGAACAAAGCATCCGGCAACCGGATTGCACATTAAGGAGCAATCCGGTTACCGTATGCGGGTTTAGGGACACATTTAGAATGCAAAACGTGTCTGAATGCACATGAGATTACTGCATCCGAAACTGGATGCAGTAACCACATTTTGCATTCTAAATGTGACCCTAGCCTATCTGAATGACGGACGACTCTTGACAGTTTGAGCTCATTCACATGCCAGTTTTTCACATTGCCAGCATACCTGTGATAGTCTATGGGGTTGTTCACATCAGATTTTTTTCTTGGACTGAGGAGTCCATGCAAAACTTTGCAGACACGTCCAATATTAATCTGATGGTCGGATCAAAATCAGCACTGCAAGTCTATGGGTCATTGAAAAAAATGTGATAGCATTCAAATGCTAACCGTGTGCTGTATGACTTTTAACTGACTGATAGGAAGTGGAAATATTTTTTTTCTCATCAGTGAATAAACCTATGCAACTCTGACCAAACTATGATGAAAATCAGTGAGGATACTCAGCCTGGTTTTCTTTTACTCAAAAAAACTGATATCTGAATGAGGCCTTAGGCTAAGGTCAGACTTGCATCATATACTTGCTAAATGCATGAGCTATTTTCATGTACAAATCTGCAAAAATGCATGCGTTAACGAACCCATAGACTCCAATGCAAAAAATGCATTACAAAAGTGCAATGTGTTTGACTCTATGCGTTTTTGCAAGTGCACCAAAAAATGCGGTCTGCAGCATTTTTTGGTGCTTTTGCAAAAACGCTTGCGTTTTTTTAACATGGGAGTCTATGAGCAACGCATCCGTTAAAGCATGGTACATGTATGTGCCATGCGTTAACAGATGTGTTAACGGATTTTACATACATGTACCATGCGTTAACGCATCAGTTAATTGAGCCAACAAGTGTGCATACATGCCATGAAAATGGCAAGGGAAAAAGAAGGATTCTGTAATGCATCCTGATAACGGACGCAAGCTCCCAAGTGGGACCCTAGCCTTAGGCAGCAAGGAGCCAGATGTCAATCAGCATGACACTTGTTGCAACGTACTGTTGATAGAGCAGCTTCTTTTCTTCCACTCTGCTCTATCGACATGATGTCAGCGGTAGCAGAAGAATCGCCGCAGGACTGGTTTGTGATAGATTTGAGCTGAGAGACATCGTCTCCGAGTAGAACAGTCAGGTAGTTAACAACTACTGGCCTGTGAATTCTTAGCCACACAGCAAAAAATACCCAAATTCCCGGATAACCCCTTTAATGTATTCAGAACTAGTTCTACATAAAAAATATAAACAATTTTCTCAACATAAAAGCCAATAAAGAGCACTAAGGCCTTTTTCACATCAATGCGCTTAATGTGCTGGGCTGCTCTGCCTGCCCTGCACCAGCGCAAATGCTCCGCGAGGTTTCGGAGCGCGCACTGCCTATAAAAGGTAATGGGGAGGAAAGCGCAGGGCAGCGCAGAAGGTCGCCATCTATGCGCCTGTGCGCTAGGCTGCAGCTGCCTGTAACTGCACCTGCGCCAGCAATTGCGCTGGCGCAGGGCAGGCAGAGCGCTATGATGTGAATAGGGCCGAACAGAATTTCTAAAGCCAAAATTGTCTTAGGCTGCTTTCACATTGCGATTTTTTCCTGTCCGTGGGAATCCTAGTTTTTGCAGGACCCCACGGACAGGAAAGGACCAGGTCCTTAAGCCCGGGAGCTAGACGGAGTGGGACACATACCGGAGAGGTGATATGTTTTTTTTATTTTTAACACTTCTTTTACTTAATTTCACTGTAAATATATACATTGCGGAACTGACATTAGACGGTAAAGAGCAGTTTTAGTGAACTGAGCATGCTCAGCACACTAAAATCAGGTCCGAGAAATGATCAGCTGTTTTCTCTGACTCCTGATTCCTAGGCCCCATGTTAATGGCCGCGGATCATGTCGGATCCGATTGTGTCCGATTTGGTCCGCTGTGCCCAAAATCGGAGCAGTCTCCGATTTTGGGTACAGCAAAAAATAGGAAAAAAATGGATCTGACACAAATCGGATGGCAATAAGGCCAGATCCGATTAGATCCGTTGTCCAAAGGTACACATGGGGTACAAATCGGATCCATGGCTGTCCGTTTTACAACGGACAGTAACGGATGCCAGAAAATCGCAATGTGAAAGCAGCCTTAAGGAGTTAAAGATAGAACCAAAATAAGCAAGCCACACACAACACCAGACCCCTTGAGGACAAATGAAGAATACTTAACCTCTTCTCCCAACTTCTCACTTAGCCAATAAGATTATAAAATGCAAAGTTATTTTTTTTAAAACAATTTCCATTTCAATCTCATTAAGGAAATTCACAACAGGAACACCAACAGTCAGGGAAAAATTAGCGCAATAATGAACGTAAATTAATCACAGAAAATGATTAAAAGCAAATTTCTTCTAGAGGGGGGGATCTGCTGTTCACAGCGGCTCGCATTATTAACAACAGCCACTTAGCTAAATGAAAAGTAAAATATATGGTGTGGATGCACTCAATAAGCTTTCTAGATATGTTTGCATTAAACAATGTTATAATTTACTCTGTCACACATATTTTGTGAAATGAATATACTAATGAAGAAAAGGCATAAAAATAATTAATACTGGCTTTAGAAGCCAGCAGAGAAAACAAACAAGTTAAGAAGAATTATTTTCTGTCGGGGAGGATTTATGAAGGATGCCTATACGTGTACGGAAGCACAAGATCCAAAATGGCCTCATAAAAATAAAAGTGACTTCGGTGTATTGAAGAATTGGCTAAATATATGTTAGAATCACTGTTAAAGCTAAGATCTGGGAAATGTCAAAAGTAAGGCTATGTGCTGACAGTGCATTTTTTATGTGGTTTTGATGCGTTTTTTGTCACGTTTTGTCACAAAAACACATGTTTATCCTTCATCAAGGGTAGAAGAAAAAATGGAAAGCTGTACTTACCAAATGCTGTTAAAACACGACACTTTATTCAAGGTTCATATTAAAACATGCAGGGACGGAAGACTGTGGAGCTGTACTGGAGGGACGACAGCTGTTTTGTGCAAGCAAACTGCACTTCTACTGGTCAGACCAGTAGAGTGCACTTTGCTTGCATGAAACAACTGTAGTGCCTCCAGTACAGCTCCACCGTCTTCAGTTTCAATATGGACCTTGATTAAAGTCTCGTGTTTTAATGGCATTTGGTGAGTGCAGCTTTCCATTTTTTTTCCAGCTTTCATGAACATTGTAACTTTTTTAAGCAATCACCACGATATTGACAATTTTTGCAAACGTCTGTATACATACCATGTATACAACCTATGCTGTAGGTTCCTTTTAAGAGAGTGGTTGTCATTGGGTTCTTCTCCAGTATCCCACAATCAACAGAGCGGGAGATGTGTGAGCTACCCAACAACCTTTATTGCTTGAAACATAAAAAATCCATATAACTATCCATCACAAAAATCCTTAAAAAACCCACCAGTATACTGTATATCCAGGTAATTCAGGTGTCTCTCCAGCGCCTTTGGAAAGCTAACCTCAGCTTCATTATCCCACACAAAGAACCATATCTTACTACCTCTCCTCCCCAACCACCTCCCAATATCCAAACCAGATCTATTGACACACTCCAGGGGGAACAGAACTCAAATGTCAGACCCTCTGAAGTGTAATGAGTAAACAGGAAGGGAGGTAGGGGAGTATACACAGTATAGCAACAACACAACTTTGTCAAATCCAGTAAAATATAACCCACCATCACAACTTCTCCCCCATTCAATAAGTGAGTATGCCATGAGGTCTACACAGACCTTTGGCCATCTCACTTTGGTCCATATTGCTCAATTGTCAATAAGTCCTAGCACAAATGCAGGGTAGGTCGGCCCGAAATAGTCTATGGTTCTTCTTGTCGAGTGTCTGCTCCCACAAAATGGCATTGTAACTCCCCAAGGTCGTTTCCAAGGAGGATATATGCTGGGAGTCCTTTCATAACTCCAGTGCAGCACAGTTTTTCCCCATATCCATAATTCAAATGCACCCAAGATTGCTGTATATATTTGCCAGTACCCCCACCAGAACAATGGGGAACCCGGGGCCTAGGTGAATTGCCTCAGGTCGAACAACATGGTGGTCAGCAATAGTCAGGAAAGCACCTGTGTCTCTAAATCCCAGCACTTTGTATCCATCAATTGAGACATTCTGCAGGTGATGTTAACATTGCTCTTAGTAGCTTGGGGACAAAGTTCGGAGTCCATACACTCCATAAGTAGTATCTGTGGTGCAGGGGGTGGTGGTCCACTGTGGTCAGGGTGATGGTAAGTCCTCAGGTGGGATGGAGTGCTCAAGATGTACTGAACAAAATGGTGGTGTGCTTGGCTCCCTCTGAGTCCTTGGAGTACAACCAGATTGCAGGTGCCCAGGTTGCCCACACTCATAACATTTCCTCTCCGTAATTCCACAAGGTAGAGGTTGGAACTATTGGGGCTCAGGATTGTAAGGTATGGTTGTCATCGACCTGTGGCTGGGTGATGGGGCAGATATAAGTGGTGGGAGCCGGGGCATGGGGGCAGGCTGTGGTTTATAGTGCACAAGATTCACTGGATGAGGTGAGGGTGCATAGGGCTCCCTCCAAGTTCTTGAAGAACAATTAGATTGCAGGTGCTCAGGTTGCCTGCAACCATAACATCTCCTCTCTGTAAATCCACCCAATCGTGATCGGAACTGTTGAGGCCCTGGAATAGGGCGGAGTGGTTGTTACTGGCCTGCAGCTGGGTAGAGTGGCAGATATAACCATGGGGGCCGGGGCACAGGGGCTGACTGTGATTTTTCATCCAGAAGCCTCCTCTACTGCGGTCGGATAGTAAGAGCCTCATCTGCCAAGGCTGCTGCTCTATCCAAGGTGTGCGGCATGCGTTCCCGGACCCATTCCCGTTTTTCTGAGGTGCACTTGCAAAGAAATTGTTCTATAAGAAATGCATCTTCCACAGTTAAGGCGTTTTCTGCTTCCAACCATCTATGACATGCAATGGACATCTTATGAGCATACAGTGTGGGTCTAAAGTATTGACACCTCTGCAATTCTGTCAGATAATACTCAGTTTCTTCCTGAAAATGATTGCAATCACAAATTCTTTGGTATTATTATCTTCATTTAATTTGTCTTCAATGAAAAAACACAAAAGAGAATGAAGCAAAAAGCAAAACATTGATCATTTCACACAAAACTCCAAAAATGGGCCAGACAAAAGTATTGGCACCCTCAGCCTAATTCTTGGTTGCACAACCATTAGCCAAAATAACTGCGATCAACCGCTTCCGGTAACCATCAATGAGTTTCTTACAATGCTCTGCTGGAATTTTAGACCATTCTTCTTTGGCAAACTGCTCCAGGTCCCTGATATTTGAAGGGTGCCTTCTCCAAACTGCCATTTTTAGATCTCTCCACAGGTGTTCTATGGGATTCAGGTCTCGACTCATTGCTGGCCACCTTAGAAGCCTCCTGTGCTTTCTCTCAAACCATTTTCTAGTGTTATTTGAAGTGTGTTTTGGGTCATTATCCTGCTGGAAGACACATGACCTCTGAGGGAGACCCAGCTTTCTCACACTGGGCCCTACTTTATGCTGCAAAATTTGTTGGTAGTCTTCAGACTTCATAATGCCATGCACACGGTCAAGCAGTCCAGTGCCAGAGGCAGCAAAGTAACCCCAAAACATCAGGGAACCTCCGCCATGTTTGACTGTAGGGACCATGTTCTTTTCTTTGAATGCCTCTTTTTTTCTCCTGTAAACTCTATGTTGATGCCTTTGCCCAAACAGAGAGAACATTCTTCCAAAACGTTTTAGGCTTTCTCAGGTACGTTTTGGCAAACTCCAGTCTGGCTTTTTTATGTCTCGGGGTAAGAAGTGGGGTCTTCAAGGGTCTCTTACCATACAGTCCCTTTTCATTAAGACGCCGACGGATAGTACGGGTTGACACTGTTGAACCCTCGGACTGCAGGGCAGCTTGAACTTGTTTGGATGTTATAAAACCAAAGAGACTAGTAGTGTTCAATGGTACATGAATTACTAGGGGTTGTTATCCCTGCGGCTCCTGCCTCTTCTGCAAGAATGGGAACATTATCAGGGCCTTATCATTTAGTACCGCGGATGGGAA
Organism: Allobates femoralis; assembly: GCA_033576535.1. Lineage (NCBI taxonomy): Eukaryota > Metazoa > Chordata > Amphibia > Anura > Aromobatidae > Allobates > Allobates femoralis. Next base: position 805,831,059 of record JARQOC010000003.1, on the reverse strand, counting down.
AAGGGTTTTTGAAATACGTCGGTATATTTCATGTAGTAGTGAGAGAGTAGTGTACTATGTGACCTGTGGATGCGGCCTCATATATGTGGGACTCACGTCTAGAGAACTTAGACGCCGCATTAGAGAGCATGTGCTGGACATTATGGGAGCAGGGGAAATAACAGATTTGTCAACTCTTCGAACCTTACCACGGCACTTCAAGGTATTCCATAATTGTTTTCCAAGCAGCCTCCAGGTACATGGCATTGATCAGGTCCACCTAGGAGCGAGAGGTGGTGACCTAAAAAGAACACTGGCCCAACTGGAGGCTCGCTGGATCTATAGATTGGGAACCTTGACGCCTGGAGGCTTGAATGAGAGACTGAATTTTTCCCCGTTCCTATGATGTGCTCTCGTGCGGTATCAGCTCAGCTCTGTGGTCCTGGTGTTTTACCTAACCCCTCACGATGTTTTCCTGGTCCTGTAACCATCCGGGCTTTATGGTTTCTACCCGTGTTGTGTCCCTTATTTGACAGGACCTATTGTCGGGGGTTCTGCGATTTTTCTGTAGACATGTGTAGTATAGCCAATACAGCTAGTACATCTATTTTCATGGCTTAATTGTCTATCCTGCGTGTCCGCCTACCTATATCCCCCTAATTAACGATTTGACTCGCCGCCTGATACTTCACAGTTTGTGTTCTGGAGTGTCTCGGCTGGTGCTCTGATGTGTATGGGTCCTGTTTGGAAGGCACCGATTGATGATCGATAGTAATTCCATCTTTGGATCCTTGTTTTACCGTGCTCTGGTTTTAAAGTACCCGTTGGGTGCCGTGTGCCCCCATACTCTTTAGAGATTTTCATTAATCTGCTCAATAGGATTTATTTCACCAATCCCCCTTTGTATGGTCTGCATTTTAATTTGTGTGTCTTTTATTTCACTTTTAGTCACTTTTTACTTCGAGCTGCTATATATGAGCCACCCTGGAGCAGGACGCATTTTTTTGTTCTTCTCACCTGTTCGGATGTGAAGCATGTACCCAATCAGCCTGGATAACACCAATCAAATGGATCAACTGAATGTTTTACTGTGTGTTTTAATACTATAGATGGTGTTGTATTCTGCTTGTAAAATATGCTTTACCCTAGCTGGTGTAGGTCCAGATAGCCTGGCCACTAGTAATTAGTTCCCCTTCTCCTATTATTCTGTGTGGGCTGTTTTCTCAAGCTGCACAGCGGTTAATAGGTTAAAACGTTCACCGCCGACCAGCGCTGTAAACTCTAACTCCTCACACTATTGGCTGTGACCTACTGCGCATGCGTGATCGTGACGCGGCCAGCAAGGGGCGGTGTAGGAAGTAAGACGTTACTGAGAGGATTTCCTCTACCCTGCATCCGCCCCTGGCCGCAGTCCTGATCACTGCTGACGGGCGGCAGCTGCGTGGCATGCGCAGATTAGGTGGTCACCCCCTATATGGTCCCTATATATAGCGCCTCAGTCTCTGCCACACTCACCACACATTTCCCTGAGGAAGGACAGAAACGCGTGTCAGGGCTCCTCCCTGACACAAGTGGCACTCATTGGAACAACTGGGTATGTCTGTTTCTCTTTTTTCTGCTGCTATCCTGCACTATGCACCTTACTTCCCAGACCCTCGGGAGGGTTTCATAAAACTAACATAGACTTGAAGGTTACTCCTTCCCCCTCCCCCCCAGGTAGTCTGTGATAAGTCCATTGAACTCAATGTGATTTATGAGATTTTTTTAAGTGTAAGCAACTTTTGCACAGAATTGATGATGTTTTACCCCTATTGTTTCCTTTGATGTGATTTACGCCACTCATGTTGGTTCTCTCCCTCATATCCCCATTTGTATCCATATTACCTTGTGATTGGATGTAACTTGTTGCAAAATTTATGTCACTGTTTTGATTAAACACAGCAATTTTGCTTTTTGCAATAACAGGTGTCCATCCTAGTAATTAATGTACCTTTGAACACTAGTCTCTTTGGTTTTATAATTGTATCGTGTTTGGTACCTTTACAAATGAGATCTTATTCCCTTGCTAATTTTTATATTGTTTGGATGTTAGTCAAGGTTCTTTATCCACCATCCACACAATCTTGCGTTGAAAGCTCGTCAATTTTTTTTTTCCGTCCACATCTATGGAGGTTAGCCACAGTGCCATGGTCTTTAAACTTCTTGATGACACTGCGCACGGTAGACACAGGAACATTCAGGTGTGACGACCATCCGCTGTGAGGCCGAGCTGCTGGTAGGCAGCACCCCGAGAAACCCCGAGACCCTTAACCCCTATACAGGGATCTGGAATTACAGCGGAGCCCAGGGGGTAGCTGCCTATATGAGCAACAGAGCCGGGGAGGTCGCCAGGGAAAATCAAGACCCGAAAAACGAAGTCAGAAGTCCGAGTCAAAACCGAGAGGGCAGCGAAGGTACAAAATCGTCAGGCAGTAGCAGAGTCAAAAATCCAGGCAAAGGTCAAGGGCAAAACCAAGAGGGCAGCTGAGGTACAAAATCGATAGGCAGAGGCAGAGTCAGAAATCCAGGCAAGGTCAGACACGAAACTAAACACACACTATATCACTGGGGAACCAAAACTATATCTGGCGGCCTGCAAGACAGGCTCCAATGTATTTGAAGGGCGCGGTTACCTCCCATAGGCTGGAGCTCACAGCCCGATGACCTCATCCGGACCGCCCCTAGATCCAGGCCAGATGGAGATGCACGACTGGCTCCACCCACGCCACCTCTGACAGAAGAACGCAGGCTGCGCCTAACGGACACCTCTGCAGGGCCCGCTCCTCTGCGACCAACACCACCCAGAGGGGAAACACAGCGGCGCTCAGCGACAGAGGCAGACGTCGCAGGAGCAGTTCCATATGAGGACAAGGCCCTCCTGTCACCGGCGCCACCAGCCGAAGGAATCCGGCTCCTCCCAGCGGCCGAGGCAGGAACACCGGCCACCGAGTCCAATGGCGATGTGACATCAGGTCTTTGGAGGTGGACTTGTAGCCTTGAGATTGCTCATGCTTCCTCACAATTTGGTTTCTCAAGTACTCAGACAGTTCTTTGGTGTTCATTCTTTTCTCCATGCTCAATGTGGTACACACAAGGACACAGGACAGAGGTTGAGTCAACTATAATCCATGTCAACTGGCTGCAAGTGTGATTTAGTTATTGCCAACACCTGTTAGGTGCCACAGTTACAGGTGCTGTTAATTACACAAATTAGAGAAGCATCACATGATTTTTCTAACAGTGCCAATACTTTTGTCCACCCCCTTTTTTATGTTTGGTGTGGAACTATATCCAATTTGGCTTTAGGACAATTCTTTTTGTGTTTTTTGTCTTTGAAGACAAATTAAATGAAGATAATAATACCAAAGAATTTGTGATTGCAATCATTTTCAGGAAGAAACTGAGTATTATCTGACAGAATTGCAGGGGTGTCAATAATTTTGGCCAACACTGTACATCCTAAATGATCCCCCTGTGCTGCATGGGAGGTCTTGGAACTGAGACCTATATGAGTCTAGTGTGATAGCATTGTAATCCAAGATAGTCCATTTTACAAAGTTATAATCCGCTTCGCTGTGAGTCAATGGTTCGATAAGCCTTCACCACACCGTTCAGGAGTTCCATTAACAAACGCATCCAGCCAGTGTGGGGGACCACCATACTGGCACACTGCTGCTTAAAGTCCTTGAAGAACCCCTCCACATCTCCAGAAATCTCAAATCGTACTGCCTCTCCTACCCCCTACCACCTCCCCATATCCAAACCGGATATATTGACACACATCCAGGGGGTACAAAATTCAATTATCAGACCATCTAGAGTGTAATGAGTAAACAGGAAGGGGATAGGGGAGAATACACAGTATAGCAACAACACAACCTTGTAAAATCCAGTAAAATATAAAGCACTATATCCCACCATCACAACCGTGCAGAACAATTCTTTATATTTTCTACATGTTTATCCTTCCCCAGCAAAGTCTATGAGAATCCTGAATTGCTGTGCCAGGAATGCTTTTTCTTCTTTGCAGATTTGCAGTGTTTTTTTTGTTCAGAGAAAAAAAATGAGCTTGTCAATTCTTTTGGCATATGAGCCGTGTTTTCTGCCCTTCTTACCATTGACAATAGTGAAAAAACACAAGACCAAAATCTATGGTGCCAGTTACATGGGCCCACCCAGCGGCTTTAGTAATGAATCACTGCTATTACTTTAAAAAATGTCACTGACTCCAATCCATGTGTAGGGCACGCCACTGTTTACTTCCGTGAAGGCAGTTCCTCCTGCTGCTCCCTTGTTTTGCCGCCAGCTGCACGTCATGCCCCTAGGAGGAGAGGAAGACTGGGAGTCGGAGTGTGGTCTGTGGAGACTTAGACTGTTTGTGAGGCTAGGAGTGGAGCTGGCGCTGCCTCTGGGACCTGAGCCTGGCAGAGGTGATACATACAACTAAGTTGAAAGAATTATTTTTTATATGGTCACCCATGGGGTTGTCGGGATGGGGGGGGGGGCGGATAGAAATTCTGCTATGGGGCCCCATGATTGCTATGCACGCCTCTGCCAAAAACGCAATTTCTGCACCTAAAATGTTGTACGGCACATAGCCTAAAAAGCCCTGATTTACTATTTGCAATTCTATTTTTAAAGTGACTTTTAATTTTTGTCATGTTGTTTTCCTTCTTGGGGTTTTTGCACCAAATCCTTCAAAATGTGCTTTCTGAAATCTGTGCAAAAGTAAAAAATGATCTTCATGGTTCGTCTTTAACCGATTTGGCAACTGTTAAGTTCACATTTGGCAAAATATCCTAAAAATGTCATAAAAAAGTGAAGGCCACCGAACAAGGTTACGAGGCCTGAGTTGATCCCTGCCTGCCAGAGACTGTTAATCCTTTATCCCGCTACCCTGGGGACGCGCTGCACCTGTGGGGAGCCATTACATCCTAGCTGCTTATCCACTGTCCCCAGAGGTTCTGTAGCAGCGGTGGCTCCTCATAGCCTTAAACTACGGATGGCGTCACAAATAAACCTTCCCTTTTCATCACACCTTTTCCTACACTAGCCAAGAAATCCCTTTACACTGAACCAGGGTCACGGAAGCCGGGTCTCGTTCCCTGTGAATCCCCAGAAGTGTTAGCAGCCCGGTTCTGAGTACCCCATGGCCCTGGGCGCATTACATGTAAACCAGGGTGCGAATATTGGACAACACAGGTCTGATTTTGTATGTATGCCATAAACTTCCATACAGACCACACAAAACAGCCAAACCTTACCGCACCATGATACTTTGCAAAACTCATATCCTCAACCTCTCCAGACACATCCATCTTCCATGGGGTTACGGTAAGTGACGACAGACATCAGTCACAAAATATCATTAATGTCCATCCAAATCATAGTTCAGCGCAGAAGCCACTCAGACCCACCGAACCAACAACATATACAAGCATTTGATGTTTATGTTTTTGAGTGTTAACATAGTTTATTGTGCACAATTTTCAGAGTTATATTGCTGATGTTTGATTCCTGCAACACAAATGGTCACATGTGAACCTAATATGTTCCACTTTGTATGTTTTTTCAACAAAACATAAACCTTAAGTGAACATTTCTTTATCAAGCAATCATTGTTTGCTCATTATTTAAATCTGTTACATATATCTATATGGTTATTGGTGTACATGACCTACAGTAAATTTATAAGTGCATTATGGGAGGAGTAAATGTGGCGCGAGAGCTGCGCATAAGGAGTAGCGGGTGGACCCACATTCGTCAACGCCTCCTCAGATCTGCAATAATTGGGTATGGAGTTTCATAACGTCTGGAAATAACCCAATGGAATAATACACGCTCTGTGGTGTTTAAGGTCAGGTTATTATCCATTGTATAAGTGCCTCCACAATATTTGTACAACTCTTTCTAATGGGAATTATTGACTGAAGTGTAGCCACGTTTGTCCCTGGGAATCTACCTTCAAAGAGCCAGGATTGCAACTAATCATATAAATAGAAAGGGCTACACATTGCAGCCAATTTAATCCAAGATTATTCATTATTATCGTATGAGAGAATTGTATTACACACGGACAGCACACGGATGACACATGAACACCACTTGGAATTTATCTGAGAAAAATGTCAGACACTCGCATAGCAGTTGCATGCTAAACGGAGCAAAAAATGGATGTCACTCGTACAACTCTCCTGAATGAGAATCTGACCATTTTTTTTTTCATGCCAGTGTGTTCTCAGCATAAAACAAACCCTATATGAGAACATAAAGATGTGACCTTAAAAAGAGCACAATTAAAAAGATCAATATGGTGCAAATAAAAAAGTGACATAATACACGCAAAACTATAGAAAGAAAATGCACAAGAGCAATAGTGAGTTGGCCCCTTTGTGCATAAAACTGATTGAATTATTGAAATGGTTGTTTCTCTCCAGGCGTTTTTCTGTTACCTATACGATCTTTTCTAAAAGTGAGCCGAACTTTATAGGAAGTAAAGAGACAGAGTGTGCAATTTATCACAATTTATCACACAAATATATACATATATATATATATATATAGTGTGATCCATGCATCTTTATAATTACATCTTTCCAACTACAGCTTTCTTGGTACGATACTTTGAATTAGACTCGAATTGGACTGGAAGGTAATGGGATCGGAAGCCACTATAATGTTTCTGTTTCTTTTCACTTTCACCCCCATTCTAATTCATTTCTTACTAACTCCTCTAACCCCTCCACCTAGTAAGGAGCTAGTTATCTCTGTCTCCATCCTCCCCAGTCATCTCACCTCATCCTCAGAACTGTTCCTTCACATACAATTCTTTTTCGCCAGTCACACATGGCCACATCATGCCCTATCCTGCTCCCTCCTTCTAGCGCTCTGTCTGCTGCTCCTCATTGCTGGCGACGTAGCCCCAAATCCTGACCCTCCTTAAAACATCACCACACTCATTTCAAACACCCTGCTATGATCCTCTACAACCCTGATAGCCTCATTCCCATTCAATCAGCCCCTGCCCCCTTCGTCTCCCTACCTGGGGTACTATGGAACGCACTCTCTATCTGCAACAAACTGTTGTTATCCATGATCTCTTTATCACAAATAAACTCTCCTTCCTCGGCATCACTGAAACCTGGCTCACCCCTTCTGGCTCAGCCTCTCCAGCAGCACTTTCTTATGGTGGATTCAATCTCTCTTACAACCCTCGCCCCAACAACAAACATGGTGGAGGAATTGGCTTGCCCCTGTTCAATAACTGCTCTTTTACCGCAATTCCACTACTACTCTCCACTACTCTTCCCTCGTTTGAGGTGCACTCTCTCTGCATCTACTTCACCTCCAACTTCCAGCTGGCTGTCACTACCGCCCCCCAGAGCTAGTCATCTCCTCCTTTCTTGACCATTTCACCACTTGGCTACTTCATTTCCTTTCTGCTGACATCCCCACTATCATCATCATTGACTTCAACATACCCACTGACACTTCCAGCTCAGCTGCCTCTAAATATTTATCACTGACTACCTCCTTTGGCCTCACTCAATGGTCCTCCGCAGCCACTCACAAATATGACCACACTCTGGACCTTATCTTCACCGGTCTGTTCAGTGAATATGTTGAAATAGACTATGATACATTATTCTATTTACAGATGACATTTGTAAATACTACACCAAAATTACAGAAATATCTGCAGAATTAAAAAATTCCAGGATAGCTCCTTGATTTAGCTAATACATGGATATTACATAAGGAAACTTAACAAACTACATCTCAGAACGAGATCATCTGAATATCGGGGGAATGACTGATTTCCAATCTGAACTTATCTTGAGTTTAGTCATTCAGCCTTGATCAGGGCAAGAAACTCCAGCTGAGAGTTCAGATAGTTGCAGCCATTACTGCTTCTTGTCCTATTCTGTAACTCCCAACATATTCTAGCAAAATCATTCAGCCATAGGCTAGGGTAACACCTGGAGGGTGGCCCACTCTTGGCGCATCCACTTAAAACTTAGAAATTTTAGCTGCAGCACATAGTGTTAATGCTATGTGCTGCCTGACATCGCTGCCCCATAGAAACCCGCTGTTTACTTTAGCAGCAGCTCCACACAAAGCCACAGGATGTGCACTTTTCAGAAACGCATAGTAAACATGTTAACCAACGTTTTCCTGTGCGCTGTTTAAAAGCGCGCTTCCTGATGCTTTGTGTGGAGCCGCTGCTAAGGTGAACAGCGGGTTTCTATGGGGGCAGCATTGTCAGGCAGAACATATCGTTAACACTATGTGCTGCACCTAAAATTTCTAAGTTTTAAGTGGATGCGCCAAGCATGGGTCACCTTCAAGTGTGACCCTAGCCATAGAGAACTACCAGACAAATTTAGCTCAGATAGGCTAGGGTCACATTTGGGACCAAGCATGCTTTGGAAAGATGTGTTAACGGATGCTGTTGTTTCCCATGCTATTTTAATGGCATTTTTTTCCTTTTTAGTGCTAGCGTTAACGCATGCATTTCCCATAGACTCCCATGTTAAAAAAATGCATGCGTTTTTGCAAATGCCCCCCAAAACGCTGCTTACCGTGTTTTTGGTGGTTTTGAAAAAAAACACCTAGCGTCAAATGCATTGCACTTTGGCAATGCGTTTTTTGCATGGGAGCCTATGGAAGCGTTAGCGCTAGCGTTTTTTCACATTTCAACATTGAAGAACGCTAGCTTTTACTGCTTCCATGATACAAATGTGACCCTAGCCATATTCTGCACAGTGCGTTCCCTGACAAACCGCTCTACTATACTGCTACAGAGAGCTACCAGACATATTCAGCTTTGCTATTCTGCTACAGTGAACCACCAGAGACTTTGCTATTCTGGCACAGTAGCTTTGCTATTCTGGCACAATGAGTGTTCATACAAACTGTTGTGCTATACTGCTACACTGTGTATTCAGCTATGCTACACTGCTAGTTTACCTCCTGACATAGCTCTGCCCACCAACCTCAGTGTACTTCCTGGCATACCCAACTCTACTGCATCGTTTGGCTCCGCTATGTTGACCCTGTGTGCGTTCAGCCATTCCTAGCTTTGCTATATAGCCACAGCATGCCTCCTAACTTTCTCAGGTTCAGTCTTAGGGCCGCTTCACACGCTATGATATAGGTGAACGATATTGGCCATGTTCACACACAATTTGCGTTTTTTTTAGCACTCCTAAAAGCACTTGCGTTTTTTTAAGAGTGCCAAAAAATGTGCCTAGTGTGTGTGAAAGCTCCAAAAACGTTTTTGGACTTAGTCATTTTTTTCACCATACACCCAAATAACAAAAAACGCATGCCATAAATATTGGTTATTTTGGTGACAAATTTTTTTTCCGTTTTCCTGCCGACCAAGTGCTATCATAAAATTTTTTTTGTATTTTCTTTATTATTTAGGGGGGGGGGGGGTGCTATTGAAAAAAAAAAAAAATTTTCATTTTTGAAGACTCCTTTTATAAAAACGCAACCGTTTCCACGGGTGTCTGCATGTGCCGTGCGTTTGCGTTTGCCTGCGTTTCCCATAGGGGCCCATGTTAAAAAAACGCATGCGTTTTTGGGGAAACACACCTGCGTTTTTTTCCAGCACCCAAAAACACCTGCGTTTTTTGGGGTATGGGAAAAAAACGCAAGTGGTCCTGAAAAACGCATGTACACTCATATGTGCCCTGCGTTAACGCACCTGCGTTTTTTTTAACACCCCAAAAACGCAGGGATGGGCAAAAAAACGCATGTGTGTGAACATGGCCATCGTTAGCTATGTCACGTGACCGTGATCCTTCCGACATCGTTAGTGCGTTGCCACACGCAAGGATATCGTTAATGATCTTAAATTTGGCAACGCTCCAGCTATTTGGAAAAGAACGTTTGAACGATTTAACAAAGCGGCAGGAATAGGAGAAATATGAATGACATCGTTCAAAAAGGTGTCACACTGAATGATGTTGCTGCTTCACAGATCCTTAATTGGATGATGAACGGTAGATTTGAGGTCAGGAGCTCAAAATTATGATGAACGATCCAACGATTTTACCTTCAGATATCCGACGTTTACACACATCGATTCAAAAACAATATTGTTTGAACGATCCGAAAAGCGTGACGTTTCAATGATATCGCTTCAGATATCTGAGCGTGTGAAGCGGCCCTTACTCTGGCCTCTGCTACATCTCACTACTTATTTTTAGGAATATGCTCATTTTTGATTCCTTTCCTTGATTCTGCTGTTTTTTTGCCTGTGTGAACATGCACCTACATACTGCATGCATACACTTGCGTTCCAGTTCATTTTCGGTTTTCTTCGTGTTTTTTTGCAGTTAATGTAAACTACGTTGTGGACTGCCTTTCTACAGCTGGACCTCATGCGTATATATAGCTTCCCATTAATGGGTGCTCTGTGTTGGGCCGCTGGCCCTGCTCAGCCCTTATCGTAATTATACTCTATCTGGAACTAAGTGCCTCCAGGTCCGCGCTGCTGCCCAAAGGAATATCAAAGACACCGGAATGCTTTGAGTAAAGTAATTTTCTGCTTTATTTTCCGACGCGTTTCGGAGCTCAAAACCCAGCTCCTTCCTCAGGGTCATTCCCTGAGGAAGGAGCTGGGTTTTGAGCTCCGAAACACGTCGGAAAATGAAGCAGAAAATTACTTTACTCAAAGCATTCCGGTGTCTTTGATATTCCTTTGGGGCAGCAGCGCGGACCTGGAGGCACTTAGTCCCGGATAGAGTTTCATTCCCACATCGTGGAAGTGTGGTCTTGCGGCAGCTGCTGGGTTTGAGCGATCAAGCTGGTTGTGGGCTTCACAACCGAACCAGGTGAGCAGTTTTTATGCTGTATGTGATTTGTCTCCTAAGTGGGATAAGATCCTATGCGCATTCTCATTTTTTAGATCTTATCGTAATTATGTCACTTGACATCTGGTAAGGTGTTTAAATATTTAATGCTAGGATAATACCATTCCGATGGAGTCACGTTGATGTGGTGGGACGGCTTTTATATTTTCTTTTATCAATATAATGTTACCAAGTACCCTGTTTTTATTTTCATGCACTATTGCAATTTATTTATTTTCTTATTTTAATGTATTTGCTTCTTTTCTTTGGTTTTGCTGTTTTGTGGCCTGTGTGAACATACACCTACACACTGCATGGGTATACTTGCATGCAGTTCATTTTTAGGGAAGCCATGAAGCACTATAAGGTGAAAAGACTAATGAAAATGTAGAGGGGGGCGGTGAATGGGATAAATAATTTAAAGAAGTGATAAGGTTTGTTTGTGTAGGGTAGTAGCAGATTGGTGAGAATTTGGGGGTTGGGTTAATTGGGGGGTTAAATAGGGAAGACGGGAGGTGTACTGCCTCTTTGATTCCAGATTTTCAACTACGGAACATATGTGCATTGAATATGGCTGATCTGAACAACTTAATGGAATTTGTGCGGGCTGCCATGGAGGTCCATGGAAGTAGGAAGTCACTATTGTTGAATAGTACCTTCTTGTACGGTTCATGGTAATTTGTGGGCATAGGTGCTGCAAGTTTGGAGTATTAACAATGGGATTTTAATACTTCACCTCCAGGCTGATTATGCTTTGGTCAGGGAACCCGTGGGCTGGTTGTGTTGTGGTCAGAGAGCAGGATTCAGGTTGTCTCTGGAACAGACCTATGTTATGTGTATTTCATGTTTCATACTTTTATTGGGGGGCAGTATTGTTAAGCCACCAGGTTGGGAATATATTAAGTGTTTCAATAAAGAGGCTGCCGTGGCCATTTGATCAAGGTCACACTCAGTGGTGTGTTTTATTTATCAATCTTTTACATAAAAGCCCTATCCAGACTGTCTGTAACTTTGTCCCAAAAACAACGCCACCTATAGGACAACATGTACATTACAGTTAAACTGAATATGAAGAAGCCCATGTATGTTGATCAGTCAGTTTGGTGATCAGTCAAACAAACAGCACCACCTAGAGGACATCTGTGGCGGGGATCCCACACACATCCTGAAATGCAGGCTGGAATCACGGGTCCTCAGCATAGGAAAGAGACTGCGCACAGGTTTGAGTGAGATAGCGCACAATGGGGGGAAATAGAGGCAAAGGAAGAGAGACAGCACAAGGGAAGAGAGTGCACTGGAGAAAGAGTGTGTGGGGCACAGGGGGAGAGGAGACAGCATAAGGGGAGAGAGAGTGTACAGGGGTGAAAGACCGCACAGAGGAAAAAGAGCACACAGGCTAGAGAACAAACAAAGGGTAGAAACATTACAAGGGGAGAGAGAGCAAACAGGGAGGAGAAACAGCACAAGGGGAGAGAAAGTACACAGGGTAAAACAGAGACTGAGGAGAAAGAGAGAGCACACAGAGGGAGTAGACACCATAAGGGGAAAGAGAATGCACAGGGGAGAGAGACAGCACAAGGTGAGAGAAAGAAAACACACGGGAGGATGGCAAGCAGCAGCGCCTGCCAAGCCACAGCCACCCCGTGCAGCAGCGGGCTCCCCCACCCTCCTTGATGGCGATGTGATTCGTAGTTGAAGTAACATGTTCTACAATCTCCCGACACGATAGAATCGGGCCCACATCTAATAGTTAATACAAGAGAATGAGGAATCCCTTTAGATTGTCGTGTTTTCTTTCTGCTACATCTCAGTCATCTGACCTACTCACCCCTTCCATATCTCTAAACTCGGCTTCATCTTACAAGCAGTAAATGGCCATTGTGTAGTAAAATATCAAATACACAAGCAGATAAATTATGGCAAAATTTCAAGATTTGATGTTCTAAGCTTTTGTTACATTGTTGTTTTTTTCGGCTTTCTTTTCTTCATTATACCCATTTGTGTATACAATCAATTAGATATAATTCTGGGATGTTGATACTACTGTGTATCACTGAAACTAGACACAATACCTTAGAAAATGTTTTTTGTTTGTGCTACAATGAAATATAATACTGTGTTTGGCAAAGTACCAATTTGCTTCAATAAGCATGATTAGGAAGCTGCAATTTGCCTCTCCAATAGTGATCATGTATATAATTGATAATAGCGTCTTACGTTTTTTTTTATAACATCTCATCGCAATTAAATGCTCTTTAATCTGACATCTATTGATTGTAGTTACTAATATTTACCTCCTGGGTCCTCAACACAACATTGATAATGTGAGAAGAAAATTAGGAGAACAAAATCAGACACACGGTATGAGCACAATGAATTCAAGCAGTCAGCGCAAATGCTGGATTCACAGCTGAGGCCTGATGACTAATACATACTGTGTATATATATATATATATATATATATATATATATACAGCCATGGCAAAAATTAAAAGACCACTGCACAGTTTTCTAAAAATCACCGTCTCTACATATCTGGCAGCCATTCCATTCCAGTGTCAGTTGAATGCCAACCAAAGTACTCTCATTCTACTTAATGTGCTTCTGATTAGGTGATCACCTGAACCAAATCTTATTTAACGAGGGAAAGTATAAAAAAACACTGCTGTGGTCTTCACAATCCTCTTACTATAGGACAAGCTGGATGGCAAAACAAGTGCTAGGAATAGCCCAAAAGTAATATGAATGAAAAAAATAACTTCTAACCATGCCAAAGGAGTTGAAAAGAAAAGTCTTGACTGAGGAAAAGAAGGGCTCAATTCTGGCTTTACTAGCAGAGGGATGCAGTGAGCGTCATGTTGCCTCCATTACAACAAGGTTAAGCAGCAGACATTGGGGACAACATAGCTACAGACCGGCAGAGTGCTAAAGTGATCTTCCACTGACCGGGATGACTGTCATCTTATTTGAATGTCACTCAGCAACCGCAGGATGCATCAAATGACCTACAAAAGGAATGGCAAATGGAAGCTGGGGTGAAGTACACAGCAAGAAGTTTGTAACAGGCTCCTAGAGACAGGGATCATGTCATATATAGCTATAAAAAAAAGCTTTTCATTAATAAGAAGCAAAGGACAGCCAGGCTGAAGTTTGCAAAAGAACATGAGGATTGGACCATAGAGGACTGGAGTAAAGTAATCTTCACTGATGAGTCTAATTTTCAGCTTTGTTCAACACGTGGTCGTCTAATGTTTAGACGGAGACCTGGAGAGGCATACAATTGCAACCCCTTTGAAACTTGGTGTAGGATGGGTGATGATCTGGGGATGCTTCAGCAAGGCTCTCTTTGGGCAGTTTAATCTTTGCGAAGGACATATGAATCAAGCCACATACAAGGATTATCCTTGAAAAACACTTGCTTCTTTCTGCTCAGGCAATGTTTCCTAACTCTGAAGAATGGATTTTCCAGAACAATGTCCCATGCCACACAACTAGGTCAATTGTATCGCCCTCAGGGCTATGTGTTACTCAGGACCGGTCCTTATTCTCTGCTTACAGGGGATGTCACGGTGATGGCCGTGGACCGGTTCTGTGGCCCTGGAGAGACCGCAATTAAAAAGGGAAAAAATAAAAATACAAATAAGAGTTTGGCAGTGACGCCACCTGTGGGATGCGGCCGGATAGACCACCGCTGCTAATCTCAGCTTCAGGGGATGATGTTGGGATGCAGCAGGATCATAAACCCCCCACAGGTAGGGCTATGATGATCCCTGAGCTGGTGATAATAGTTGTTAGTTGGTATAGCTGTGGTGAGGTGATAATGGGGAGTACACTTAATACTGACTGGTGTCTTTCAGATCTCCAGGCTTGTCTTCCTCAGATGCTGGTCTCCCTGCCATAAACCTTTCAATAAAGACTCTCACACAATTCTTCAGGTTTAACCGGATGTTTTACTCACTGCTCTTATTTTCACACAGCCACAGTATTTTCTGACAGTGAGTGCACCAGTAGCCGGTCAGCAGGTGGTCTGGTTGTTTCTTTATGCCTTTCCGGGTGTTTCTCTCTTGGCCTTTACCTCAGGGCCAGCAGTCACAGACTTCTCAGGGTATCCTCTCTCTCTCTGACCCCCAAGTCCTATATGAGGCATTTCCTGGGTTCCTTTTGGTCTGTTAGGATCCGGGCATAGAGACCTTTCACCTCACCGATTAACCTGTGGTCAGGGCTGTAGTCTTCAACCCCTTTACAGGGCCGGTACCCTGTCCGTTGACCCAGTCCCTTAGTGATTCCGTAAGCCGGTCTTTCACCTGGGACTCCTTTCTCCTTACACCTGGTTGGTCTCTCGGGTATGTCAGTAATCACAGACCCGGTCAGTCTCTGTTGTCACCGGCCACCGGGTCCCAGTGTTATTTCTCAGTTGCCTCCAGTCTCCTACAGCTCAGTCCTGAGCCCTCTGCCTGCTCCAACTCCCTTCTCACTAACTGTCACTCTACTCTGAGGTAAACCTACTGTAGCTCCTCCCCCTCTTGCAGGTGCCACTTAAGCTCCACCCACCACTCTGCTCTTCCCCACTTTTCCCTTGCCTGGCATAAAGTCCTAGGTATAGGAATTCGGGAATATGTTGGGTTTTTATGGGTTGCGGTGATTGGCCTACCATTCCAGCTGCTGAACTTCTCTGTGGCTACTAGTCCGCAGGGGTGCCACACAATCAATGTGTGGATGAAGGAGCACCTCAACAAGACCCTGTCATGGCCAGCACAATCACCAGAACTGAACTCCATTGAAAACCTCTGGCATGTAATCAAGAGGAAGATGGATAGTCACAAGCCATTAAACAAGAAGAACTGCTTATATTTTTGTGCTAGGAGTGGCATAAGGTCACCCAAAAACAGTGTGAAAGACTGGTGGAAAGCATGCCAAGATGCATGAAATCTGAGCTTAAAAATCATGGTTATTCCACCAAATTTTGATTTCTGAACTCTTCCTGAGTTAAAACATGAGTATTGTTGTTTCTCAATGAATATTAACTTGTTTTCTTGCATTATTTGAGGTCTGAAGGCACTGTTTCTTTTTTTATTATTTTGACAATTTCTCATTTGCTGCAAATAAATATAGAAATCTTTAGCTTTGAATTTCGTAGACATGTTGTCAGTAGTTTATAGAATTAGAGAACAAAGTACATTTTACTCAAAAATATACCTATAAAGAGAAAAATCAGAGAAACTGAAAAATTTGCATTGGTCTCTTAATTTTTGCCAGAGCTGTATATACTACCTGTAGAGCCCGGAGTTGTCCGGGCATAGTAACTAACTGTACTTCGTTATAACAAAATAGAATGATTGTTTTGCACATTAAAACCTTTCACATTATATATTCAACACTACAGATTTGCAACAAAAAGTAACTAAACCATTACCCCAGTAATGTATAGTATTTTATTTAGAACTCATTCAAGGGATTTTTGCCAGAGCTGTATATACTGTGCAAGATAAAAGGTGGGGTTACACGTTGCAATATCGTTCCGATATCGCAATTCAATGGCGCGGGAGCGTGCATTTAGTGCACGTTTCTCCCGCATCGCATCGGAGGTTTACACGTTGCGATTTCTGGATCCAACGTCCGTACGATGTCTACGCCCCCCAACCCAGGAACGACCATTTAACATGGGAGTGAATGGGTGACGTTGAACTTCACATCGGAGTTGGGCTGTCACACAGCACGATCCAGCTCCAATCTCCATTCAATATCGGAGCATTGAATAGCACGCTCATTCAATCCCCGATATCGCATTGACATCGTTCCTGCATCGTATTGGACGTTCACACCATACAACGCAGGAACGATATCGGCTCCAACGATCGAACCACGTGACTTTTCATTGAAATTGGACGCCGATATTGCAACGTGTAAACCCGACTAAAGAATCACATGATATGTCAATAAGCTTCACTTTGAATGGAACTAGATTTCCACATTCTGCCATCAGATGACATTCCTCCTAAGGCTTCTATACACATTCTATTAAAGCTGGCTGAATGCACTTGTTTCTACCGGATCGGCCAATCAGGTATTGTGTATGGAGCTTCTTAAGTGCTGATTTCATTCGCTAATAAACAGGTGATTGTTATATAAATCACCCATCTTTAGTTTTGCAGTCAGATCAGTCCAGCAGCGACCCAGGCTCCAGTAACCATTTCCAGTAACCATCGGATACAATGATCCTGTATATATCTGTCAGAATATACAGTAGTTGTGCAAACACAACTTTTCTGTCCTTTGGTAAATAACTAATTTCAGCATGATACATGTTTTTAACATTGAAGTCTATGGAGAATGGATCCATTCACTAATTGCTATTTATCTTCCATTTGAAATGGATCCTGTAAGCAAGAAAAATGGATCCTTTAGAAATGAAATAAAAACAAATGGATAAACAGCACATAGCTATTAGTTCAAGCGTAACTACTGTTTAAATTTTGATTTAATAATAATGTAGAGCAAGTGATTTTATTAATCTTTCCAATATACTTAATATGAGAATTCTGGATGAAAATCATTCATAAACAATTCACAAAGTGTCCCCACTAAACTGTGTCAGAAGCAGACATGTGTTCATTATCAGTCAGATCCATCTTCAAGCTTCTCACACTGAATTCAGGGCATGTAACTATATAAGGGTAAGGGGGCGGGGCCTACACAGTGTCCACACTGCTGACTGCAGCTGATTTGGTGACAATGTATCAGATTACAGCACAGTGCTGAGCAAATGGATATATCTCTGCAAACTCCTCTTTCCTTGGCATAGGTTTCTCTGATCTGGCTCCACACAGCTCAGTCACGATCTCTGTTAATCCCTTCTCTGCTGTCACATTGCACTGCTCCCTGACAGCTCCTGGCCATGCCCATACATCCCTAATATTCAGTTTTAAAAAGGGCACAGAAAAACTGGACATGTGAATTCTGCCTTACTCCGCTCACCCCATATAATAATATTAATAATAATAATAAAACTTTATTTGTATAGCGCCAACATATTCCGCAGCGCCCATATAGAAACATCTCAATGCTTGACAGAGCACTTTGCTCACTATTGCAAAGTGTCACTGAGCTGGCATCCCATCACTGTGTGTCCATTATTGAGACCCAGTCACTCTCCATCCTTATTCATATTGAGGTCTGTTCTGACACATGGTAAGGCTTAGGGAGTGGTTAGATGCTGTCCCAATATAGGTACACCTAGATAGGGTGGAATGGCTTTACACTTTTTTGATTATAAAGAGTGTTTAATACATACCCTGTGTTGTTTATATTTCCATACTCTTTATGTATTTATTTATTAACAGTAGGGTATTTGTTCATATCATTTTCATCTTAGGTTTTATTCCACAGTCATTAACACATGAATCTAAAGCACGTGAATGTCAGGAATATGCAACTTTGCTTCTCTATCCTGTGGCATATGTTACTTCTCTAATGGTCAAGTCCAAAAAGGACAGTGCTTCCTAGATCCGCGCTGCTCATACAATGAAAGAACCACAGTTGTCAGATAGTGATGGCTTTATTCCAAAACGTTGCAGCTGTATCCCCGCTCCTTCGTCAGGGAACCAACATAATAAATAATAGGGTTTTATATTGGTTCAATGAGGAATGAGTGGGGATACAGCTCCGAAACACGTTGGAATAAAGCAATCACTATCTGACAACTGTGGTTCTTTCAGCAAATGAGCAGCGCGGATCTAGGAAACACTGTCCTTTTTGGGTTGGTCTTTTGGTTATCACTGCCTGCATGTGGAGTGTGGATCCTGCAGCAGCCATACTATACGTTTACACCTGTTGTTGGTCACCCAACCGTCCCAGGTGAGCAGCTATAATTGTCTGCCTCACAAAAGTTCCAAGGATAAGACCCTATGGCGCTTTCTTTCCTTCTTTATAGTATTCTTTGACTTCTCTATTGGTGATATTCTGATAGTGATATTTTTTACTTGGGTCAAAAATCAACAACTACAATTCAAGCTGAAACTACAGTTTAGCAAGCACTAAAGGGCCCATCACATGGGGAGACATCGCCGACGATGTCGGCGGGGAATCGCGGGAGCGCGCATCCCCGCCGACATCGCCGGTGAGATGTCACACGCCGCAATGTCAACGGCGACGCAACAGCGATGTTACCGGCGACATCGCTGTCAGGGTTAAAATCCACCCTGGAGGCGATGATTATAATGGGAGCCTATGGCTCAACTCGCCGGTAACATTGCCACGTTACACAGGGCGATGCGTACACATCGCCTGAGCGTGATCGCCAGGTTTCACTACATTGCAGTGAAACCTGGTGATCACTTTCAGGCGATATATCACCCAAATATCGCCCTGTCACACGGGGCAACTCTCCGGCGATGTCGCCACAATTAGGCCTCGCCACTGTGTTGATGTCGCCCCATGTGACGGTACCTTTAGCCTTTGGATAGTATACCTTAATTTCAAGTTCTTACAAACCTCCACTTGCTAGATAGCTATGAAGCAGGAATTTCTCTCCACAGCACAGATTCCTCCTCTGCCTCACTTCGCTATATGCAAGGGTCAGTGCTCAATCCTGTCCCATTAGCAAGCTAGCTAATCTGCAAATCAGTGCACATTAACTCTTAAAAGGACACAGTGCAAAAACATAATCTATACTTCAATAACTGAGATAGTACAACCACCCAGCCACACTGTGCAAACTCCTATTGTGGCATAACAATCTTCTGTGTTGCAAACTGTTATTAAAGGTTATTCGAGCTGGATTCATTTCACAGGACATCTGCTGTAATTTAAAATGCTGAAAAGTTGCTTCTGGGTATGGTAGAGAGGTGCCAGATTGGTGTATCTGCAAGATGCAGATTTTTCAGACTTTTCAAAAAGTACCTACACATATATCACATGTATCACTTACATCATGTATCACATAATAGATAAGCGTGGACACTGGCATAAGCTATACACCAAGGCTATAATGACACTCATTGGTCAGTAACATAATAATCTCTTATTCAATAGTGTTCACTAACAGCATAGAGCAAATGTATGTATATATATGAAAAAACAGTTGGGTGAACTGGGCACTTTCAGGTGCAAACAGGCTGATCCAGGTGATTCATGACCAGAAGCTGCAGACTCCGTGGTGTTGCACGCTTTAATGTGAAAAAGTAATAAACATATGAAGGAAGAAAGACTAGCGGCAGTCACCGGAGTTGATCTTGTCCTTTTATTTACAGTTCCATATATTCACCATGGAAATAGTTTAGCAGGGGAGGGGGTGCATGGACGGCGGACGACGGCCTGCCGTTTCGCGGTTAATGCCACTTCTACAGGTCCTGAGATATTGTGATGGGTCCACCGCCTGTGTCAGGAGAGACAGGTATGTGTCGAACAGACAGAGGGCTGCAGCGATCTTAACCCAGGTTGACTGCTGAGACTTGTTGTCCAACACCTTTCTATAATGTGATGTGGGCTGGAGGTAAGGGTTAACCATAAGCAATGGTGGGTCTGGGAAACTACATACCTCCCAGGGGAGGGTGTGTTACTGTTATCAGGTAGCCACTCCCTGGTCACATGTCGGTGATGTCAGCTCAGGTCCTGAAGCCTGAAAACTGGCTGTTTGGAAAGCACATGGGAAGGCCAGGTAAGGAGCTTGGAGCAGCTCCTGGTACAATGGACTGTCAGGAGACAGGATGAAAGAAGCCGGCTATGATTGCTGGACAAGGTAACCTCATGAGAAGGAGCTGTGTACTGACAGAGGGCAGTGAGTGAACTGTGCAGACCAACCCCATGTGTGAAGTGATGGACTGTGTACAATAATTATATCAAGTGGTTTATGTGGCTAAATAAATCATCTGGATTTGAGTTAACTAGAAACCATTACTGTCTGCTTGAATTACGCTGTCAAGTGAGTGTACCCCGACCCGGTCAGTGAATGCTATGCCACACCATATATATATATATATATATATATATATATTATATATGGAAAGCAGCCATTTTGCAGCAGCCAGTCACATCTTCCTGGTACCTGACACACGGAGGATGTCCTTGGTGTAACATCTGTGCTACTTCCTGTCCCAGTGGCGTAACTTCAGGCCCTGGGGCCCCGATGCGAAAGCTCCAACAGGGCCCCCAATTATTACAAATCTTCAGTAGTATTAGTCTTTTCAATGGGCCAAAGGGACTTTTGGGGCCCCCCTAGTCTGCAGGGCCCGGGTGCGATCGAAACCCCTGCACCTGTTGTAGTTACGCCCCTGCCTGTCCCTTATGTTTCTGCTTCTGCTGCCAGGCGGCTACGCACCTTTGTTGTGGGGGTTGCAGAAAGCATCATTCCTTTTATATTCATGGAACCTTTGGTAACACTAGATCACTAAAGGATGAGCTTGTCTGATATTCATTACTTCTTTCTCAGAGACCTAGGCGTGCTTCCTAATTTTTTGACCCCTGGCTCTATGAAGTCCAGTTTCAGTCAATTAGTTTTACTACCTAGCTTGTTCTAGACATTGCTTGTGTTGTTTTCTTGTTTACTCCGTCCTGTTTTCTTACCATGGGTATTAAATTTGACCATCCTCTTGTTTTCAGATTCTGCTCCATATGTGACCACTTGGTTATAACCCTGCTTGGCAAATCTTCCTGCCTCTTAATCACCATTCTGGTCAGCAACTCTTCTGTGGAAACAATATACTAGACCCTGTTATAAGACCAGATCCCTTTACAGGGGTTAAATGGTGACGGTGAGGGTTCCTCTGGAATTTGCCAGAAGGAGTGGCTTGTGCCAAGTTTGTCTAAGCCATTTTGTGCCTTTGTCCTCTCACAGACATAACACCTTGCTTAGTCAGCCTTATTCAACATGCATTTTGGGTATTTCCTTACTGCTATTCTATGTTGTACGGGTTTCAATTGTGTAGGTAGTTTATCCACTGCTATTGCAAATATATAGTTCGTCTGGTAGGGAATAAAGTTGCCATAAGGGTAGAATTGGTAGCCATTTCCAGTCTTCATCACTCCTGGAAAAAGTGAACTGATACTGCCACAGTGCTTGCAGCCTCTAACCTGTGAGCCTGCTCTGATGTCAGCTGGGGCTCATCCACTCCCATAATCTCCATAATCTTCTTGTTATTCCACGCACACATGGGAGACTCTTCTGCTGCCATCTGCATCTACAGAGTCCAGGGGATCCTTTTTCTGCCCTCAGGGTAAATTGACTTTTTGGGATAACTCCTTCACTGCGCACATACAGCAACTGTAGCTTGGTGCCCACTAGAGTCACTTTATGGTTGTGCAGATTCAGATATCTCACAGGCACACTCTCATCTTGTTCGGTGGCCACCGTCCTGACTATAATAGGATTGTCCATATTCTCTGAATGTCCCACTGGTTCCAAAACCAACTCCACAGCATTCAGCTTCCTGTGTGCCCTACTGGCATCAACACAAGTTTCTCCTGACTCGGGGCATTCATCAAATGAGAAGACATGTGTGACATACACCACTCTCGCCACTCTTCCTTCCACTGAATTCTTCTGAATGATGATAAAATAATAGTATTCTATGAGAGTAATGTTCTGTTCTGTGCAGCTTCCTTTCACTGTCAATAAGGAGTGCTAATACAACCTATCATCTACATAATTCAGCAGTTTACAGTGTTACAATGATTTAAATTTAGATTAATATCTGATCTTGCAAGCAAAAACAAGGATAAAAAAGAAGAGAAAGTTCACCTAGCCAATTTCGATTATTAGCAGAAGATGCTGTACAAGAAAGGTTCTTCCTAATGGCAGATAAAGATAGGAGAGTGACATTCTATACCATATAACATTGCTCCTTGACCTCAATTTAC
Source organism: Allobates femoralis (assembly GCA_033576535.1). Classification (NCBI taxonomy): domain Eukaryota; kingdom Metazoa; phylum Chordata; class Amphibia; order Anura; family Aromobatidae; genus Allobates; species Allobates femoralis. Next base: position 805,808,326 of record JARQOC010000003.1, on the reverse strand, counting down.
CATTAAAGGTTTACTTTAACAAATCAGAGAATGATCACAAATCAAACATTAACAATTTGTGATATTACGTGCTGGCATTTTCATGTGCCTGGCATACCACAAATTAATTTTAATTTTTTTATATAGAAAGCGACATAAAGGATGAAGATGTTGGGATAGAGGATAGAGGCAAAGGATTTAAAGTATTAAAGGAATGCATCAGTATTTTTGTACTTATGGTACTTTGTAGGACAATCACGTAAATTGTAGCTGTAGAAAATACCTTTCACATTTATTAACTAATATGGGTAAGTGCAGCGCTGTATGAATTGCTTTATGCACCATTCACTTTGCGAGTAACATTTCTTGCTTAATGTGTTGGGCACATACCAGGCTGAAGCTTTACAAACAGAACATGAATAACAAGATCTGAGTGGAGTTAGAGCTCCTTCTACCTGCATATGGACTTTTAACCCCTTTACACCCGGGAAATTTTCCATTTTTCGCTTTTCCCTCTCCTTCTTCCAAGAGCCATAACTTTTTTTTATTTTTCCATCAACATAGTCATATGACAGCTTGCTTTTTGCAGGACGAGTTGAACTTTCAGAATACATCATTTATTTTACCATATAGTGTACAGGAAAATGGGAAAAAAAATTCCAAGTGTGGCGAAATTGCAAAAAAAAGTGAAATTTGTTGGTTGATTTTTTTTTTTTTTAATTCACTATGTTCACTATATGGTAAAACTGTCATATCGATATGATGCGTCAGGTCAGTACAAGTTCATAGATACCAAACATGTATACTTTTACTGTTATCTAAGTGGTGAAAAAAAATCAAAAGTTTAAAAAAAAAAAAAAAAAAAAAATTTGGCTTTTGTTGCCATTTTCCGGGACCTGTAGCGTTCTCCCTTTTTGAGATCTGGGGCTGTGATTATTTTTTGCGTCTTGAGCTGACAATTCTAATAATATAATTTTCACGGTATGTAGATACACTGTTTTGATCAACTGTTATTGCATTTTATTGCAATGTTGTGGTGACCAAAAAACTGTAATTTGGACTTTTATTTCCATTACGCAGTTTGTTGATCTGATTTAGGGTCCTTTCACATCAGCGGTTATGCGCTGATCGCGGCAGTTGCGGTGAAAAAAGCACAACAGCCGCGATTACCGCATAACGGCTGCACTTGCGGTGTACTTGCGGTAAGCCCCATACAATGTATATGCGGGCTTGCGGCAAGCGCGGTATCGGCACTTGCGGCAGGTGCGGCAGCGAAAAAAAAACGCGGCTGACCGCGTTTTTTTTCGCGGCCACACCTGCCGCAAGTACCAAAACCGCACTTGCCTCACCTGCCGCAAGCCCGCCTATACATTGCATGGGGCTTGCCGCAACTGCGCGCAACCGTGCCGCAAGTGCAGCCGGTATGCGGTAATCGTGGCAGATGCGTTTTTTTCACCGCATCTGCCGCAATTTGAAAAAAACGCTAGTGTGAAAGCACCCTAAGGCTGCTTTCACATCTGGTTTTTTTAAAAATGCGGCAGTCGCGGTAAAAAAACCCACATCTGACGCATAACAACCGCACTTGCGGTTACTTGCGGCAAGCCCCATGCATTGTCTATGGGGCTTGCGGTAAGTGTGCGGCAGGTGAGACTAATGCGGTTCCAGTAGTTGCGGCAGGTGAGACTAGTACCGTTATGCGGTAAATGCGGCAGATGCGTTTTTTTTTACCGCAACTGCCGCATTTTTCAAAAAACCCAGATGTGAAAGCAGCCTAATTGGTTTTAGATTTTGATATATCGGGTATTTCTGAATGCGGCGATACAAAATGTGTGTTTTTTTTTTTTTTGATAGGTTTTGTAAAAAAAACTGAATTAATTAATTATAAAAATATGCATGGAATATTCACAAAGAAACTGAAGTTTGCTACTTGTTGGGAATACATCTTTGCAAGATTTACTAAACAAACTATTTTAGTCTGCATTGGATTTTCAGCTGTCATGATGTTATCACCAGGCGGCATCTTCACATAAAGCCATGAAGATCAACATGTGGTTGGCACAGAAAAATGGAAGGATAAAATGAAGGCACAGTGAATAATTATAATGTCTGTAGAAAGTGGTTATACATAGTACACATTCCATTTAATTGACTGAGTGTTAAGCTTTTGAATAACACCTTTCATTATGGACTCTATTTATTCTGTAATTGCTACAATATGTAAATGGATTCCAAAAGCACGTCGGGTAATTTCATGCTGCTACATTTGCAAACGATTAATTATACATTTGATCTTACATTTCCTTTCGCAAAAAGATCAAAATATATACCCCAAATATAACAACATAAAACTTGGTGCATTCATAATTCCGGCTACAGCGAAATGTCTGAATTTACATTTCTGGGAAACGCCATTGTAATTTAGGCAAGGTCATTACATATAGACACAATGGAAATAGGACCTTTTAGCATAATCCATAGCAGCCTGCAATTTTCTTTTAATCACGATAGTCATTTATTCTTTTTAATTTGACATAATTTCAGAGGAGGCCGCTACAGATAACAGATTTCAGCTGCTTGTTTTAAAGAAATCCGGTTTAATTGAAAGCTGCGAGACCAAACCCGTTCAACAAAAGATAATAAATATTGCTGCTATTTCATAAAGGTCTTTGTAAAGGTGGAGCTGGAAACGGTTCCCCATTTTTTTTTTGGCTTGGTGGACTTAAAAAATAAATGAGTAAAAATATCTACATCTTCACTCGTACAGGCTGGATAGAGATCGTCATGGCTCAGTTTGGGGATTTGATCTTGCTCCATGGTAATTTCCTCTGTCTACTGTCTTATAGCCCTTTACTTCTCTGTCCTAATTCTGATGGTTACTATTACCTTTCTTTTTCTTTTTCTTTTTCTCCTCTTCAGGTGTAATTTATTGTCCTGTTTTGATTTGTCTTATTACAGCCTGAGTAAGATATATGTTGCACCCCTCGGAGTAAACACCACCAGAGAATCTAACCCACCCCAGGGTATGGGATACTCGGACCCGGGTGTTGAGTTCACAGGAGATGTCACTGGGGCCTGTTGCCCGGTCCCGTGGTCCTGGGGGTCACTTAAAAAGGGGAAAACAGTCAATAAAAATGAGAAGTGTTTTGTGACGCCACCTACGGTTCCAGAAATGTTACCAGCACTGCGGGACAGTCCTCCGGGGTGATGCTGGAGCAGCAAGATGGTTACTCTCCCCGTAGGTGGAGCGGGATCCCGGGCCAGTTGTGAATGTCGTAGATTTTACACAAAGAATAGACAGAAAGTTTCTGATCCGTGCTGCTGTTTAATGACAAGACTTCCTCTGTGCTTTAAATAGTAGATCTTTATTCCTACGTGTTTCGAGATCCTCCTGATCTCTTCCTCAGGGAAGTATACGCATCCCTGAGGAAGAGATCAGGAGGATCTCAAAACGCATAGTAATACAGATCTACAATTTAAAGCACAGAGGAAGTCTTGTCATTAAACAATAGCGCAGATGAGAAACTTTCTGTCCATTCTTTGGAGATATCGAGGAATATCCATGTGGTGGAGGATCCTGCTGCAGCTGTGATGTGCTAATACCAGTTGAGCGTCTCACAACTGACTAAGGTGAGCAGTTCCTTCTCTGCACATACATATTCTATAAACATTTTAGACCCATTGCACCCATGTCTATCTCTTTATTTTAGGCTTTCCCGCACCTATTTTTAAACGATCAGCTGATCATTAGAAAATAGCTATCGGGAAAGCTGGGGTGACAAGACTCTTGTCACTGCCGGCTATTTCAAATGATCAGTCTTGTCACCGCCGTCTTTCCCGCCGACTATTTCAAATGGTCAGCTGAACAGCATCCACTGATCGTTTGAAAAAGCCGGCTTCAGCTGATTCAGGTCCTTGAGCCTGATATTGATCATCTGATCAATTTGCCATCTGGCAAACAGATCAGATGATATTGATTCTAGATTGGATGTCGTGGGACCCTCGAACTTGGACTGCGTCGGAGGGGGTGGGGTTCTTGTCTTTAATAAAGATGGAGTCACTAATTGTGTTGCGTTTTATTTCTAATAAAAAAAAAAAAATTCTCTGTATTGTGTTTTTTATTTATCTGATTACTAGAAATTCATGGTGGTCATGTCTTATATTGGCATGACCCCATGAATTTCGGGCTTATTGCCAGCTGATAATACAAAGCTGGCCCTAACCCCATTATTACACAGAGTGCCACCCGACAACCGGGCCGCTGGACGAGTCGGATACAGCACTGGAAAATGGCACTTCTATGAACGCGCCATTTTCTGGGGTGGCTGCGGACTTCAATTTGCAGCTGGTGGGGGGGCAGAAAGCTTGGGCCACACTGCGCTGCGGATTCCAGCCTCCAGCTACCTAGTTGTACCTTGCTGGACACAAAATTAGGGCGGAGCCCCACGTAGTTTTTTTAAGTTATTTTATGAAATTCATAAAATGATTAGGGATGAGCGAGTACAAAACTGATCTGACTCACTATACTCGCAATGAGTAAGTCCCGATACTCAGTACTCTTGCGAGTGTAGCGAGTCCAAAGTTACTGAATGGGCCGGCGAGTTCTTTCGCAGTGAATATATATATTCAATGTGAACGTGCACTAAAAGTGAATAAAAGTTGTTAAAAAAAAAAAAAAAAAAAATCATACTCACCTATCCGACGCCTGCACCGGGACCGGCAAAGAAGACATCCGATCAACAACAAGGACCTGTGAGTCTGACAGCCAATCAGATGGCCAGACGTCATAAACCACCTGATCGCTACCAGCCACCTGATTGGCCAGATTGCCAGGTCATTGATGCACGTTCAAGACCTGGCAATCTGGCCAATCAGGTGGCTGGTAGCGATCAGGTTGTTTGTGATGTCTGGCCATATGATTGGTCAGATCGCTACTAGCCATCTGATTGGCTGTCAGACTCACAGGTCCTTGTCGTTGATCGGATGTCTTCATTGCCGGTCCCGGTGCAGCCATCGGATAGGTGAGTATGATATTTTTTGATTTTTTAACAACTTCTATTCACTTTTAGTGCACTTTCGTAGTGTATTTAGATACACTACTAAAGTGAAAGGACTATTCGCTACTCCGAGTAATTACAAGAAGCTAGGGGAGTAGCAAGTAGCCCAAATATCGTTACTATTCGGCGAGTACTGAATAGTAACAATTCTACTCGCTCATCACATCCCTAGAAATGATTAAAAGAAGAGGGCTTCCTATATTTTTGGTTCCCAGCCAGGTATAATTAGGCAACTGGAGGTTGGAGGCAGCCCGTAGCTGCCTGTTGTACCTGGCAGGCATACAAAAATATGGCGAAGCCCATGTCAATTTTTTTTTTAACAGTTCATATGAAAAAAAAAACACAAATACACTTAGGGACTGCATCTTTATTAACCCCTCGACCCAAGGGGATGAACAAAGCTTTTATCCTCTTGGTCCCTGAAGGAGACCCGGAGCTCTGCGACATCATAAGGGGGGTAACTCAGGTCACCTGAGGACAGCTCATGTCATGCACCTGATCAGCTGATCATTTGAAATAGCGGGCAGGAAAGCTGGAGGTGACAAGACTATCTTTGTACCCCATATCCACACCATACCATCAATTTTTGTGTTACAACAATCTTAGGGGGATCTATCCACTGTGGGTTAGTGTCAGACCAATAGTGGTGGGTTTGTTTGTTAACTTAACCAGTCACAAAAAGTCATCACTCATCTGAAGGCTATTTTCTATGCTGTGAAGGTACGAGATATGCAGCATCTTAAACAACAGATGCTGGAAGCCTGTGCTAGCATTTCTTCTGCAGTGTTGCTAGCAGTGTGTCAAGAGTGGGAGAAGAGGGTTGCATTGACAATCCAACACAATGGGCAGCACTTTGAAGACATTTTATAAGTGGTTATAAACTTGTAAATAACACATGAAAGAATAAAGTTACCTTAAAACCAAGTATACCATTGTTTTTCTTATGAAATTCTCAATGGGTTTGATGTGTCACATGACCCTCTTCCCATTAAAAAATTAAGTCGGATCCAAAATCGCCTACTTTGCAATGGCCGCCACGGTCACCACCCATCTGGAAACGTTTTCCCCTCCCATATACTAATGTGCCACTTACAGGAAGTTGATATCACCAACAATTTCTACTTTATTTTGGTGCATCCATGTAAATAGCCCGCCCTGTAGTATAGATAGATAACTTAAGATATAGATAGTTGCATTCCATTATATATTTCAGTTTTATCTTGGAACAATACACCATTTGAGTACCTCCTATTTGTCTGTGTGTTTTCCTTTCCAGCCCCTTTATCCTTTCACCTTTATTATTAGGCTGGTTTCATATTGCAATTTTTTCCTGTCTGTGGGGATCCTACTTTTTGCGGGACCCCATGGACAGGAAAGGACAGGATCGCATGTCTACCTCCTGGTGCTATTTCTGTGTCCGAGTATGTGATTTGCACGGACCTGGACACAGAAAGAGCTGGGAGGAGGCAAGCGGGGTACTTTCACTTCCGCAATGTTTATACATGCATTGCGGAAGTGGAATTAAGTGGAGGTAAGTGTTAAAAATATAAAAAATATATGCTCCCCTCTCCAGCGGGTCCCCCGATGCACTCCATCTAGCTCCAGAGGGTTGAAGTACCTGGGGAGACGGGGCTATCCAATCAGCTGATCGTTCACATGACCGCAGTTACCGCTGTAACTGGTCATGTGACCGATCAGCTGATTGGTTAGCCCCACCCAGCTAGGTTCTCAAACCATGAAAGATAGATGCTGACATTGGGGGACACGCTGGAGAGGTGAGCATATATATTTTTTATTTTTAACACTTGCTTTTACTTAATTTCACTTCCGCAATGTATGTATATACATCGCGGAAGTGAAATTACATTGTAAAGAGCAGTTTTAGTGTACTGAGCATGCTAAGTACACTAAAATCGGGTCTGAGAAACGATCAGCTGTTTTCTCCGACCCGTGCTCTATAGACCCCCATGTTAATTGCCGCACATTATGTCAGATCTGATTCTGTCCGATTTGGTCCGCTGTGCCAAAATCGGAGCAGTCTCCGATTTGAGGTAGAGTAAAAAATCAGACACAATCGGATCTGACACAAATCAAATGGCAATAAGGGCAAATCCGATCTGTTGCCCATAGGGATACATGGGGTCCAAATCGGATCCGTAGCTGTCAGTTTTACAACGAACAGCGACGGATCCCCAAAAATAACAATGTGAAAGCAGCCTTACATGTTTCGGTTTAGCTTACACAAGGTTTCTATTTTTTATTACACTTTTTTATCTCCCTTTTGTAGACAGTGTTTTCGGCCTCCACTCTGTTCTCTCAGGAGACATGAGATACCCTTCGATGACTTTTTAGGGAACCAGGTCAGAAACAGTGCTGTTAGTAGTGCCGATAGGGATTTTAGCTTGTACAGGAAGCAGTAGGGTGTGGCTGCGCAATCCCATCTTCCTTTTCCCCTTTGTGTGAGCAATTTAGGTTTATAACATTAAAATCAGTTCATACTGTGTGTCCTTGGGCCTCACCATGGATCCAATCAATACCTTGGCAGCACAACTGTTTACGTGATCCTTGGAGATTTCGGATATCAAGCAGCAGCAACAATGCACATGTTTAGCTGTTCCTAACGTCTTGGGCCAACAAAATATTGTTTTTAAGCTCAAGGTAATGTTACCGGATTGCTGCAACTGGGACAGAATTGTTATGACAGAGTCCTACCACTCACACTGGGATGTAAAAATTAGGAAAGATATTGAATCTACAATCCACAGGTCTCTATTCAGACTAGGAGAAACCCTAAATCTGACCCAGGTTTGTTCCTGCCTGAATTTGGAGGTTGGCACCCTAAGAATATGCAGGAAATAGACAAACAATCTGCAGGGTAAATTAATAAAGATATTTCAGCAAGTAAATCCTTAACTAAAAAGCTGGGACCCCAAACATCGATTTACCTAAGAATATAGTCAACAAATAAAGCATGTCGATAGTGAGTTTAAATAGTCTTTCCCAAGATATGATGTGGACAACAAAATGAGGAAGTGAAAAAGTCTGAATAGAAATAAAAAAGAATGCAAGACAAAGGAAAGACTAGAAAAAAATCAGCAATCGGACAAAGACAAATCAGGCTGTAGTCCAACAGAGAGAGAAACTGACCACACAACCAGAGGTCATTGGATCGAGGCCCGGAGTTTAGGCATAACAAGAAATAAGTTTTCTATATTTTCTGCTTCATGTAAATTATATTTTTGCCTACGTCCTGGCTCCTCTACACTGGAGAGCCAGTTAGTGGGTATTGTTTTGTGTTTCTATTGTTCGAATCTACAGGCATGAACACTTTTTCTTGCTTGAGGATTCCCCGATGTTGTCTCTTGTTGAGACACTTTTCTCTTGGCTTCGTCTATGATGACCCACAAAGTTGCTATGGCTGAATCCAATATCCATAGGTTGGTTCAGGGAGATTGTAAAGCTGAGGACTACTGTGCAGCATTTAGACGCTAGGCAGTAGAGACCTCCTGTAATGACCCAACTCTTTGGAATTAGTTCTGTCAGGGACTCCCAGATCAAATGAAGGATATGATTGCTTATTGTCCTTGTCCACAGTCCCTGAATAATACTATGACACTTGTTGTTTGTTGAGACACTGAGAGACAGAGATACATTCAAAGGTCTTTCATAGGTGTCTCAGCAGTTATTAGTTGAAACTTGTGGACCTATGCATATTGATTTTTGCAGAGTTCCTCATGCCAGGGAGGGTACAGAACTCAGAACTAGTGATGAGCCACCACCTTAGTGTTCTAGTTCGATTTGATTCGTCGAATCGGGGGGGTGTTCGACGATCGTTCGTCGAATGTTCGTCGAACACCATAAAACACTAAATAATGAGCTGTGCGGGGCATTTTCACTTCTGCAATGTATATACATACATTGCAGAAGTGAAATTAAGTAAAAGAAAGGGTTAAAAATAAAAACAAACTTTATGCTCACCTGTCCAGCGATCCACTGCTGCCTCCAGCAAGATCCTAATGCTTATAGGACCTGTGGTGATGTCACAAATCGGGTCATATGACCTCAGTTACCACGGTAACTGCGGTCATGTGGCCTGATTTGTGATGTCACCACAGGTCCTATAAGCATCACGACGTTGCCAAACAGGTGAGCATAGAGATTTTTAATTTGTAATCCTTTCTTTTACTTAATTAAGTAAAAGAAAGGGTTAAAAATAAAAAAAAATCTCTATGCTCACCTGTCCGGCGAGGCCCTGATGCTCCAGGACCTTGCCGGAGGTAGTGGTGGATCACTGGACAGTTGAGCATACAGTTTTTTTTATATTTAACCACACACAGCTCATTATTTAGGTGGAAAAGGCGGCAGATGTGGTTTTTTTGTCCAGATCTGCCGCATTTTCGAACCAAAATTGAACATGACCTAGAACTGCCGAATTTGAAGCAAATTGTTAGAATTCGGCAAATGACTCGAACACCACCAAAAACAGCTCGAATTTGAGATTGGCAAACAATTTGAGTCGAACACTGCTTATCTCTACTCAGAACATCAGTTTTTTTTATATACTGTGGTCATTGGGGTCATGTCTTGTCTTGGTTCAATGTTTCAAGTATAACAATGCATTGCTAAAGAAAGAAAAGGAGGGGAATCCTAAATGTAAAGATGCAGGTTCCAAGTGTATGAGATTATCTCTAGTACAAGAATCCAGCTTTCAAGTATGCTTGGAGACTAAATCTGGTTTAATTTTTCACTTGCATATATGGATTTAGGTTATGCCTTGAATCTAATTGTTCACAATTTTCATATAAACTGCAGTTCTCTGGACCTTCACATTCAAGTGTTGGCAATTGATAAGTCACCTCTTTCACAGTCACGTTACCATCAAAGTCAAAAAGATATATCAAGGTAGAAGTATTATATATTGAATCTATTTAATTCGTAGCTCTTTCTTCTCTACCTGCAAAGCTAGTGTTAAGCCTGCCATGGTTAATTAAGCTCAATCTGTTCATCAGTTTGCAAACTCAGGAGATTTGGTCATGAGATGTTATGTTCTTCCACAGCATAGGTCATATGATTGTGCTATCAGGAGCTAAAATGCCTAAATTTCATCTGTTTAACATTTTTCTTTCTGAGACAGAGGCCTTAAAGGAGTATATTTAGGGACGAGCGAGTACCTTAATATTCGTACTCGCTATAATCGCAGCGAATAGGTACCGGTACTCGCTACTCATTGCGAGTATAGCGAGTATGAATACTTTCGCAGTGTATCTATAGATACACTGCGAAAGTAGCCAAAAAGTGAGTAAAAGTTGTTAAAAATAATAAACTTACATACTCACCTGTCCGACACCTGCACCGGGACCGGCAGAGAAGCCATCCGATCTCTGGACAAGTAGCTGTGACTACTAGCCAATCAGATGGCCGGTAGCGATTTGGCCAACGTCAGAACCACGTCATCGCTAACGGCCACCTGATTGGCCAGTTTGCAAGGTCCTGACAGTACATCTAGGATCTTGCAAACTGGCCAATCAGGTGCCCGCTAGCGATCATATGGTTGTGACGTAGCGCAATCTGATTGGCCAAATCGCTACCGGCCATCTGATTGGCTGATAGTCACAGGTCCTTGTCCAGCGATCGGATGGCTTCTCTGCCAGTCTGGATGAAGGCGTCGGACAGGTGAGTATGTAAGTTTATTATTTTTAACAATGTTTACTCACTTTTAGGCTACTTTCGCAGTGTATCTATAGATACACTGCAAAAGTATTAGGACTATTTGCTATTCCCGAGTACACATAAGTACTCGGAGAGTAGCAAGTACCCCGAATACCGCTACTATTTGGCGAATACCGAATAGTAGCGAGTATACTCGCTGATCCCTAAGTATATTTAAAAGAGTTTTGGCTTAGGGGCATATACGGCCGTCTCTCTCTCCAGTTGCTATGGGTTCTTTTTTTTGTTAAAAAAAGAGATGAAGGATTGCATACGTGTTTTGATTTTAGAGAGATCTTTAAAATCATAGTTCACAATTCTTATCCTTTGAGTCTTATACATGAACTTTTTAACTACCGTATATACTCGCGTATAAGCCGAGTTTTTCAGCCCAAAAATTGGGCTGAAAAGTACCCCCCTCGGCTTATACGCGAGTCAGTGCTGTATACCGATGTATACATCGGTACATACCGATGTATACATCGGTATACAGCAGCCCCCGCATCCCCAGTAATCCAGGGCCCCCCCAGCGTCTTTCCGGTCACCTGAAAAGCAAACTATACTTATCAGTCCGCTGTCCGCGCCCGCTTGCCTCTGCCGTCTGCGATCCTCCATCTTCATGCGGCGTCTTCCGGTTTCCTGTGCTCGTCGCAGGGAATGACGTCATTCCCTGCGACGAGCACAGGAAACCGGAAGACGCCGCATGAAGATGGAGGATCGCAGAAGGCAGAGGCGAGCGGGCGCGGACAGCGGACACTGATAAGTATAGTTTGCTTTTCAGGTGACCGGAGAGACGCTGGGGGGGCCCTGGATTACTGGGGCCCTGTATACTACCGCTGGGGCTGCAATCTACTACCACTGGGGCTGTATATACTACCACTGGGGCTGTATATACCACTGGGGCTGTATATACTGCTGGGGCTGCAATCTACTACCACTGGGGCTGCAATCTACTACCACTGGGGCTGTATATACTACCACTGGGGCTGTATATACTACCACTGGGGCTGTATATACCTGTGGGGCTGCTGTATACTACACTGGGGCTGTATATACCTGTGGGGCTGCTGTATACTACCACTGGGGCTGTATATACCTGTGGGACTGCTGTATACTACACTGGGGCTATATATACCTCTGGGGCTGCTGTATACTACCACTGGGGCTGTATATACCTGTGGGGCTGCTGTATACTACACTGGGGCTATATATACCTCTGGGGCTGCTGTATACTACCAATGGGGCTGTATATACCTCTGGGGCTGCTGTATACTACCTCTGGGGCTGCTGTATACTACCTCTGGGGCTGCTGTATACTACCACTGGGGCTGCTGTATACTACCACTGGGGCTGCTGTATACTACCACTGGGGCTGCTGTATACTACCACTGGGGCTGCTGTATACTACCACTGGGGCTGCTGTATATACCTTTGGGGCTGCTGTATACTACCTCTGGGGCTGCTGTATACTACCACTGGGGCTGTATATACCTCTGGGGATGCTGTATACTACCACTGGGGCTGTATATACCTCTGGGGCTGCTGTATACTAACTACTGGAGCTGCTGCTGTATATACCACTGGGGCTGCTGCTGTATACTACCACTGGGGAGGCTGCTGTATACTACCATTGGGGAGCCTGTATACCACACTGCTGGGGGCTGTATACCTGTGCTGGAGTCCACCCTCGGATTATACACAAGTCAATAGGTTTTCCCAGGTTTTGGGGGCAAAAGTAGGGGGGTCGGCTTATACACGGGTCGGCTTATACACGAGTATATACGGTAATTACGTGGAGCTAGATAATTTCCCAAACTTTATTTGATTGGTACATAGAACCTCATATATTCATTTGCCAGGGTGATGAATGGAAAACCGTATTCAATACACCTGAACGTCATTTTGAAAATTTGGTTATGCCATTTGTGTTAACCAGTGTGCACCGGCAGTTTTTTTTAAATTTCATAAAAGACATTTTTTACTCTCTGGTGGGTAGATTTATGATAATTTACTTGGATGACATATTGATTTTCACTCAGGAGGAACATCGTGAGCGTAAAGTCAGGTTCTTCATGATAAACACTTTTTTGTTAAATTAGGAAAGTATCCGTTTCAGGTACAGATTTCTTTGCTTTATTTTTTTATTGTAGTTCAGTAATAACTTTTCAGTCATTGCCAAACCTTTAATGGACTTGACCAAAAAGAGAATAGATTTTTCCACTTGGTCTGCTAAGGCCGGCTTCACACCGCGGTTTTGAGCTGTCAGGAGCTGTCCCTTGCTGAAATTTCAAAATCGCTAGCCGTGGTTCTCCAGGTGCTGAACTTCAGCGCTGGGTGCCGCTGAACTTTAGCACCCGGCGTCCAGCAGCCGGATCTGATTTTCTGTCAGATCTGGTACCATTCGGCGCCCATAGCCTCCCATGTTAGGGATGCCGGATCACCCTGTATCCGTGAAGATCCAGGTGGTTCCGAATTTTGTCAGATTTTTGCCCTGGACACAAAAATGCTGCAACCTGCTATTTTGTGTCCGGGGAAAAAAAAACTAATTCTCCCGAATCCTCCCTGACAGCAGGTTAACCGGATGGCAAAATACTGCCATCCGGTCCCATCCAGCCCCATAGGACTACTATGGGGCCAAAATCGGATCCGGATCCTTGAAACCGTGATATGAAGCCAGCCTAAGGTGGTAAATAAGATACACTTAATTGATCCAGAGGAAAAAAGTGCCAAGATTGCAGCCAACAGCCCAGCTTGCCTTTTTGATAAGCTTATTGAGTTTATTAGCATCAGATGCCTGCACACTACTTCCCCAGCATCTGATAGCAAAAAGTATGGAACTTGCCATGTTTTTTAAAAATTACCAACTGCAAAGAGTTTAGCATCTTTGTCCATTTCACATATTGTGAAATTTCATAATGTTTCCAAAAACATTATTTCTGACGGGTTCAATTTCTGGCTAATTTTTGGTGTGGCTTTTGCATCAGATTAGGTATCAAGCTGTCTTTTTCCTTTAGGTTTTCATCCCAAAACTAACAGAGAAACACAATCAACCAAGAGGTTTAGCAGTATTTGAGATTTCTTGTTTTCTCTAATCAGGAGGACTCGGTAGAATTTCTGCACCTTGCATAGTTTGCTCTCAATAACCATATCTCTACGACTACTTGGATCTGTTTTTTTTTATTTACTGTGTAGGTTTTCATCCGGTGTTTGGACTTTTTCAGAATTACAATCCTCTGACAGAGAAAGGGAGATTTGTTTCCTGATCAATTAAGGTTTGGAAGGGGGTCTCTAGTGACTGGACCAAGAGGGGTACTCCTCGTATAAGGGGGATTTCCATCTTTTTAAAATTGGTATTTACCGTGGAAGAAGACACCAGTTGAGTGTCTGCTGTTTGTCTGTGTGTTTTCCTTCACAGACCCTTTATTCCTTTAACGTATTGGTACCTGTTTCAGTTTAGTTCATTTAAGATTACTGCTTGCTACTGCACTTCTTCCTCTGCCCTTGTAGGCAGTGCTTTGCGGCTTCCCCCTGGTCCCTCAGGAGGCACAAGAAACCCTTTGATGGCTTTTTAGGAAGTGTGTGTAAGGTTTTACATGGATCTTGTTTTGTCTTCTTGCCCTCATTCAAAATGGAGTCTGATGCCTCATCCTGTCCTTGAATTTCCTGTCTGTCCTGCTGATAAGTACTGGTCCAGGAATTATTGCTTGCCTGGGTATTTTCAGGTTAGCTGGTTCCTGAATCTCTTTTGGCCTGTTTCTAGATGTCCTGCTTCCACCTGTTAGCTTTCTGCATCATTGCTTCGCTGCTGTCTTCAGTCTGGTGCATTACCCTGATCCACGCTGTGGTTTCCTGCTTTCAAGGCTGCTAGGAGAAGAGCTCCATTATCGCTGGACTTCCTCAGTCTGTAAGAATCTTTTTTCTCAGTTATCAGTGTACTCATTCTGGGACTAAATCAGTGCGGGATGTGTGCGACTTTGTGACCTCTAAAAAGTACACTGGTAACCATGTGTTTGCTATACTCTTCTCATGCGTATTATTCTTGGACATTCTCATGTAATACAGATAGCACTCCTGCATATATTTCCTGAACATTAAAGTAATTGTGCTGTGAGCACTCCTGCATATTATTCCTTGACATTCTCATAGAGTGCTGGAGCTTTTCTATATATTATTGTTTCGGGACCTTCACATATTAGTGCTGTTCAACTCATGCATATAATTTCTGGACATTTATATGTTAGTGCTGGTTGCACTTGCATTTAATTTTGATATTATCTTCTGTTATGTTCTGTTTCATTTACTGTTCCTATTGTTTGCAATACAGTTGATTAACCCAAGTCTTGTCTCAGTCTCATTAAATCCTATGCTATTAGGTGCCAGGGTATCTTTATAATCGTTAGTGTGGTTATGCATTTAGTCTGTACAGGAACAAGTTGGGCGTGGCCGCACATTCCCTTTTTCCGTTTCCTGTATGTGTGATGTGGTGATGTGGCCCCTGGCCGGGTTCATCACACGGGTTATCAATGCAGGTCTCTGTTCACATGGGCCGGTTTTCCTGATTGTGTGTGCTGTGTGAAACCTGTCCGATGTACAGGGGGTTAACAGCTGAAGGGTTTTCATGTGCTGAGTGAACAGCTGAGTGTGAGTGCTGAAGATCTGCGAGATTCATGAGCCTAATGAGCGGCAGTGTCTGAACCTGTGGATGAGTGCTTTGCTGGGCTAAACCTGAATGGTGCACAGGGGGTTAATCACATCTCAGGTCTGTGTGTGAGTGAAGATGTGCTCATTGACTCACTGTGTTGCAGCTGTGTGAGAGGCAGCCTGGATAAGAACCTGCCAGGTGTCTGAACGAGAGAGGACGATGGGATTCAGAAGTCCAGACCACTGCCATGTGAGGAGGTGCTGGAAGTGATCCGTCCCCGGTGGGGGAAGTGATGGGAGCCTGCCAGCTCCATGCCGGTGGCACAAAGATGCGTGCATGCCAGCAAGTGTCCAGGACCGAGGACGGCTCAAGGGCCAGGCGGTCATATGTGTGATGAGGACCGAGGATGGCTCAAGGGCCAGGCGGTCAGATATGCGGTGTGATAGACCGAGTACGGCTCAAGAGCCAGGCGGTCACAGACGACTTTGGGACTGACTGGGTGAGTCATGATATGGTCCCGTTGATCCAGATGTAGTGTCCTAGATCCCGGTGGATCCATGGAGGTCTTGTGTGTACTGAGTGACAGGGTTCCTGTTACTATGTGATGGCTTATGTAAAAATGCCATGTGTGATGGATGTGATGGCTTATGTAAAAATGCCATGAATGCTGTGTCATGCGTGAGTCATAATGGTTCATGGAAAAGTGCCATGTGTGATGACTCGTGTGCAATAGAATGGGGAATGATCCCTGTCAGGGTGGTAGACGGTGATAGCCGTCTTTAGAACCAGACTGAGGTCTGCAAGGGTCGGTGGGTGACGCCTTGAAGTTCTGGGGAAAACGTATGTGAATGTCCTGTAATGTAATGTCATATGGGAATGTCATATAATGCAATGTAAGGATATGCATATTATATGTGAAAATGGAAATACAGTGTTATGGTTTATGTGTTGAAAGCGGTTTATGACAGAAATCAATAAATCCGCTGGTTATGTTACGTTGAAATGTAGTCGCTGCTGTCATTTTCCCCGTGCCAAGCGGGATCCCCTGGGGCGCTACCTCACAGTGAGTGATTTATGTTTTAAACAGACATTAATTAATGATCATTGGTTCCTAAATAAAAAAGTTGGAAATTTGGTGGTTCTCCACTTTGGTGAAAGGCACATTTTGCATGACTGACTAGGTTCAATAATCACATTTAAGGCTACGTTCACACATTTGCGTATTTTGCTGCGCTTTTTTGCGCGCGCTTTTTGCCGCGTTTTTCGGCCGCGCAAAAAAGCGCAGCAAAATACGCAGGGGCTTTCACACACTGCGCTTTCTTTCCCCCAGAAAGCGCAGTGATGTCACAGAGGGGAGAAAGAATCCAGCTTCCTCCTCCCCTCTGTGACATGTGTGACCGCCCCATTAGACTTCACAGTGTTAATATACACTGTGAAATCTAAATTAAACAAAAGCAAGTGTGTGAAAAATAAAAAAGAATGAATACTTCACCTGTCCGACGCCTTTTCCCGGTGTCTGGTGCCTTCTGCCGCTCTCCGGTGTCCGATTCTAAGTGAGATGTCTTCTCACAGGACCTGTGGTGATGTCAGAGGGGGGCGTTCCCGGGGCGGTCCCATCGCTGATTGGCTGCTCGCGGTCATGTGGTATCACATGACCGCGAGTGCCCGGGAATGCCCCCCCTCTGACGTCACCACAGGTCCTGTGAGAAGACATCTCACTTAGAATCGGACACCGGAGAGCGGCAGAAGGCGTCGGAAGGTGATGTATTCATTCTTTTTTATTTTTCACACACTTGCTTTTGTTTAATTTAGATTTCACAGTGTGTATTAATACACTGTGAAGTCTAATGGGCGGCCACAGCTGTCACAGAGGGGAGGAGGAAGCAGGATTCTTCCTCCCCTCTGGGAAAATACGCAGAAGTAGCTGCGTAAACAATTGACATATCAATTCTTTACGGAGCTGCGGTTTCTCCCTGAAAACGCACTGCGTATTTTTACGCAATGTCTGCACTGCAAAGTGAATTTCCCATTCACTTTGCAGGCAGACAAAAGGCACATTGCGTATTTTGAAAAGCGCGCGTAAAAAAACGCGGCAAAATACGCACTGTGTGAACGCAGCCTAAATGTCATTGTTTATTTAATGTTGTGTCTAATAAAGATGTATGTTATGATTCACAAATCTACTTCAAACTGTATTTTTGCTGATATGTCAACTCAATGTTCTTTTGTGGCCACACTATGAGCTTTAGCAATCTCCTTTTAAAAAAAAGAGATGCAGGACCCACAGCTTTAAAAATAATTATAACTAAAAAATACTAATAAAAATATATAATATGGAACAATGCATATTGCAAGGGGAAACCTTAAAGGGAGCCAAAGGTTGCAACAGTAACTAGCACCAATGGATTGCAAAGTTCTGGAAGGATAGAATGGGGCTGGATCACGGATCTCAATCACACCTCAGCAGATGGGACAAGGCTGGTCTATATGTGGTGCATACCTTTTCTAAGATTCTAGGTGCATTAGATATCTGGTAAAAGAAGATTGAAAAAGGTGAGTATCATTATATAGTGTAAACTTGCCTGTAATTTTTCTTTAAAAAAAGATTCAGCCAGATAGCAAGGTTATTGGTGTTGATCTATCTGTCAGATTCACTGGAATAGCTGCATAGCAGTTTGCAGTTTGGTGACCAAGAGATTAGATAGTAATTGGTAGACCAAAATTGATGGATATGACCCTGTTCACCTTGTTTTATTGTAGTGTCTGTAGGGATTCACATACTTAGATAGGCAACAGGGTTTATACAGGCACCAGAATCTTGTGTTAAAACAACATGAGATTTATTGAACTCCATTAACTTGCACAGATCTCTAAATGAAACACAGCCTTTTACCGGTACACAAATAACAACAAAAAACACAGTCCTTTTTCAATGAAGAGAAACTACTGTCTACAGTCCAACACACTCCACTCTGCTCAGCTCCTCCACAGCTGGCTCACCAGTCAACACGTGGCCTGGTTTTAGTCAAAGCTATCTAGGTGCACCTAATAAAGACCTGAAACCCAAGGATATAACAAGGCCTATCTGGCCATTCTGCAAGTCATCACTATTTTGATTGTGAATTGATGGATGTCTATAGGTGCGATGAATAAAGTGTGAGATGGGATTATGGATTTTAAGTATATAGTTTTGTCTTGGGTCAAAATGAAGTTGGGGGTATATTATATGTCAGTTCCATTTTTGAAATGAACTGCTGCTCATGGCATCAATCTGTGAAAAGCTATCCTAAATTTAAATCCTTATTTTTGACGAACTCTTTGCTAGTATATCTTCATTCATATATCCTTACGGATATAACAGTCTTTTAGAAACATCTCTGAATAAACCTGTAAAAGGGTTTAAAATTCAACAAACCTTGCTCAAAATTTAAATCGGGTGTCTGATGCTTGAAAATTGATGGCTTATCCTATGGATCGCTAAGGGTGTGGCACCCAGCACCGCTGCCGATCAGCTTTTCTGAGTGTTGGCTGTAGCCCAGATGAGCTTAGTTTAGGGGCCGAATAGTACAGATCAGTCAACTATATAGTGGCACCAGTGAATGCAAAATGAGGCAGATGTCAGTATCCATCCACACTAGTGATGGGCGAGTCCTAAATTACTCGGAATCGCTTGACTCTAGCGAGTCCGAGCCCGGGACTCGATACTCGTTGCGAGTCTAGCGAGTCCAATGTTAATGAATGGGGAAGCGAATAATAGCGAGTAATGTGCGATTTACAAATCGCAGATGTGTCTCGGAAAGCGCTCGCATTGCCATTTTGGAAACCCCACTCGCAACAGTTTTTTGCTGCTGTGTCCAAGGCCAAACTCGCATGTGTTTGTCTTATTTGGCGGTGAAGCAGCACACTAGTCCCTGCAAAATTTATTAAGTGCGCACAAGTAGTCGCACAAGTAGGTGGCGTACGTGCTATTTGCAGGTAGGAGAGCAGCAACGCACTGGTCTGCCACAGAGAAAATAAAGCTGAAGGGGTTATTATGACCCAAAATCTATCAGGTGCAAAAAAATAAGAAATAGTACCTCAGCTAAGCCTCTGACTTCAGCTATTAGGAAAGCTGAGTGAGTAAGCTAAGCTATGAGGTCGGTCCTGTGTGCACTGTAAGGCTGCTCCTCCCTGCCTGCCTACAGTCCTCTACACTCCTCTGTCCTCCTGGTAGCTCTCAGAAGAGCTGTTTGGGTTAAATATAAGGAATCTTGAAGTTTCCCTACACTGACTGACACTCCCTATGATCTGCTCCAGCATCTACCTCACCCTGCACTAGCTCAGATCGTCACAGGAATGTGGAGGAAATGGCAGTGGCAAGGCTTATATACAGCCTCGCCTCTCATACATGACATAGGCATCACGATGGACAGAAGCCAATCATAGTCCTGCCACAACCAACATGGCTGTGGCATTACTGAATATGATTGGCTAACATGCTTGTCCATCTTCACAAGTTTTCTGACCTAACACGCTAGGCTGTCTCGGACGCTTTGTCGGAACATAACAGATTCTGTATTTGTGGCACCCCAAGGGTTAATGTGCCACAGAAACATCAACACAGGTTTACTCCCCACACAACACTACACTAGAAAGTGGGAGGAGTTTAGGTGGCACCTGCACTAGTGGGAGGAGCTAAGTTGTTTACCACAGAGCAGGAGTGACAGTTAGTTCAGTTTGAGTCTGGAGCAAGAGCAGAGTCAAGTAGAAGTGGAGGTCCTGAGAGGTCTGAGGAAAGGAGACAGAGTAACAGAGGAACATCCCCGGGATAAAGAGTTACCCCAAACTTAACACGGAGAGGCGCTTAAGACGGATACCGGATCCGAGGCTGTGCCTGAGACAGACAGGACAGTAAACACCGGCATAGTGAAGGTCCACCATCTTCACTGTACCATAGCAAAGCAACACGGAGGGGTCAGTGACAGAGAGGACTCAAGTTGCCCAGCAGATTGGTACCCGTGAGCAGAGACAGGGCCAGCAGTTCAGCTACAAGCCGCAGCAGGGCCACACACAGTGCTTAAGTAGGAAGCCAAGGACCCGGTTAGGGTGAGAGCAACCCAGTACAGACTCCGTTGACAATACTGTGTTATACCATCTGCAAGTAAAGACTTGGAAAACAACAGAAACCGTGAGTGTGTGTGATTCTTATACTGAAGCCCCACTTGCCCTCATATACTGCGATTACCTCTACTCTCATCATCTCTACTGCTACCCCTACTCTCCTGCAGCATCAATAACTATCCTCACAGACTTTAACTACTACTACCACTGCCCCGGGGAACCCAGTTCTGCCCACAGGAACTATTCTATCCAAGCTGCTATCCCATCATTCCCGGAGGTTCTGCAGCAGCGGCGCCCCATTACTGGCCGCATATAGTGGGTGGCGTCACGAGTGACAAATCCCCTCTAAATAACCCCCATTTTATTGTGCTGGCCCGGGACATGGTCCGGACCAGGACCGCCGTCGCATCCCCCAGCAGTAAACCGGTCCGGCACTGAGTACCCCGTCCCAGTGGGCTCCACATATTCGCGAGTCCCGAATACAGTATACAGGACTCGCATTCGTAGACTCGCTCAGACTCGCTCAGACTCACTGCTGGCAGCGGGTATCCATGAAGCAGTGCGATTGTTTAAACGATTTGGGGAGATTCAAGCTACATAGCGATGTGATATAGCGAGTCTAGCGAGTGAGAAAAAGTAAACTCTGACAAAACTAGGATTGCCATTGACTTGCATTGGACTCGTTACTGTGCTAGTAATCGCTGGTAAACTCGCCGAGTACCGAGTCCTGCGAGTCCCTTACTACTCGCCGAGTAACGAGTCCTAGCGAGTAGACTCGCCCATCCCTAATCCACACCCATCATGCAGGTGATGGATCTTTGCAGCTCTGCAAGTGATCACATCTGCCGCTGGCACTGGGCACAGCTTATTGGTGGGGGTACTAAATGTCGAACCCCTCCCCCATCGCTTTGGTATAAATTACCTATCCCAAGAATAGGCTATTAATGTTAAATCACCTCATCACTATTTTAAGGGCTTCTGCCACTAGAAGCCCACTGATACGTTCTATTCTTTCAAATAGATGTTGTTTGCCATTAATTTTGTTGCAATGGACATACCAACTGAGATACACATCTTGCATCATATCTAACTAAAAATGGGGACAAGTCATACTTACTATACCAATCGAGGATGATAGTAAAGGCCAAAAAAATCTATAGAAGACCAGATTAGGATGTTTCAGTCTAAACTGCTGTGTAAATGGTTAAAGTAGGCTACTTGAAGATGCTCTGCCATTATGTGTACGATTGTTACCACAAAGAGGAGCAGATTGGCTTGTTTCAGTTAGTAAAAAGTATTCATGAAATAAGGAAAGTTCAGGTACCCAAACCTGGTGAGGAGATAACTATACCAGGGAGATAACTGTATGGCCGTACCTGACCAAGAAGAAGTATGTTATTAATGAGAAGGCAAGAAGACTGGTGTCTGAGTGTGAGGGACTAAGAAGTGTATCATGAGGCCTCAGGAGTGTGCAAGATAAGCTATAGCAGTGAATCAATGTCTAGCGAAGTGATCAAAAGATGGAGCTGAACTTACATCCATCACTAAATTTTGAGGTCACTCTAGCACAAAGAGCCAGTGCATAGCATACATAGAGTATTTACAGGTGGACACCACCACCCAAACACAAAGCCATGCCATAAAACCATATCCTTACAAAGCCATATCACAAGAATAATGCATTATAAAACTGAAACAAGTAAGCAGAGAGGAAGCCTATAATTTTTTTTGCTGTTCTCACCTAGGAACAATTCCCTTGGGTTTGAAAAATAATTTGGAGATATGCACCAAACTAAGCATATATTTTTAAGCCTTTTTACTTAACTGTAGTTACACTATTACTTGTGTCTAAAATAGTTAAAGAATTTTGGTCTCACGATGTGTAATGTTGGAATGGTCTAGAATAAAAAATCAATGGATTCCAAGTTGCTTTAGATTTTGGTATCCAATACAAAATATTGTCATACTCTACAGATTCACATCAGATTTTTCCCAAATGAAGCTTACGATCTAAAGTCCCAAACTTGGAAGCACGCACGTTAATTATAGCAATGAACCCACAATATGAATTTGAACAATGGGAGGAAATTATATATAAAACAACATGCATAGGCATGAGAGAGTACCAAAATATTCGTAATCACTATACTGATAACAAGTACTTTGTAATACTCACGTATTCATCCGAATAGTGAGTCCAATGTTAGTCAATAAGTGATAGTATCCGGCCACACACATCTGGCAATAACACGAGCATTTCCAGGGCAAGGCGAGAGTGTTAGCTTTTTTGAGTTTCTCACTGCATACAACACCTTGCTATACCCCCCCAGTAGGAGCCTACCTTGCAATCTGCTCTCACTGGAGTGCCGACTTCCCTTCTGTAATGAAGGAACATGGCAATATGTGTCAGATTGCTCACGATTGACACATCACTCACGAGCACCAGCGTTACTCCCCAAGTAACGAGTATTGCGAATACTTTACTATCTGTGCGAGTAACGAATATTAACGAGTATATTCGCTCATTACTAGTCATACAACAAAAGAGTAAAGCAGCACTAGAAGACAAAAATAAATAGAATTGTGTGTATATCTTGATGTTTTTCAACTCTTCGGTGGCTTTGTGAATTCTGAAAACTTTGGATTCTGATGAATTTTGGGGAAATTTGTTACAAATTTGATTCTTTATGAACTAATTTGCTCATCTCTAGATTTCACAGTACTTTTGTTCATGTGTCGTAAAACCTGATAGCAATTTTAAAAAATGTATCTAGAACAAATCAATCTTGTGCTAATTTTGAGGTGTAAAGGTTTTTTTTTTTAATCAAATGCAAAATAAAAATCTCTATTTAGTTTCTTATAAATTATTCATGACTTTTATTAGCTACTGTCCCTTCACACATTTTGCCCTTTCCTTCATATCGCATTGATTTTCAGCTAAAACTGTCCTCCCTGTTGTCAATCACCCCCCATGACACCTAACCTTCTTTCCTGGAATTCCCTAAGTAACGGGCCATTCTATCTGTACATTTTCTTCCCTGAAATATTTATATATAGATATATACTCTAAATGCTTGAAGACTTTAAACTCTTGTAGACTTTATAAAAACTGATCCGAGCACCACTTACCAAGATTTTACGGCATTAAAATCAGGTTAACATTTTGATCTCGTTCGACGAAAGCGGAGAAGATAATCTTAAATTATTGTGTAGCTGACGACAGCATTTCTAGACTGAATAAAGTATTTCTCTTTTGCTTTTATGAATATGAAATAGCCAAATAATAAAAAGAAAAGCAAATATAATACAAAGAATTGGTACCTTGGCTAAAACCACTCTATCACAATGGCTGGAGAGAATGCTAAAAGATTATAGTTCACATCAATGGAGCTTTCATGGTTTTAAACCCAGAAGATTTAATCTAATCTTTTTCAATCCAATTTTTTAATGCAGCCTAGACATAAAATGTAATCTTGGGCTTTGCATTTGTAGGTTATATCAAGTAAAATCTGCATGTGTGTAGACTACTTATGCTTAAAGGACATTTATAGCAAGTTATACAATATTACAAAAATATTCCAACTTGTATTGTAATTGATTTGACTTTAATTTTAAACCCTGAATGTAGGAAAGTTCCTAAAAATTGGGCGCCAGGTCACGTTAAAAACGTAGACTTTGTCAGCAATAGCGCGTGCTAACACCATGTTGCACAGTGTTAACGCTGGCAATGTTATCCTATGGCGAGGCGGGGCTTACCGCGGCTCCATTGCCGACATCTCAGTGAAATCTTGCGTTATTTCCTAACGTGAGCAAAGATGCTTTCAGAAGTGTCTTTGATCATGTTAGCAAATAACGCGAGATTTCATTCTGAGGGCGGCGTTGAGGTCGCGTTAGGGCGGGATCTTCATAGGTAATATTACCAGCGGTAACGCTAGCATGGCGTTAGTTATTGCTGACAAAGTCTACATTTTTAGCGCGACCCCCGGTGCGCCACTAAAAACGTGACTCTGACCGTCGCCTAAGGCTACGGTCACACGTTAAAAAAAAATAAATCACAGAATATGATTAAAACACATATTTATAAGGTATACCTTAAAATTAGCAAATGCAAACATTGCCGTAAATATGAAACAATAGGCATTATCAATGCACCAGTGCAATGGTTTCTGGCAGAACAGCTGGTAAACAAACAAGGCCCAAGAGTAAATAACACTATAAAAGCACTATATCGGTAGCCTGCTTAACTGGAGAGGTTGCATGCTGGAATACAGTGGAATAAAAAAGCATAAAAAACAATAAACTATAGGATACACTAATCTTGACTTGAGGGATATCATGTAGTGATGAGCGAGCACTACTATGCTCTGGTGCTTGGTACTCATAACGAGCAGTTGGATGGTCAGATGGGCACTACTCTATTACCGAGTATTACAGAAGGTCAATGGGAAACTTGAGAATTTTTCCAGAAGATCTGGAAAACTACTTTAGCTCCCCATTGACTTCCATTATTCTCGGTACAAGTCACGCTCGTCCATATGACCCAACAGCTCGTTGTGAGTACAAAGCACCTGAGCATGGTAGTGCTCACTCTTCACAATACTATGGCATTTTACTATGGTTTATTGCATCATGACATCAGCTTAGGTTTCACCCACATTGGTAGCCTGCCAACCTCTGCGGATAGCCAGGGTATCAAATATAGAGCTTCTATGGGGTTATATCAACTCTGAGGTCCCATTTGTTTTACTGATTGTTCTGTCCAGAAACCGTTGCACTGCCACATTGTTGATGTATATTTTGATTATGTTTCAATGTTTTTTTTATTTTTTTTCCATTCTTTTTACATAACAATCAGAAGGAATTACAAACAAAAAGTGAATTAAAAGTGAACAAGGCCAATAGGTATCATCATTTCACTTGAACAGACATAAGTGAACAAATTGAGCAGATAGATGTTATTATTAATCATTATGCATCTATAATGTTAATAAGCTCAATTGCATTATCTTATTATTATTATCGGTTTTCAATTAGGGCAATATCAGTAGTAGCAGTATTTAGTAATTTTAAGGCATACCTAATAAAACATGTTTTAATGGGTAAATATAATATATTTTTTTTTTCGAGAGGCTTACTTTGTATTATTATATACAGGTGCTTCTCGTTGAATTAGAATATCATCAAAAAGTTATTTTTTTTTAGCAACTAAATATATAAATTAAAGCGCATATATTATATTGAGTCATTGCAAACAGAGTGATCTATTTCAAGTGTTTATTTATGTTAATATTGATGATTATGATTATTATGGCTTACAGCCAATGAAACCCCAAAGGTCATTATCTCAGAAAATTAAAGTAGATAGGATGAAGGGTCTGAGAGATAAAATATGACCTAAATAGGTATCAGAAGCTTCATCTTGAGTGTTGAGCCACAACCATTATAAAAGCATATCATGGCTGCTGCAGTCCCCAGTGTGGTGCATATAGAGTACAGAGGATAAAGGATTAAACACGCTGTCGTATTTCACGAGACATCAAAGGTGAATAAAATATTGATTTATTAGTCAACACGTTTCAGGGCTCCCTGGTCCCTTCCTCAGGACAAATCAATATCATATTGCCATGTTGCAGGGTGTTTCTGGGTGCCCTGAAGCACGTTGACTAATAAATCAATATTATATTCACCCTTGTGAACAGAACACACAGAAAAAAATATTTTATTAGAAATAAAACAAAAAATACATCTAGAGACTCCATCTTTATTAAATAATTCCTCTTCCATCCGACATAGTCCAAAAACGCAATGTCAGCACTGCTACATCACTCTGCATACACACACATGTCTATGCAGAGCAAGAGCATGCTGACAACTGACTGTGACAGTCAGGGTTCACCCCAGGTCATATCTCGGGCTATGACCACTGGTAAACCCCGCCGTCACAGCCCGAACACTGCCGACGCTGGCGGAGATTGAGGAGCGCCAGGCAGTGCAGTGAATAATATCAAAGGTTAATGACTTCCGGTTTATTCACTGCTCTGTTGGCGCTCGTCAATCTCCGCTGGCGCCGGCAGAGTTCGGATGTGACGGCAGGGTTCACCCGCGGTCATAACCCGAGCTATGACCTGGGGTGAACCCTGACTGTCACAGTCAGTTTTCAGCCTGCTCTCGCTCTGCATAGACTGTGTGTGTGTGTATGCAGAGAGAAGTAGTAGTGCTGACATTGCGTTTTTGGACTACCTTGGACGGAAGAGGAATTTTTTAATAGAGATGGAGTCTCTAAGTGTATTTTTTTGATTTATTTTTAATAAAAAAAAATTCTGTGTGTTGTGTTTTTTTTTTTTTTTAAATTCACTAGAAATTCATGGCGGTCATGTCTAATATTGGCGTGACCCCATGAATTTCGGACTTTGGGCCAGCTTAAAATACAAAGCTGGCCCTAACCCCTTTATTACCCAGTGAGCCACCGCTGAATTTCATGAAATTCTTGAAATAATAAAAAAATACGGCTTCCCTATATTATTGTGTCCGCCAGGTACAAATTGGCAGCTGAGGGTTGGGGGCAGCCTGTTCCTGTCTGCTGTACCTGGCTGGCATACAAAAATATGGCAAAGTCCACGTCAAAATTTTTGTGAAAAATTATTTAAAAATAATTTAGGGACCGCATCTTTATTAACCCCTCAAGTGGAGGGGTCAATAAAGATGCAGTCCATAAATGTTTAGTTTTTAAATTTTTGAATTGATTTTTCAAAAAAATTTTGACGTGGGCTTCGCCATATTTTTGTGTCCAGCCAGGTTTCAGCAGGCAGAAACGGCCTGCTCCCAACCCCCAGATGCCTATTTGTACCTGTCTGGAAACAAAAATACAGGGAAGCCCTTTTTTTAATTATTTAATGAATTTCATGAAATAATTAAATAAAATTAAATTAAAATTTAAAAAAATTTGACGTGGGACTTCGCTATTTTTTTTGTCCAGCCAGGTACAACTAGGCAGCTGGGGGCTGGAATCCACAGCGCAGGGAGGCCCAAGCTTTCTGGTCCCCTCCCGCTGCAAATTGAAGTCTGCAGCCGCCCAGAAAATGGTGCGTTCATTGAAGCGCCATTTGCTGGCACAGTATCCAACTCATCCAGGGCCCTGGGTAATAAAGGGGTAAGGGCCAGCTTTGTATTATCAGCTGGCCCTAAGCCCAAAATTCATGGGGTCACGCCAATATTAGACATGTCTGCCATGAATTCTAGTAAATTGTTAAAAAAAAACACAACACAGAGAAAAAATTTTTTATTAGAAATAAAACAAAAAATACACTTAGAGATTCCATCTTTATTAAAAAATTCCTCTTCTGTCCGACATAGTCCAATGGAGTCTTCTTCTTTAGCTCAGCTACATCTCTGGTAGAGAACCTCTACCAGAGATGTAGCTGAGCTGTGCAGCCGTGGAGGAGTAGTTCATATGAGCCCACATGAACCCTCTGAGGGCCCTGGCGGTTATTTCAAATGAACAGCTGAGTATCAGCTGATACTAATCAGCTGATACCTCAGCTGTTCATTTGAAATTACCGATGGGAAAGCCGGCAGTGAGAAGACTTCACCGCTGGCTTTCCCTGTCGGTGCTGTGCTCCCCGCTCCCTGATGCCCCCTTCCCCCTGATCCTAAGTTAGGACTGGGCGGGGAGCGAAGCACCAGGGAGCGCAGCACAGACCGGGAAAGCCAGCGGTGAAGTCTTTTCACTGCTGGCTTCCCCGCCCGGGTCATGCGCTCCCTGCTCACTAGTGTGCACTCCCCGCCCGCTCCTAACTTAGGATCGGGATGGGAGGCGGCAGAGGGAGTGGAGGATTTGGATGGGAGGCTGTGGGAAAGTGAATGATGGGCTGAGTGATTGTTTAAAAGCCGGCGGCTTTTTACCGCCGGCTTTTAAACAATCATGCACCCATTTCAGCCTTTTCCTCAGCCCCCCAGACCCCTTTATAGGGTCCATCAGAGTTAGTACTCGCATTTCCCATTGACTTACATTGGACTCGCTACTCATAACGAGTACCCGAGTATCGGAATCCTACTCGTTACGAGTTATAGCGAGTCCGATTATTTCACTACTCGCTCATCCCTAGTCGTGTGACACACGTGGTGTGTGACGAGGCCGAAACCACCTATATGCCGATATGCAAGCATACCTGTGTTATCATACATATACAGTTGCATCTCAATGAATTAGAATATCATCAAAAAGTTAATTTATTTCAGTAATTCAATCCATAAAGTGAAACACATACCGTATATACTCGTGTATAAGCCAGACCCGTGTATAAGCCGACCCCCTACTTTTGCCCCCAAAACCTGGGAAAACCTATTGACTCGTGTATATGCCAAGGGTGGACCCCAGCACAGGTATACAGCCCCCAGCAGTGTGGTATACAGCAGCCCCAGAGGTATTTACAGCAGCCCCAGTGGTAGTATACTGCAGCAGCCCCAGTGGTATATACAGCAGACCATGATCAGCACAGGCAGTGCATATACAGCAGCAGCCCCAGTGGTTATAACAGCAGCCCCAGAGGTTGTATACAGCAGCCCCAGAGGTGTATACAGCAGCCCAAGTTACAGCCAGTGGTAGTATACAGCAGCCCCAGAGACATATATAAGCCCCAGTGGTAGTATACAGCAGCCCCAGAGGTATATACAGCCCCAGTGGTAGTATACAGCAGCCCAGTGGAGTATACAGCAGCCCCAGAGGTAGTATACAGCAGCCCAAGTGGTGTATACAGCAGCCCCAGTGGTAGTATACACGCAGCCCCAGAGCTGTATACAGCCTTCCCCCATCAGTATACAGGGCCCCCCCTTGGTGCACAATCCTGAAAGGAAGAGATTAGTATACTTATCATTGTCCCACTGCCGCTGTCCCGCTGCCGTCATCGCGCTCCTCCGTCTTCATTCAGCGTCTTCCGACTTCCTCTGGCGCGCAGACAATGACGTCATTGCCTGCGCCGACCGGAGGAAGCAGGAAGAAGACGGAGGAGCACGATGACGGCGGCGGGACAGCGGCAGCGGGACAGTGATAAGTATACTAATCTCTTCCTTTACAGGATTGTGCTGCAAGGGGGGGCCTGTATACTGACCTGTATACACTGTATACAGTGTATACAGTATACAGTGACTCGCGTATAAGCCGAGGGGGGGGACATTTTCAGCCCATTTGCTGAAACTCGGCTTATACGCGAGTATATACGGTATATTATATAGTAATTACAGAGTGATTAGCTATGAGTGAGTAGTGAAATATTCAGACTTGCTATACTCGTAACAAGTAGGTCCTAAGCGAACATACTTACAATACTTACACTCATCATTTCCCCCTTAGTTTCTGTTCTGATGCTTACCCAATCTCCGGTGGTCTCTCTATCTCATCTCGTCTAAACTGGAGATGGGTGAATTCATCACCCCCGCTGAACTCTGTTTGCAGTGAAATCCTCCATGTCTCTGTCGCATTGCTTTTCTGGCCCTGTATTCACTGTAGCCAGGGTTTCTGGCAACCAGCAGGCCCTGGAGTTCACTGAACATTCTCCTGGTCCTACTTGAGGTGGTCTTACTTGAGATGAGCAAA
Organism: Allobates femoralis; assembly: GCA_033576535.1. Taxonomy (NCBI): domain Eukaryota; kingdom Metazoa; phylum Chordata; class Amphibia; order Anura; family Aromobatidae; genus Allobates; species Allobates femoralis. The sequence goes on along the minus strand of JARQOC010000003.1, from coordinate 805,778,253 downwards.
CCTTCCCTGAACATGTTAGCTAATTTCGAATTCGGCACAACATTGCAGATTTGGCTTGGGATTGGAAATCCTAACAGTTTCCCCAATAAATCGCTGTAAGCGGCTATGTTCGAAAAGGATCCAAATTTAAAATTGCCTTAAAACTTTCCATGTTGGTTTGGGACCAAAATGCTCATCGGAAGACCCACTGGTTGGGAACAACACCTAATATATGGTTCGCTCATCTCTATTGAGCACAAACTTTATACACCGCAGAGAGCTCACCATTTTATCTACTGGTGGGATTACATCAACCCAAAAAGCTGAGACCAGAAGGGACCATCAAAACAGGATCCACAAGGTATCTGTGAGGGTGGACACTATTTTTTTCAAAATCGAAGTAGAAGAGAAAAAATCCCTTCACTTACATAAAATCCAAATGTGTCTTTTTCATTGAGGCAACGTTATAAAAATGTGAACCACATAGTGCCCAGCATTCCTCACACCTTTGTAGTCATGAGATCAGTCAGGAATGCTGGACACAATGCGGTTTGACATTTTTTTAACCTTGTCTCAATAGAAAAGAAATCCTTACATTTTTTGGAAGTTCCGGCATTTTTTCTCTTCTACTTTCAATCCTAAGCACTCCTGGATTTTCTTTCAGTGCACATTTGTTTTTTGTAATGTGTCGAGCTCCCAATTTCCCTTTTTATTGCCTATTTTTTTAACATTGCACACCATTCTTTTTTACCATGCATACCCTTTCCGAAATATCTTTTCTTGGCCTTTTTTAGACCCTTTAGTAAATGGATTCAAATTTAAATTTTAGTTAAAGGCTACAAACTCCCTAAACACAATTATATTGTCAACAATCTTTGTATTTAATAGAAATGACCTGTAAAAGCAAGATCGCTAGCTACAGAGCGAAAGTGAGAGAAAATAATTGAGATTCTCCAAAATTTTATAACAATGTCCATTACAAAAAATGGATCAAAAATAGCAAAATATCAGTTCTATCCAGAAAAACAAAAATGTAATCTAATTATTGAACACAAACAAAATGTTTGCCGTCAAATAATAAAAATAAAGCTGAAGCCCTTGTTTTCAGCTGTTGTTTGGCATACTGTGAGTATTGATTGAAATGTCACTTTTGTGAGCTCTCCCTTACATCATTGTGTATATGGGACCAGGGACTAAGCTTGATGGTATCTGGTGTGATCTTGTCTGTCTAGTTCATGTAAAATACCCTGAATTATTAATCGTTTAATCAATGAAAGTGCCTAACACCTTTTTTAAAATTTTACAACAGAAGTAACATAGTCTCAGGCGGCAGACTTTTAGTATTTCATTGAAGACCTGTTTTCATAAACTAGTCAGCAGAAATCAATCAATCATCTGCTTTTCTCTTCTTATTACTTCAGTTGGGATAACATCACGCATTGTTTCTCTGTTTTTCCAAATTTCATTGAAATCAGCACAGCTATTAACTTAGTAATAGCAATTCCACGAGCTGCATGCTGCTATAGGCAGCCTACATGCTGTATTAATGTATTCTCCCCTCTGATTTATTTTTAGCAGGAAGAGAATATCTATGTAATATTGAATTTGATAGAACAAATTTTTTGTCCAAATTCATAATTGTGTAACCTCCAAAAAGCCCAATGTGAAATTTGGAACATACGAAAAGACAACAGGGCATTATTGACAGTAATATTAGTATGTAATCTAGGTCCATACAACTCAACAAAGCCACGGATGCATGTGTTTCTGAAGTTATCTTTGCTAGCCAGCCATCATACAACAGAAGATTAGGGTCTGAGATGTTATGCTTTATCGGAACCTCACTTGGATTTATTGAACTGAACTTAGGAAACCATGATCTACGCAGTAATCTGAAATTGACCATTTAGATCAATGCATACGGCACGCCTGAGTGTTTGGGCATATTGGGTACCTGCAGGTTCATATTATGGGCAATTAAAGAGCTTGTCCGCTACTAGGACAATCGCTATTCATTCCACATGTGTCCCCCAAGTAAAATATAAAAAAGCTTAAGTCACCTCCCATGCCAACACTGTTCCATTTGCATCAGAACTCATGTTAGGTTGTAGTGTTATGCAACTCCAGTGTCCAATCTCTGCAGGTTTCCTTCTGCCCACCTTAGGACATATGAATTAATTAACAGGATCATGTAGGATGGAGATTGAAAGTGCACAATGCTGCCCTGCCCCAGAAGGAGGATACATAAAATAAAGTATTAATAAAGAAAAGTGATGTATTGCTACGCATTTCGAAGTCTACAACTTATTCTTTAGGCAAATCACCAATGTCTTGTACTTTTACATTGGTGATTTGCCTGAAGAAGAGGTGTAAACTTTGAAACGCAAAGCAATAAATCATTTTCCTTTATTAATACTCCTATCCCAGCAGCATGGCATTGTGTGCTTCATCTCCATCCTGCATGAGCTTGTTACCAGGAAGCTGCAGCAGCCATGGATCTGCATTACAAGCTTGTGTAGTGATTGTGGCTTAACACAACCCCTTGAGGTGAGAACCCTACACTCACCACTCATTGGAAATTAACACAGAGAAACCTTATGTGTGCCATTTGTCATTTCCAGTTTTTTAATTAACAGGATGTAGTAAGTATAATGGATAACTCAGGAATATTTTTGCGTGAAGCAAGACACAACTGAAACAAGGTTTATCAGTGAAAAAGTTTGATGTTTAACACATGGTGATTAAACAAAGTGCAGAGGAGAATCAAAGTTTATAAACACACAGTGAAAATATTAAATTAAGTCTTTTAGGAAAAATTCTCTTGAAAACCTCACGGATAATGCAAAAAGCAGTGCAATTCATTGAGTTCCGTGCACACAAGCAAATGCTATAAAGGAAAGTCAATGGCAAGTCCTCTTTGAGAGATGCTGTGGCATAGTCAATTTAACTCAGGTAACACCTAGGAGGCCTGGGAATGGTCGTTTATGAAAGTCCAGAACAAGATGCAGAGCAGATTACTTAAATTCCTGAACCAACCAGTCCCATGCTCTGCTACTGCATCTATGTACACGAGGAGGCAACAGAGATCTTTATCAAGCAAACAAGCTTACGTGAACAACAAGGCACGTCTGGCAAGAGCCACAGCAGAGGAAACAGCGCTAGCAGCTAGGAGCAGAAAACACGCTGGCAACATGTGTAGGAAGCCATACCTCTGATGAGCAAAAACAGGAAAATCACACAGGATTTGCAGGAGAAGGTGGAGTAACTTGAGAAGTGACTAGGAGCAGGAATCCAGGCAGACAACTCAAGTAGAGAATTGGAGGCTGGACTGGGGTTTATAAAGGCAGGGAGACAAAAAACACATGGAGAGGAATGATGCAGAGGACACCATCTTGGAAGAGGGCGAGAATGTCCAAAAGGTAATCAGAATATCTGGAGTCCGGACTCAGGAAGGGAGAGATGCCACTTACTTCCTTTTGCCCAGTTCTGCTTATGAAGGCAGGGAGAGAGAAGCTGGTGGTAATTTGGCAAGAGGCTCATGTGACGTAACAACTAGCAATGAGTGAGCATGCTTGCCACTGCTTTATACTTGATCAATCACCAGGTTGCTCAGACATGCTCGTTACTTGATCAAGCAAAAATGTGAGTCCTACATGTTTTGCGGTTGTTAGACAGCCAATCAACATGTGGGATTACTTGAACTACAAAGTAATGCCATAGTAAGGTAGGCTACAGTCATTACTGTGAATGGTCCCCCGTAATGCGTCATTAGGTCTTATATAAGACCCTGGGGCATAATATTTGGCACACTCTCCTTTTTTTGAGTCTGTCACCTGATGAAGCCAGTGTTGGTGAAATATGTTGGGGAAGCCAATGTCTGATTATTACTTCTGCTAATGCAGAGATAGAGATTGTTTTTGAAACCAACACTACTACAAGTGCTATTAACTAGCTGGTGATAGCCTGATATTTGTATAGGATAAGGAAATAGGGTTTAAAATTTGATATTTACCTTAGTGGTGGAAAATAAAAATTAATGTACTGCTGTCTCTGCACTACGTGGTTTTAAATTGTGTTTACAGTGACCTTCATTTATACTTGTGATTAAATTAAAAGTCACGTTTTAATAGCAGTGTTTCGTTTAGGGGTTTAGTTGCCTCTGGCAAGTTGTATTTATTAAGCAGTTTAGTCGTCACCTATCACTAGTAACAACTTCTCACATTTTTCCGTATTTTCCAAATTTCACATTGTGTTTTTTTGAAGTTGCACAATTAAAAATTTTGGAAAAACAGGAAAACTCTTGACTGACTCCATCAGATGCAATATTAAAGAGATAAGATAGGCTTTTGCAGTAGAAAATACGGCACTCACCAGAGTTTTCTTGCAGGTGCAGCTTTAATCCAAAAAGGGAAGAGGTTACATAGTGCAGGGAGGGTTCAGCAGCGGGGACGACGGTCACTGTTTCACGCTGAATGCGCTTCTATGGGTCCACAGCTGTGTGTACAGGTCCACTGGTGTGAACCTGACAGCCCTGAACACGATTTTGGACATAATGTAGCCCTATGGTGCCGGATAGGGCCTGATGGCAGTGATTTACCATCTTGTTTTGTCCCTGTCCTGTCTGGCAGCATCTGGCTGCATTCGGTTTTTGACCCAGACACAAAATTGGAGCTTGCAGCATTTTTGTATCCGGGGCAAAAAGTTAATCAAAACCAGATCCTCCTGCATCTGGCACGGTCTGGCGCCATTAAGATGGGAGTCTATGGGCACCAGATCGCGCCGGGTTTGACAGAAAATTGGATCCGGCTGCTGGACACCGGGTGCTGAAGTTCAGGGGCACCCAGCGCTGAACTTCAGCACCTGGAGAGCTCACCACTGAGATTTCAGAACCGCGGCTAGCTACCGCTATTCGTGATTTTGAAATATCAGGACCTGGACAGCGGCAGGAGCCGCGCAGTCCTAAATCTGGCAGAAAACAGGACCAGAAGGCATATTTGCCCTCTAGTTCTGTTTGTCAGGAGTTGTGAGGCTGTTTCCGGTGCTTCCTGCAAAATACCGGACACAGCCTGACAGCTCCAAAACTGTGGTGTGAAGCTGGCCTAAGAGGTGGTTCTCAGGGCTCCTGTCAAGTAGCCACAGTTTATAGATGCTGTTGATTGGTACCAACAGGTGCAGGGCCATATCCTGTGGGTTTGGTAGGGGGACATAGAGCATCTGGTCTAGGATTTGAAATTATTAGTTTTTTTTATAGACGCTGGAAATAGTTATAGAAGCAAGACTCCAAAGGTTTCCCAGTATTAAATTTTACAGTTGTCAGCAGAAGTTATAATAACGGTTAGGGTATGATAGAGTAAAAAAAGAGAACATTTAAAATCATTGGATTGAACTCTATTATAATTATTAATATGATCTGCAAAGTGTCTATGTACAACTGCTTCTTCCACAGTATGGTCACTCTATGGTTGTACAGATGTGGCATTTCCTAATTGAAAACTGTATTGTTCCCAAGCAATAGTGACCTGCAGATATGAGGGTTAATATTTAGGTTAATAGCATTCTAATGCTGTGCGGCTGTTTTACTGAAAGCGCTGCTACGGGGAGAAAACTTTATTTCTCCTAAGACTCACCGACTTTCAGTCATTGGGAGGTTCTCTTTAAGCTAACACATATCTTAACAACAGTATCTCACAAAAAGAGTGCCCAAAATGCCCAAAAGAGAAATGCTCCCAGATGTGGGGTTAGCGTTAGTGGTTAAGTGTTATGGCCACTTTACACGCGGCAACAGGAAGATAGAAACCGGCAGGTGTCGGAGACAATTGTACCTTTTACCTTCAAAACACCTTGAAGTGGCTGCGTGTAATTCAGGTATCTGCAAGGTGTTTTGAAGGTAAAAGGTACAATTGTCTCGAACACCTGCCGGTTTCTATCTTCCTGCTGCCGCGTATAAAGTGGCCATTAGGGTTTGGTTTAGGGGTTAGGAGTTATTGATAAGGTTGTATGTGGGCATTATTCCTTATGGGTATTTTTCAAGGAACCCACAGAAAGATATCACATTGCAAAAAATTGTAACTAGACCCTCAAAATGATTAAAATCCATTTAATGTGTCGTTAGTTATTGAATTATTTTTTATACATCAGCTTACATCACCCACTATGGAGTGTGTACTCAATTGGCTTAATTAATCTCTTAGATTCCCCAATCAATAGTGACCATGATATCATAGGACATTTACAAAGGGGCACCTTGTAATGCGATTGTTGGGTGACAAAAAAATCTTCATAGGAGCTGGGGACCTGTCAAGTCTACCAGAGAACGCTCCCTAATAGAGCAATACCAAAAACACGACCAAAATACAAATGGTGTAAATAAAAGACAAGCAAAAATGCCTACACTAAACAGAGTAGACAAAACCCCAAACAGAACATAAAATCAGAAATAATAGTAAACCCAAAAAATATCAATTTAAATATAAGATTAATTTCATGTTTAAAAATGGGATGTAGGTACAATGGGAGAGTAATAATATCTATTTATATAATCGGGAGTTTGGGATTCGGGCACTGTAACCGAATCCCAAAATCCTTTGCGGCACTGCGAGCGATGACGCCATAGCGTCATCGCGAGCCGTCTCCGGTGCCCACCCATCCGGTGTGTAATTTCCAAGATGGCGTCCAAAATCTCACGAGATTTCGCCGCCATCTTGGATATTACATGTCGCCGCAGGGACTCCGGGATCCCACCAGCATAGTGACGAGGTGACCGGCCAGCGCCTGTCTGAAGATCAGCTGCTCATGCGCAAGCCGCTGATCTCCTGACGGTAGACACCGCTCATCTCCCGCCGCATATGGCGGCCAGTACTGGCGCTGCCGCCCACTCTCCCCCGGCCGCTCCGCAATTCCCCCTCCCCGCTCTGCTGCCTGGAGAAATACTTTCTTTTGGGAGCCGGTCATGTGACAGGCCCTCTGTGACGTCACAATAGCCCGCCCTGTCACATGATTGCCTTCAATGCCGATGTAAGGAATACAGAGAGCAGATGACAGTGGGACAGGGGCACACACGACTAGGGGACAAAGAACAGTGCCAGAGGACAGGGGGATACAACAGGGGCTGAGGAAAGGAGGACACAACAAGACCAGAGGACAGGGGCACACAACAAGACCAGAGGACAGGGGGACACAACAGGGGCTGAGGACAGGAGGACACAACAAGACCAGAGGACAGGGGGACACAACAAGACCAGAGGACAGGGGGACACAGAACAGGGGTAGAGGACAGGGACACACAGGACAGGAGGCCACAACAGGGGCAGAGGACAAGGGGACACAGAACAGGGACACACAGGACAGAGGGACACAACAGGGGCAAAGAACAGGGACACACAGGACAGGAGGACACAACAGGGGCAGAGGACAAGTGGACACAGAACAGGGGTACAGGACAGGAACATACAGGACAGGAGAACACAACAGGGGCAGAGGACAAGGGGACACAGAACAGGGGTAGAGGACAGGGACACACAGGACAGGAGGACACAAAAGGGGCAGAGGACAAGGGGACACAGAACAGGGGCAGAGGACAGGGACACACAGGACAGGAGGATACAACAGGGCCAGACGACAGGGAGAAACAGGGGCAGAGGACAGAAAGACACGGGCAGAGGACAGGAAGACACAGGGGCAGAGGACAGGGGAACATGGGCAGATGACAGGGGGACACAGGCAGAGGACAGGGGTACACAGGGGCACAGGACAGCAGCACAAGACGGCGGGACACACTGGTAGAGGACAGGGCCAGAAAACAGGGGAAGGTGGGGCACAGAACAGGAAAACATGGGGCAGAGAACAGGACAAGACGGGGCAGAGAACAGGGGGAGACAAATAACCACTCAGCCACCATATACAGTGCTAACCACTGAGTCACTGTATACACTCCTAACCACTGACCCACCATACAGTGCTAACCACTGAGCCACCATACAGTATAAAACACTGACCCACCATATACTGTCCTAACCACTGAGCCATCATATACTTTGCTAACCACTTAGCCACCGTATACTATGCTAACCACTGAGCCACCGTATACAGTGCTAACCACTGAGCCACCATGTACAGTGCTAACCACTGAGCCACCATAGAGTGCTAACCACTGAACCACCATATACAGTGCTAACCTCTCTGCCACCATACAGTGCTAACCACTCAGCCACCATATAATGTGCTAACCACTGAGCCACCATATACAGTGCTAACCACTGAGCCACCATATACAGTGCTAACCACTGAGCCACCATATACAGTGCTAACCACTCTACCTCCATACAGTGCTAACCACTCAGCCACCATATACAGTGCTACCCACTGAGCCACCATATACAGTGCTAACCACTCTGCCTCCATACAGTGCTAACCACTGAGCCACCATATAATGTGCTAACCACTGACCCACCATATACAATGCTAACCACTGAGCCACCATATAGTGTTAACCAGTGAGCCACCATATAAATCCTGCAACAACAACCTCGTTTCTGGAGAGAGGACTGTACTATTCAGCGGCTATTTCTACGGTACCTGTTCATTTCAACGCACTCCCAATGCAATAGCATCGGGCCTATTTTCTACTTATTAATAATAATCTTTGTTTCAACATATTCCGCAGCGCTTTACAAGTCATATTCAAACAGCTATTGGAAACAGTTATCAGAAAATACAATAATTAAAGCAAAATAATGACAGCTTTGCTCATAAGAGCTTACAATCTACAATGATCTGGGGTGACACAAATTGCAGGTGCTTATTTACAAATGATGGTATAGCCATCTTGAGGGTATGGGGAATAGATAAGAGCTGCATGAGCCATTCTTAGTAAAGCATTTTGTGTCTGGTGGAGTGAATAGGCCATGTCTAAATGACTTTGACTAGGGAGCATGATAGGCCATTCTAAGAAGATGTATTTTAGGGAGTGCCTGAAGCTATGTAAGCTGTGGATAGTCCTAATTTCTTGGGGTAGAGCAATCCAAAGAATTGGTGCAGCTCGGGAGAAGTGTATGTGATAGGTACAAAGAACAGTACGTAAAAGGCATCCAAATTAGTACATGTAATTACAATAACAATGCAATGCTAAGTACAAGTTTATACAAATTAGCATATTAAAAATAGCATTTATTATATAGGATGACACAAAAAACAATCAGAGACTTTTAAGAGTGACTCGCCCACCAGGGCCGTGGGGTACTCGGAACCGGGCGGCAGTTCTGCTGTGGGAGTCATGGGGGTCGAGACCCAGCTCAGTGGCCCTGGGGGGTCAATAAAAGGGACAGTTTTTAGGAATGAACATGACGCCACCCATGTAGCCACCACTTCAGTTAGGACCCCTGGGGATGATGAGGGTTGACAGCCAGGATGTTGAGCCCTCCATGGGTAGGACTATTCTCAAGATCTGTAGTATTGGTAGTGTTGGTATAATGCTCTCGGCCCCTTCAGGCAGTCTCCACTGCCGGATTGCAGAATCAGTATGCGGCTCTCCAGGCGCAGAATGAGCAGTCTATAAAAGGGATAGTTCGTGGGGAGTGCAGGGTTCAGTGTGCTGAAGGAACAACAGACACGCAACAGACACTGCCCCGTAGCAGTCTCTTTACCTTTACTTGTTCATTGCAATTACAGTCCGGGGCACCGATTTAGATGTTACTGTGGGCCCAGGCAGCCTAGAAGCAATCAGGAGATCCACATAGCTATGTGGGTTGGAGGACTCCCTTCTGCTGTGCTGCAGCTTCTCTCTCCATCTCTCAGTCTGTACCTGTATAGCAGGCAGCGCGAGCCTTGTTCCAGGAGCTGCTCCTCGTGTGGAGACCCCGGGCTCTAGTATGCTACTGTGCTACAAGTGTTAGGTAGGTCACTACATCTAGAATCTCCTGCCTCACCGGATTTCTGCTGCTGGGCCGTTAGTACCTCCGGGGTCCGGTTTCTGGCGCTCTCCTCTGGGATGAGTGACATGTAGCTCCTTTCCCAAGGTACTCCTCTCCTTCCTCCTCAGACTCACTCCATGGCTGTTCTGACTAACCCCACCTCTGGGCCAGAATTTATAGAGGGAAGCTCCCCCTTCTGGTCTGAAGACAGGAAAGTGTCGGATCCTGTGTCACTTGAATAAAGAACCACCTTTTTGCTTTTTTGCTTCCAGGCATAACATTGGGACCCTGAGGTGCTACAAGAACACCTTATCCAGAAAAATATAAAGAGGAGCACTAAATATAAATGAAAAAAATGATGAGCCAAAATTACATATAGTATGCCAGATGAGGACTACCGAGATCCTTACTAAAGATAAGGTTATCATTTTTTTTACAAAGTGCTATGGGATAGCAATCAATTGCTGGCATAAGAAATGTGCAGTTATAGCATATTACCCTGAAGTTAATGTACCATCAGTAGGAGACCCTCTGACACACGTTTCTATATATTTCTTCAGAGAGGGTTGATGTCATAAGCTTTACAATAAAAGGCAATATTGCTTTGGTATTAGGGAAACTTCATCACTCTATCCCAACTTTTTATTGGAAAAATTTGCAAACAGTAACCAAATTTCCCCCTTGTTTTTTTATAAAAGTTAAGTGAAGCTTAAAAAAGTGGGCTTGGTATTATCTATAATGTATGCCAGAAAACTGTTGTGCATTGTAGGTGAATTCCAAGCACAAATATGTGCCAAATTTATTAAGAGGCCAGATTTTGGAGTAACACAAATCAAGAGGTTTTTGGTTTAAAACTCATCCAAGTAGGAATAATGAGCTGCACTCACCGGGGTGGTCTTAAAGTCTTTATTGCGGTGAGACAGGTGACATCTAGGCATACAGGAGGATACAGGCTACGTTCCTAGGACTATGATCGTTTCACTCACAGGTGAGTTTCAACAGGTCCAATGAGAGCATAGAGTTATACACCTGTATGTGGTAATGGTGTCACTGGAGTATACTTCCTTGAAATTTGTCTTTATAAGGGTGGAGGCACACTGGCGTGAGACTCGCGCGAGTCTGTCGGAGGAGCCTCGCAAGGAGCAGGAGCTGTGACCCGGAACGGCCTCTTTCTGTCAGGACAGGGAGTGTAGAGCTGCACAAACACACAATCAGCTGACAGCCCCGTCCTGACAGAAAGAGGCCGTTCCGGGTCACAGCTCCTGCTCCTTGCGAGGCTCCTCCGACAGACTCGCATGTCTGTCGGACAAGTGTGCCTCCACCCTAAGGCTGAGGTCACAGTTGCATTTTTCACAAGCGTTTTTGGAGACCTGTGTTTTCAAAAACGCATGTAAATAACGCACCCATAGGCCCCCATGTTAAAAAACGCATGCCCTAATAGCAAAAACGCATGTGTGACAGTACCATGCGTCTTTGGTGCATTTCCAAAAACGCATGCGTTTTTTAATATGGGGCCCTATGGGAAACGCATGCAAAAACACATGTACAATTAGTGCCATCCAAAAACGCATGCGTTTTCCATAGGAGCCCATGTTAAAAAACGCATTAGTTTTTTTAACAAGGGCTCCTATGGAAAACGCATGCGTTTTTGGATGGCACTAAAAGGTACTAATTGTACATGCGTTTTTGCATGCGTTTTCCATAGGGGTCCATGTTATAAAAACGCATGCGTTTTCTACACAAACGCATGCGTTTTTCAAAACGCACCAAAAAATAGTACATGCACTATTTTTTGGTGCGGATTTAAAAACGCAGCCAAAAACGCAAAGAGCCATCACACACCTTAAAAAACGCATGCAGAAATGGAAAAATGCATGCAAAAACGCATGTGTTACTAAAAAAACTCATGCCAACTGTGACCCCAGCCTAAGGCTGGGATCACAGTTGGCATGAGTTTTTTTAGTGACTTAAAAAAACTCATGCGTTTTTTCATGTCTTCATGAGTTTTTTAAGGTGTGTGATGGCTCCCTGTGTTTTTGCATGCTTTTTTAAATTCGCACCAAAAAATAGAGGAAAAATAAAGTTGCAATCTTGGAGTGTTTATATGAAAAGGCTAAAAAAATCTCTAATAGGCAAAGAACAGTCTTTAAAGGGAACCAACCACCCCAAATGACCCCCCCGGACTATTAATATCGTTCATACATGGTGCTGCAAGGTTTTTAGCTAAAAAAACTGTTTTTTAAAAGTGAAGATAATGCTTTATAAAGATTATAAAGAAGGGACGGGTGGGCGTTACTTAGCTGTGGCTAAAGCCGAGTTCCAGCTGCCAGTCATCATCCTCTCTCCCCTCGCAGCAGTAACGGCCAGCCCTTTCTTGTCGTCACAGCCTGGTGCACGGGCTCGCATGCCCGTGCACACGTCATCAGCTACAGCCGGGTAGCGAGCGCGCGCTCTGACTTTCTGCGCTCGGCTGTGGAAGTCAGAGCGCGCTCGCTACCCGGCTGTAGCTGATGACGTGTGCACGGGCATGCGAGCCCGTGCACCAGGCTGTGACGACAAGAAAGGGCTGGCCGTTACTGCTGCGAGGGGAGAGAGGATGATGACTGGCAGCTGGAACTCGGCTTTAGCCACAGCTAAGTAACGCCCACCCGTCCCTTCTTTATAATCTTTATAAAGCATTATCTTCACTTTTAAAAAACAGTTTTTTTAGCTAAAAACCTTGCAGCACATGTATGTGCTGGGTGTAGGGAACGATATTAATAGTCCGGGGGGGTCATTTGGGGTGGTTGGTTCCCTTTAAGGAGTTAAACACAGATACCTTTTATCGATAAACGACTATAAGAGTTTTCATGGATTTAAAGAAACTTTTGAAACTTTTTATGAATGATTTATTGTATTATTACATTAAAAAGCACGGATGATTAATTATTATCTCACTGTTGTAGACATTGACTGAGATATTGGATTGTTTGTAATCTGAGCTCGACTTTTAGAGACAGCACAAATTTAGTACATTGATTGGAAGTACTGGAAGACAAACTCATGATGGGTTTTCCATTAATCTTGTTTGGAGAGATTCAGCTCAGTGATGCAATTGGGGCCCAGGATAAAGTGATTACTTGTGTCCAAGCTGTGAAGAATTAGGCCATTTATGTGTAACTGCCCATGAGACAAGAAGGCATCATATATCTAGTGTTGGCTGGATATTGGACTCTACTTCTGTGTAACAGTAAAGTGAGGTGTTCAGTGTTCAAATGATGTATCTGCAAAATTTGTGTCTACTTTATATTTGTCAATCAGAATTCATGTTTACAATAAATGATGACTCTTGACACCCCTATGTAAGGTGCTAGCTAAAAAAAATAGATCAAGAAAAAAGAGAAAATTCTGCTGCACACTGACAATTTTTTTTGAGAAATAGCATACTGGCTAATGAATGCTAATAGCAAACTGTGAACAGGGCATAAGGTGAAGTAGATAACTGCTTAAGAGTACATGGAGAAAAAGACGGGAGCTTAGCTGATGCGAAGGCATGTGAGCCCGGTAACAAGCGTCAAGGTGTCTCATCCTACCACGTCCTCACCTACTGCCTCTGCGTGTGGTGTCAATTTGTGTGAATGGTGTATATGCCACTGAATGCAATTAAAAACCTGCCACTAAGGCGTGTCTAGGACCGTGTGATATACGAGTCACTTGGACGAGTGTCGGATTATTAACCCTGAATGACCTCTCCCTGTCAGCAACTCCACACTCCCGTCCTGACAGGGAGAGGTCATTCAGAGTTAATGATCCAACACTCGTCCAAGTGACTCGTATATCACACAAACAGTGTGTTTCCAGCCTAAAATGTAGAGTTTCAACATGGCTAAAGGGCGAGGGAGGGTGCACAGTCAAAAAATGTAACTATATTTACAATAAATGACAACTGGCGACACCTCTGTGTTAGGTGCTAGCTAGAAAAAAATATATCAAGAAAAAAGAGAATTCTGCTGCACACTGACACAATTTTTTTTTTTGAGAAATAGCATACGGGTTAATGAATGCTCACAAGCTATGGCCATCGCATCAGCTAAGTTCTCATCTTTTTCTCCATGTACTCTTAAGTAGTTTTCTACTGTGCCCTGTTCACACTTTGCCATTAGCATTCATTAGCCAGTATGCTATTTCTCAAAAAGAAAATTTGTGTCAATGTGCAGCAGAATTTTCTCTTTAATCAGAATTCATGAACACATCTTTTAAGTAGTTGGGATAGCTTGAATGGTTTGTCCCAACTTAGCAAGTTTTTATCCTATTAACAGGATAGGGGATAACTTTTTCAACGCCTAAAGCCCAGGTTACACGTAGTGTTCCAGCGACCCGACCAACGATCGGGATCGCTGGAACATTGCTATGTGATCACTGGTGAGATGCCGGGACAGGCAGATCTCATGAGCGATCACCCAGCGATGCGCTGACACCCGACGGTCACTGGGATCGGTCAGGGTGTCGGGCGCACACTGAGTGTCGTTGGTCGTTGTCCCTGTCACACATGCCGATGAATGATTGAGAGCGGCAGACCAATGATTGAAACATGGTCCCGGCCATTCCACAGCGACCAGCCACGTCGCTGGAAAGGTCGCTGCAATGTCACAAAACCTGTGATGTTGCAGCGACATCGCTGCGTGTAACCCGGCCTTAAGGCTAAGGTCAGACTTGTGTCATGCATTTGCTAAATGCCTGTGCTATTTTCATGTGCAAATCTTAAAGAACGCATGCTTTGACGCACCCATAGACTCCAAAGCAAATTACGTATTGCCAACGTAGAATGTGTTTGACGCTATGCGTTTTTGCAAGTGCAACAATAAATGTGGTATGCAGCTTTTTTTGGTGCTGTTGCAAAAGCGCATCTTTTTTTTTTACATGGGAGTCTATGGGAAACACATGCGCTAAAAAAGAACATACATGCCACGAAAATGGCAAGAGGAAATAAAGGATCCTTTAATGCATCCTTCCAACGGATGCAAGCTCCCAAATGTGACCCTAGCCTTAAGGCTTCACTATTTGGGCTGCCGCTAATCCCAAAAATAGGATTCTTAAATGCTCGGTAAGATGCAGTGAAAGCTGCACATTGGCACTACCACTTCATTCTTTGTCCATGGAGCTGTTGGATGAAGTTTTGGTGCTTCTGCGCAGCCATCGCTTAATTAATATACGGCTCTGCTATCCATATTGGTGGGCTACAGTGATCAGTAAGTTTTCACTTATCTTGTGGTTATGTGATAATATACTAAGTTGGGACAGCTCTTTGAAGATTTATAGTAATTTCTTATATGAAAATTTACAATTCCTTTCAAGTATCTAGAAACTTTTAAAACCAATCTCTTAGGGCCACTTTACACACACCAACTTCTGTGTCCAACTTCTGAACAACTTACTGGTTGCAGTGAAATCATGGACACATTGTTATATTTGTACACAGCCACAAAATGGGACAATGTGTCCATGATTTCACTGCAACCAGTAAGTTGTTCAGAAGTTGGACACAGAAGTTGGTGTGTGTAAAGTGGCCATTATTACTTGAATGGATCAAAATGTCTTGTCCTCCGATTTTGAGTATGCAGCTCCATTTCAGAAAGTATTGGAGACCCTAGCTGACATAAAATAATAAATAAAAATGATTTCTATTTATATGGCAATAACATATTCTGAGGACTTTAGAATTAAGCAGGGGCATGTACAGACAATAAACACAAAGTAAAATATAATTCACAAGTTAAAGGAGGAGTGAGGGCCATGCTTGAAAGCAAGGCTGTGCAGTTGGAGTCGGACTTGTGGAGTCGGTGTCTATTTTGTGTGGAGTTACAGTTGGATTCAGAGAAATTAAGTAGTCGGAGTTGGAGTCCAATGTGTGGCTTAAGGTACCGTTACACGGCACGACGTTGTAACGATGTCCGCAACAATCTCGTGGGCACGCGGTCGTTGCAGACAGTGTGTTGACATCGTTGATGAGATATTACACATCTAGATATCGTCGACGACTCACCAGCCATGTTGTGAGCAGGTATCGTTTGCAAACCACGTGGACGATCCCTGCTCATTGCTTTGAATGGCTGAAGTCGTCAACGACATCGTTATTGCGGTGTCACACACAACGATCTAGCAGGTTGGCGGATCTTTGATCGTGAGGTTTGAGAACATGTTCTCAAATCCGCGATCAACAATCCAACAACTTATCGTTGTTGAATCTCGGTGTTACACACGACGACGTCCTAATGAAGTCGCTGATATGCCTCCAAACCCGTGACATATCAGCGACATCATTAACGATGTTGTGCCGTGTAACGGTACCTTTACTGACTTCATGGCCATGGTTGAGGGATCGGAGTCATGGAGTTGGTGTCCATTTTGGTGGCATTGGAGTTGGACTCAGATTCAGGGAAATTGAAGAGTCAGAGTTAAAGTCACATGTTTGGCTTACCGTCTCCACAGCCCTGCTTGAAAGCTTACAATGTATAGGTAAATAAAATAGTAGGTAGAATGTGCTTGTAGTGTTTATTCTAGTTATTTTCATGATAAATAATGGTTTCTAGAAAAGGCATCATACGCCAATCATCAGCCAGTACTGTCTATATGCCCTTACATACTTTTGGCTATATGGAGGATGTGGAGAAAGATGAACAGAGATAGGTTTTAATTAACATTTAGAAGGAGGGAACAGGGTAGAGGGGAGAGTTAGGCTTATTATCTCAACTCTCTATCCTATCTATAGAGCTGTGGTTTTAAAGCACACTTAAAAACATGGAGGTTAGATATTAATCTCATCATTTTGGGGTAGTGCATTCCAGAAAAGTGGTGCAGCACGAGAAAAGACTTGGAGGCATAGGTGTGAATTTTGAAATATGGATGATATTAGTCCAAGAACAGTTTCGGAACAGAGGGCATGGGTCGGATGAAAGACAGAGATGAGGGTTGAGGTATGGGGGGTGCAGAACAGTGGAGAGCTTTGCAGATGAGAGAGATAAGTTTGTATTGTATCCTGTAGTGGATCGGCAACCAGTGTAATGAGTGGCACAAGGTGGAGGCCTTGGAGGAGCGGCTGGAGTGAAATACAACCCTGACAGCGGCAATCAGGACAGAGTGGAGATAAGAAAGTTTCGTTAGATGGAGACAAACCATTAAAGAGTTGCAGTAGTTCAGATGCATAAGGGAAACGGTAAGTGTTTTTACAGTTATGTTACAATGAGCTCGTAATAGTGAGCAATTTCCCATAGTGCATTTCAAGGTATTACTACTGATGTGAGTGACAGTTCTTTTTAGTACTTTGTGGAAGTGTATTTTAATGATTTGACTTATATTTAATATTCCAGGTTGTTCCTTTATGAATAATCTTAGTTTGAATTAAGCTACTAAAAAAGAGTTTAAAGGACAATAACCACCAGCTGCAGTACTAACAATAGCAAATAATAGCCTTATTTCTACCAAGCAGTATTATTATAAATGTTCCTATTATTTCAGATGTAAAATGGCTTAGGCTTGCAACTCACAACATAACTGGTTACATCCTGCTGACCACTGGGAATTCTAAAGAATGTAAAGTCCATTATTGCTTGTAAAATCTAATTTCACCTTCCTATATTTCATATTTACTGTTACATGGAATTTTGTACTTTCATATGAGGGATATTTGCCCATCAATCATTTGTACACAAAGCAAAAATGTGATCAGATGCAAACTTTAATATGGCCTACTGATTTATCTATTTATGTCATAGATGTTAATAAGCATACAGAATTACAAGAGATGTATTGAACAGTTGTTAAAAAGCTGCATAAATAATGCTAAGATAAATACATTCATTTAAAATAGGTGGAGTGATTCTCTCTAGTCGATAGATAGATGCTAGTTACTTTTCATCTTAGCGCTTAAACGGTACTTCTGTATTTTATTGTTTGTAGATAGATAGATAGATAGATAGATAGATAGATAATATGTATGATATAGATAGATAGATAGTAATATGTATAGATATAGATAAGATAGATAGATAATACTTATACAAAATTAGGAGCAGCAAAATAATGCTGGATGTCCCGGGTGCAAAGCGACTTCCACAGTCCTCAGTGTATCTTAATATACGTACAAATGTCGCAGCACTCCCTTGGTGATGTTAGTAGTTGTTTATTCCAGCTTGCAATGGTACAAATGGCAACGTTTCAGGCACCCACGCCCTTATTCCTGCAACCACTGACCACCTATGCTTCCTTTTTATACATCTTGTTTACAATACATCAATTATTTCATATATATAATTCATTATAACCTCACCACTCTAATACATCAAACTACTGTGCTATTTGTATGCATGATTTATCACTATTTGTGCTTTACTGCCTGTATAGTGCAATTAAACCTTTTCATAATTGG
Organism: Allobates femoralis; assembly: GCA_033576535.1. Lineage (NCBI taxonomy): Eukaryota > Metazoa > Chordata > Amphibia > Anura > Aromobatidae > Allobates > Allobates femoralis. The sequence continues at coordinate 805,759,962 of JARQOC010000003.1, read as the reverse complement.
AAGCCTTCCAGCCCGATTTTTATCTTATTCATAGGCTATTGTAACAACAGTAACGTTCAATGTACATACTGTTTGCTTATTACATAAGCGTGATGCTGCCAGGTGCCCTCCTCCATGCTGTATCTGCTATTAAGTGTCTCGTGCTATCGGCGTCCCGGAAGCGGCCTCGCTGCGAGTAGCAGTGTGGTTAAGTGCGCACTGCGCATGCGCGGGCCCGTTCTATGTATTTCTATGTGGACGGCATTTCCTCAGCCATCTGCGCCATCTTAGCTGCTGGCGCCGTTGCCCTCACATCTTTAATACCTCATTTTAAGGGCTCCCTCACGCTATTACCCACATTATCCGGGCGCTGAGCTATTATTTAAAGTGCTAGTGCTTCTGGTTACTGTTATGCTATACATTAAGTGCATTCGTGCTAAGATATAATAAGTGCTATTGCATTATCTCCTCTACATCATTGGACCCTACCCTGGAGACACTTATCCCTCCAATTTCAATGGGATTTTCTGCCTCTATAAGCTCTAATAGCTACAAGGTCCCTAAGGCACCTTCTGTGGGCATGGGTTTGTGCTCCAGGGGTCCACGGGCCCTTCATTCATAAAGTGTCACAGTGCAATTATTACTACGTGAATCCTATACTGACTTGACATATAGGTACCTTGTAAAGCCCTCTCCTTTAAGTGCATTTCTTAGTTAGTATTTAATACCACTCTAAGCTCTACTGGTCATTCAGCTTTCCAAGCCTGACCATGCACTATCAGGAGTACAGGGCGTCCATTCATGTACCACTCATTTCAAGCCTCTTATATTATCTTTAGTGCTTATAAAGTTAAAACAAAAAAATTAAATGTTCTAATTTTATCAGGTACAACATAGAGTCCGGGCACCGATCCCCGTCACGCATATTATAATCAACATTAGGTTACTTTTACTATTGTGTTCAAATTTCTCCAGGCTTCCAATTTTTCGGTTCTGTGAAGAAGACAAATGAAAAAATATATAAATTTCCCAATAAAATCAAGGTTAAAGTGCAAAAACGTGCATAGATCTTAAAACCAGCGATATTAAAAAATCTATACTGCTACATTGAGAACCGAGGGGATAATCCAAGTGGTTTTTTGGTTTCGTTAAGTGACCACGTTCAGCTTATAATCGACATTCAAACCACCCGGTTTCAATGTACCTAGTCTCTTTATCCATCTCAGCTCCTTCTCTAAAAGTAATTTTTCTCTGTCTCCTCCTCTTCTTAACTGTGGGACACTGTCAATTATTCTACACTTGAGATCCCTTTCACTATGCTCCGCCTCTACAAAATGTTTCAGTATTGGTAGGTTCTGTTGTTGCTGTCGGATACTACATCTGTGTAAATTCATCCGTACTTTAAATTCCAGGGTTGTTTTCCCCGACGTAGAACAGCTTACAGGGGCACTCTAGCAGGTACACCACGTACTCTGAGCTGCAGGTGTAAAAGTCTCTTATTTTATACCTTTTCCCTTTTACCTCAAAGGAGTCACCTTTTATGATGTGTGAGAAGTTAACACAGCTCACACAAGGGTAACTACCTGTCCTCTTTCTACCCGTTATAGTTGGTTGGATACTTTTTTTCAAACTGCCTATATCAGAGTGCACTAGCTGGTCCTTTAAGGACCTGCCTTTTCTAAAAGAAAAGAGGGGGGATTCTTAAATTCCTCTATTTCTGGCAGTCCCTGACCAAGGATTTTCCAATTTTTCTTTATAACTTTTGTTATTTCGTCAGATTCTTCCCCATATGTTGTTACTATGGGTATCCTCTTTTGTACACCTAACCTGTTCTTACTGTCTTGGTTTAAGCTTTTCTCCCTCTGTTCTTTCAGTAACCTTATTGGGTATTCTCTGCTCTGAAATTTCAGCAACAACTCATCTATGGTTTTCTCCCTTTCTATTTCGTTGCTCACAATTCGCCACACTCTCTGAATTTGCCCATTGGGTATCGCTCTCTTCATTCCCGGGGGGTGATGGCTTTGGTAGTGGAGTAATTTGTTTTTATCTGTTTTCTTTACATGTAAAGAGGTTGTTAGGCTTGTACCTGTATGTCTTACCAGTACGTCAAGGAACTGCAGGCTATCCTTTGACTGAACCATGGTAAATTTGATAGTGGTATCCACCGTATTAAGATACTCATAAAACTCCTGCAAACTGTCCGTGGTACCTCTCCAGAGGAGGAACACGTCATCAATGTATCTCCACCATTCCACCACTCTCTCAAAATGGTGGGACACATAGACGTGTTCCTCCTGCAGAGTCGCCATAGTGACATTTGCATATGAACACGCCATGTGCGCACCCATGGCTGTACCCCTCATTTGTTTGTAAAAAGTGTCGCCGAACATAAAATAATTCTGTCTTAGACATATTTCTAATAACTGCAGAATCATCTTCTTACTCTCTGAGGTGTAGCTCGTGGTGTCAAGCTGCTGCTTAACGGCCCTAAGACCCTTTTCATGTCTTATCGATGTGTACAACGAGGTCACATCGAAAGAGACCAAGACATCATCCTCTTGTACCTCTAATGTCTTCAATTTTTCCAAAAACTGCGTTGTATCACGTATATAAGACTTTGCTGCCACAGCTAACGGGCTCATGATCTTGTCAAGGAATATACCGATGTTATTAAAAACCGAGTCTATGCCCGCCACTATCGGTCTCCCAGGGGGGTTCTGTAATGATTTATATATTTTAGGAACTATATACAAGACAGGTGTCTTTGGTTTTTTTATTAATAGATACTCCATTAGATTTTGATCTCCTTTGATCTCCTTCCTTCCTCTAAAATTGCTGTGATTTCTTTCTGGATTTCAAATTTTGGGTCTCTATCCAACCTCATGTATACCTCTTCATCACTTGTCTGCCTTATTATTTCCTCCAGATATTTTCGTTTATCCATGACGACGACCGCTCCGCCTTTATCGGCTGGTTTTATTATGAGGTCGTCGTCATGGATCAACTCTAGTAATGCTCTGTGCTCCTCTTTAGTTATATTAGGTTTTTTTAAAGGAATTTCCATACTCTGTCTAAGTACTTCTATGTCCCTCTTCACTGCAATTACAAAGGCTTCTATCGCCGATACCGTATCAGTTGGTGTAAAATCGCTTTTTTTATATAATCCCACATCAGTCAAATTTATCTCACTTTCCCTTTTTAGTGCTCTAACTTCCTTTTTATTAAACCAATGTTTTAATTTAATGCTCCTAAACATCCTGTGCATGTTAACGTCTAGATTAAACCAATCCACATGTGTTGTTACATTAAAGCTTAAACCCTTGTTAAGTATACTATGTTGATCATCAGTCAGTGTTTTGCCAGAAATATTTACCACTAGTTCTGGTCTTTTCTTTTGTTCCGTTGATATTGTTTCGGTTTTTCCTTCTTTTTTTGGCTCCTGTGGTAGTGCCGTCCTCCTCTTCTTCTTCTTGCAGCTTGTCCAGGTCTAAATGGGTTAGAATCAGATTTATTCACAATAGGTTTTACATATTTATCAAAAAGTCTTTTCCTTCTGGTATAACCTTTCTTTTGCCACTTCTCCTTTTGCCAGTTGTACACCTGTCCTGCTGTGTAATCCTCTGCGTCTTGCGCCCACTTTTGCCTTTTGTTCTCTTCCACTTCTTTTCTAGTTTTCTCAACCTTTATTCTTATCTGCTCCTTGAATTTTATAAAATCCTCTTCCTTCATCAAGGCTTTTATTTGTGTCTCCATCTCTCTGTTCTCACACCCGACTTTCTGAACCTCATCTTGTAGGTATTCTAAGTTCAATAACATCACATCCATTGCATACTTGTTTGAGAGCATTGTAAACTTCTGACAGAAGGATGTGTCTCCTTCAAACAAAGTAGGGCGTATACTGGATCTTAGACCCCTTGGGATCCTTTTGGCCTTATAATATTGTCCCAACATTAACTGGTGTAGTTCCAGAGACATTAGTGTCCGCCCATGGAGGGATCATGCAACTTCAGCCCAGAACACCACATAACTATAACTCGCATCATTCTGTACTGTAATATTTAGTTTGGGCACAAGTAGGGAGACTTATAACAGAGGGGTGCAGGCACCCCTCTATAGAGATACGGGGGGGGACTTTGGTTGACATGCACGGAGCTCGGAGGAGCCCGTGGCATGGGGACATTGTAGGAGAAGCCCACCAGAGTGGGCGTCCGGTCTCTAGGGGTCTAAGCCCCCCCTGGGACCTCAAGCATGCTTTAATTTATTACATTTAACTCTTTACTATTCATAGTACAGTTTGCTCATCTCGGCAATAGCCGGGATCAGCAAACTATGCAGTTGCCGGATGGCTCAGGATTACACATCCTGAGCCATCCGGTTACTGCAGTGCGGTATTCTGCACACATTTTTGTAAAACAAATGTGTGTGACCGGTATTGCGTTCACCGCATCCGGATCTGGATGCGGTGAATGCAATTCTAGTTTTAAATGTGACTTCAGCCTATATTGTAGTCATATAATATACCATTTATTTAATGGGCTTTACACTGTGAACTATCAATTATCATGCCTGTGGATTTTGGCCTATAAACTGCATTCGATTGTGGTTGACATTTTGATATTACTTTTTTGGCAATTGCTTTTTTATTAGTTCATATTTTATTCATTGATTTATTGTGTACTGTTAGCAACTTCCAATAGTTGCCCTTCCAGGGGTTGTCTTTGATGCTAGGTATTGCCTTTTAATTAGTTGTCATTGACATACAGAAAAATGTGTGCATTAATTGTATGTTTCATATTTATGACTATCCTACCAATAAGGGGTGTGCAGAACTGTATAATATCTCCAGCAGCTATCAGTGTGATTGGTATTGCCTTCTCCATATTATTCATGACCTATATGCACGCTCACCGCATAAGACTACATTGCTGAACAAAATGTATGTTCAAGCGTGGTTACAGTTTGCTCAACAATGTTTAGACAAGCCTGTGAAATACTAAAAGAATATAGTCTGGTCAGATGATACTAAAATTCAACCCTTTGGATTCCATAATACACAGCACGTTTGGAGGCCAAAAGGCACTGCGTATAATTGCAAAAACACTATACCATCAGTGACGTTTAGAAGTGGGAACTTCATGATGTGGGGCTATCTTTCAGCATAAGGCACTGGCATTCCTCCTGGGAATGATGAATGGACAAATGTTTCACGACAATCTTGATAAAAATCCGCTGCCATCTTCCAGGTTGATGATGTAATAAAGTGTGACATTTCAGCAAGACAATGTTCTCAAACACTCAGCCAAGAATAGTTTCAACTGGTTTCATAGAAAGAAAATAAAGCTTCTAGAACAGACGTGTCAATCACAGGAGCTGAATCCAATAGAAAATTTATAGAAGGAGCTAAAGCTCAAAGTCAATAGATAGATCCACAGGATCGTCAGAATTTGAAGAGTGTCTGTATGGAAGAATGAGCCAAAATCACATCTGAGCAATGCATGTAAATAGTTTCTCCACATAGGAGACTTCTTGAAGCTGTCATTACCAACAAAGACTTTTGTACAAAGTATTAAATAAACTTCAGTAAGAGTGGACTGCATTGGTTGTTAAGGCCACTTCACACGCTAGGATCTCGTTAACGATATCGTTGAAACGTCACGGATTTGTGATCGTTGAAATGATATCGTTAGTGCGTGGTTGTGTGTAAACAAACGATGTAGGAAGGAAAAATCGCTTTAACGGTCATCAAAAATGTGAGATTCTGACCCCAAATCTATCGTTTGTCGTCCAATTAACGTTCTGGGAAGCAGCATCATCGTTCAGTGTGACACCTTTTTGAACAATGTTGTTCATAATTCTCCTATTCCTGCCGCTGTTTTACATCGCTCAAACATTCTTCTCAAAATAGCTGGAGTGTTGCCAAATTTAAGATCGTTAACGATATCTTTGCATGTGACGATGTCGGAAGGATCGCGGTCACGTGACATAGCTAACGATCTCGTTCACCGATATCCTAGCGTGTGAAGTGGCCTTTACAGACATCTGATGAGAAAGTCATGTCAATAGCCTCTTTAGAAATATATTCACCTAAAAAATTGTACTTATTTCACCCATTGTGTATGGATATCTACATATTGGTTGAAATATATACATAGAAATAGATATATAGGTACAAAGTATCCTTTTGTAAACAGACAAATAATGTAAGGACTGTAAGTAACGTATCAGAGTACATGCACACATCTGAAATGCAGTCTCGTTAATCATCCGTGAAAATGCAGCATGTCTCTCTTATGTCAGGAATTGGTGAAGATGGAATGTAAACCACTTTTCCCCGTGTTATAGCTGAATTCCGCTCCTGTTTTGCCAGCATCAGTTGTACTTAAACTGTTATTGATATTTGCAGAAGGCTCTGTGTTTATCTGTCCCTGTAAAACCCTGTGTCAATGTGTTTGCTTTTGCTAATGTGCGGTAAATGTAGCTTGACAAAGCATGAAATGTCCACAACCTTCACTTCCTCCAGAAAATAAAGCAGATCTGTTTTGGGCCGGGGTTTGAACTTTTCTCAGTTTTCCTCGCACGGCTGAGATTTTTTCTCCCGGTTAACGATTAACCAAAATTCTTATGATCCTGGACACCGAAACGCGCGTACTGTGCACACAGGTCATGGGCCTGTATCTAAAGGAAGTGAAAGAACATTATAAATCATTTCTAATAAACAATCTTTCTCCCCAAAATGTGGATTTAAAATACTTGAGTGGTGGACAGATGGCAGGATCATGCCACCTCTGTTTATACAAGCTGTTTGCCCAGAGACAACAGTGGTGTGATACCAGATTACCATAGGCTGAATCAATATTTGCTGGTGACTTACCAGCTGTTTTGTAGATGCCATTAAGTGACCAGAGTAAAATCAGCTGGTACAGCCGCCCGTCCTGTCCCTGCATTTACTACACTCACATTCTTGTGTTTCACAGCAGCAGAAAACTCCGCTGATCATAATGTGGCAGCAGAGGCTTCATTGATATGACTTTTATTTCCTTTTAAAAACATTTTTATTCTAGTTTCAGGTAGTGATTCGGGTGTTTGCATTGCATTTTATGGATTGACGCAATTAAACCTGACAACTAATGCATTGTTAAATATTGATCAATTAACATTTACAAGTAGGGGTGCTGTGATTAGAGGGGATAAAAAGGTGCTGTGATTAGAGGGGATAAAAAAGATATGCCTAATTTTATTTTCTAGAAAGAAAGGCTTGAAAACAAAGAAGCGCAAATAGGGTCTTATCTGTGAATACAGACAGATCACACTAATAGGAAAAGAAACCGCCTCACCTGGGGTAGTTATGAGAAGCCCCAACTACTATCAGACACTTTATTTCCAAAAAACAACAACCCAGGAGTCAGCGCAAATGCAAACAACAATAACAAACTTTATTCAAGTACCACAGATAGTTAAAAACAGAAGGCATTAAAACAGACCCAGTACACAGCATAAGTAAACCCCAATAAACAAGGTATAAGGCAGACAGATAACTCCATAATAAGAAACCTCCTTGTACACAAATGTCAATCTTAACAGTGTGTATTTATACACACTAATAGGAAAATATCCTCAAATACAAGAACCAAGTGCAAATGCACCACAAAACCAAGGCTAGTGCCACAATGGGTTAAATTACCTGTGAGTGACCTCACCCTGACACGAGGTTCGCATTAGCTTAGTCGGAGGAGGTCTTAGTACAGGTCTTATAGGAAATACTATCAACACTTATATAATGGATGCAGAAAACCACAAGGAGATGAAGATGTCCAAGAAAAACTGCTTAGAAGGAATAATAAAGCGCAAATAGGGTCTTATCTGAGAGTTAGTGTGTCATAAGAACTATTAAAGAGGCTCACCTTATGTGGTTGTGAGAAGTCACAACCACTGTAATAGCGTCAAACCGACTGCCGCAGTCCTCAGCAGTTAACCCCTTCCCGACCTATGACGTTATATAGACGTCATTTCTTTTTTCTAAAATCAGTTCTAGAAATATAAAAAAAATGGCCTTTGCTGTATTTTTGGTTGCCAGTCAGGTACAACTTGGCAGCTGGGGGGCTGGAATCCTCAGCGTGGAGAGACCCAAACGTGGGCCCTCACGCTGCAAATTGCAACCCACAGCCACCCCAGAAAATAGCGCATTCATTAGAGGCACCATTTTCTGGTGCTGTACCCCAACTCTACCAGTTGCCCTTGTGCTAGTGGCACACGGCTTCTCCATACACGACATGGTGTCCGCTAACAATTTCAATGGAAAAATTAGCTCCAATTGTTAGCGGAAACCATATCTCGTATGGAGAGCCCCTCCCTGTGTGCCTGAACATTGAGCTTCCCCACACGTGACCCCATTTTGGAAACTTGAACCCCCAAGGAACTTATCTAGATGCATAGTGAGCACTTTGAACCCCCAGGTGCTTCACAAATTGATCCGTAATAAGGAAAAAGTACTTTTTTTCGCACAAATTTTCATTTTTCATTTTTACGGATTAATTTGTGAAGCACCTGGGGGTTCAAAATGCTCACCACCCACCTAGGTAAACTCCTTGGGGGTCTAGTATCCAAAATGGGGTCACTTTTAGGGGAGCTCCAATGTTTAGGCACATAAGGGCTCCCCATACGCGACATGGTGTCCGCTAACAATTGGAATTGTTAGCGGACACAATGTCGCATATGGAGAGCCCCTGTGTGCCTAAACATTGGAGCTCCCCCACAAGTGACCCCATTTTAGAAACTAGACCCCCCAAGGAATTTATCTAGAGGGGTGGTGAGCACTTCGAACCCCCAGGTGCTTCACAAATGAATACGTAAAAATGAAAAAAAAAATTTTTTTGTGGAAAAAAAAGTACCGTATATACTCGTGTATAAGCCGACCCGTGTATAAGCCGACCCCCCTACTTTTGCCCCCAAAACCTGGGAAAACCTATTGACTCGTGTATAAGCCGAGGGTGGACCCCAGCACAGGTATACAGCCCCCAGTAGTGTGGTATACAGCAGCCTCCCCAGTGGTATATACAGACCCCAGTGGTAATAAAGCAGCCTCAGGGGCTATACAGCAGCCCCAGGGGCTATACACCAGCCCCAGGGGTAATACAGCAGCCCCAGGGGGTATACAGCAGCCCCAGGGGGTATACAGCAGCCCCAAAGGCTATACAGCAGCCCCAGGGGCTATACAGCATCCCCAGGGGCTATACAGCATCCCCAGGGGCTATACAGCAGCCCCAGGGGTAATACAGGAGCCCCAGGGGGTATACAGCAGCCCCAAGGGCTATACAGCAGCCCCAGGGGTAATACAGCAGCCCCAGGGGCTATACAGCATCCCCAGTGGTAATACAGCAGCCCCAGTGGTAATACAGCAGCCCAAGGGGTAATACAGCAGCCCCAGGTGCTATACAGCAGCCCCAGGTGCTATACAGCAGCCCCAGGGGGTATACAGCAGCCCCAGGGGCTATACAGCAGCCCCAGCGGTAATACAGCAGCCCCAGGGGCTATACAGCAGCCCCAGGGGCTATACAGCAGCCCCCAGGGGGTACCCAGCAGCCCCCAGGGGTTACCCAGCAGCCCCCCAGGGGTTACCCAGCAGCCCCCTGGGGGTATCCAGCAGCCCCCTGGGGTATCCAGCAGCCCCCAGGGGGTATCCAGCAGCCCCCAGGGGGTATCCAGCAGCCCCCAGGGGGTACCCAGCAGCCCCCTGGGGGCAACCAGCAGCCCCAAATGCTGGCACTCACCCCCCCTTGCAAGGGCCCCCCCCCGGGCGCTTCTCTTACCATCCCGGTCTTCTGATCCACGCTGCTCCTCGGTGCTGCGTCCTCGCAGCTCCCGTCCTGCTACATCCGGGATCCCCGGCCGTCGCATGATGACGTCATCGCGCGACGGCCGGAGATCCCGGATGTAGCAGGACGGAGCACCGAGGACGCAGCACCGAGGAGCGGCGCGGATCAGAAGACCGGGATGGTAAGAGAAGCGCCCGGGGGGGGGGGGGCCCTTGCAAGGGGGGGTGAGTGCCAGCATTTGGGGGCATATGCATTGCTTCCCCCTGCCGCTGATTGACAGGGGGAAGCAGTGCATATATAATGAGCGGCCCCACGTGACAGGGCCGCTCATACAGCAGCCTCCCCCCGCCTCCTCCAGCCTCCCCAGCCCCGACTACCGTATTGACTCGTGTATAAGCCGAGGGGGAGACTTTTCAGCCCAAATTTTGGGCTGAAAAACTCGGCTTATACACGAGTATATACGGTACTTTTTTCATTATTAGGATGAATTTGTAAAACATCTGGGGGTTCAAAGTGCTCACCGCCCATCTAGATAAGTTCTCTGGGGGGTCTAGTTTCCAAAATGGGGTCATTTGTGGGGGAGCTCCAATGTTTAGGCACACATGGGCTCTCCAAACGCATAAATACCAATAAAAATAAATAATACCCATTCATTAAAATGACAGATATAATCATTAATACAATAAAAACAGGAATAAAAACTAAAAATAAGATTATATTTATATATAACAAAAAAGTTAATACCATATATACTCCAGTATAAGCCACGTTTTTAAGCACATTTTTTGTGCTGAAACGTTCCCTCCTCGGCTTATACTCGAGTCAGTGCTATTCCATAAAGCGGGGGGGACTGGAGGAGGTGGGAGGGAGCTGCAGAAGGAGTGGGAGGTCACATAGTCCTGCTGATTAGTGTAATGTAATATGCACTGTATCCCCCTGTCAATCCACGGCGGGAGGAGCGTTGCATATTACATTACAATAAGTACTGTATACACCCCCCCATCACTGTATGCATCTCCCCATCACAGTCTATGGCCCCCATTCTGCGGTACAGAGTAAAAAACAAATGATTGCTCTCACCCTCCTGCACTGTCGTTTAGCACCATCTCGCTACCTTTCCTGCTTGTCCGGGAGTCTAATCATGTGACTGGTGCAGCAGCGATAATGTCATCACCTGATCATATCCCTGACAGAAGCAGGAAGACCGGAGGTGAAATGGTGTTGAAGGACAGCAACTGAGGATGAGAGCAATCATTTGTTTTTTTACTATGTACCGCAGCATGGGGCCCATAGCCTGCAATAGGGGAGATGCATACAGTGATGGGGGTGTATACAGTCATGAAGGCCATATACTGTGATGGGAGTGTATACAGTGATGGGGGCCATATACTGTGATGGGGGTGTATACAGTGATGGGGACTATATACTGTGATAGGAGTGTGTATACAGTAATGAGGAGGTGTATACAGTGATGGGGTCCATATAATGTGATGGGGGTGTATAAAGTAATGAGGGGGTGTATGCAGTGATGTGAGCCATATACCGTGGTGGTAGGTTTATACAGTGAAGGGGGTCTGTACCAGCATGGGGGCCATAAAAATGGATGGGGGCAATGTACAAGCATGGAGGCCATATACAGTGATGGGGGGCTATATACACTGTGTTCCAAATTATTATGCAAATTTGTTTTAAGTGTCATAGGGTTTTATTTTATTTTTTTTTCAATGAAACCCATTGATGCTATTGTGTCTCAGGGTTCTTTGGATCATTGAAATCAATCTCAGATATCTGTGATAATTAGTTTGGTAGATGAGCCCAATAAAAGGAAAACTGGGTGTTCCACAATATTACGCAGGCCACAGTTTTCAAGTAACATGGGAAAGAAAAAGGATGTCTCTGCTGCCGAAAAGCAACAAATAGTGCAATGCCTTGGACAAGGGATGAAAACATTTGATATTGCACGAAAACTTAAGCGTGATCATCGTATTGTGAAGAGATTTGTGACTAATTCTGAGCACAGACGTGGTCGTGCAGATAAAGGCAGAATGAGGAAGGTTTCTACCGGGTAAGTTAATCAGATTAAGAGAGCAGCTGCCTTACAAACCAACAGACAGATATTTGAAGCTGCTGGTGCCTCTGGAGTCCCTCGAACCTCAAGGTGTAGGATCCTTCAAAGGCTTGCTGTGGTGCATAAACCTACTATTCGGCCACCCCTAAACAGTGCTCACAAGCAGAAACCGTTGCAGTGGGTCCAGATATACATGAAGACTAATTTTCAAACAGTCTTGTTTACTGTGAGTGCTGAGCAACCCTGGATGGTCCAGATGAATAGAGTAGTGGATGGTTGGTGGATGCCACCATGTCCCAACAAGGCTGCGATGTCAGCAAGGAGGTGGAGGAGTCATGTTTTGGGCTGGAATCATTGGGAAACAGCTGGTAGGCCCCTTTAAGATTCCTGAAGGTGTGAAAATGACCTCTGCAATGTATAAGAGTTTCCAATTGAGAACTTTCTTCCATGGTACAAAAAGCAAAAACGTGCCTTTAGGAGAAAAATCATCCTCATGCATGACAATGCACCATCTCATGCTACAAAGAATACCTCTGTGCCATTGGCTGCTATGAGCATAAAAGGAGATAAACTCATGGTGTGGCCACCATCTTCCCCTGACCTCAACCCTATAGAGAACCTTAGGAGTATAATCAAGCAAAAGATCTATGAGGGAGGGAGGCAGTTCACATCAAAACAGCAGCTCTGGGAGGCTATTCTGACATCTTGCAAAGAAATACAAGCAGAAACTCTCCAGAAACTCACAAGTTCAATGGATGCAAGAATTGTGAAGGTGATATCAAAGTAGGGTTCCTATGTTAACATGTAACTTGGCCTGTTAGGATGTTTTGGAGTTAAATAGCTTTTTATTTCAGTGAATGTGACCTGTTAATGCTGCAAATTCAACAAATGAGCATTTTCAGTTCTTTCAAACATATCAAATGTTTATAAACTCTACTGTGCCTAATAATGTGGAACAGTGCATTTAGAGTTTTTTTAATTTTGAAAATTATACTGTTATCATAGGGAGATTTATTCAATAAAATTTGATGTATAGTCTAACATGTGATGACTTTTATTACACTGACTGTCATTTGCACCAACCATTTAGAAAAATCAGAGAAAAATAGCATTTGCATAATAATTTGGAACACAGTGTACAGTAATGACTGTCTATGTACCAGGATGGGGGCTATTTACATTGATGGGGTGGCTATGTAACAGGATGGGAGGGCTATATACAGTATTGAGGGGCTATATACCAGTATGGGGGGCTATTTACAGTGAACAGGAGCTATATACCAGGATGAGAGGGTTATATACATTGATGAGGGGGCTAAATACAGTGATGAGGGGGCTATATACCAGGATGGGGGGCTGTTGCATTTCCCACCCTAGGCTTATACTCACATCAATAAGTTTTCCTAGTTTTTGGAAGTAAAATTAGGGACCTCGGCTTATACTTGGGTTGGCTTATACTCGAGTATATATGGTAGTTAAAAAATATGAAAACTACTGTTTAAGAAAAAAAAGGTGAGATTTCATTGAGCCTCCCCTGGTTTGTATGTATTTACGAGGATTGAATGAAAAGTAATGCCTCCACCTTCGTATCTTGGGTTTCGATGGAAATAGTTCAATCAAATGCAGAAATAATCCTTAGAATGTGCTGTTTAATTACCAATATTCACTATTTCATATAATCACCAGACAGTTGGCCAGCAATGAACAAGTTTTCTGAAGCCGTCATGGAAGAAGTCTCTTTTTCCGCAACCAGCCTCTCACAGTTCTCTCCTCTTCTTCAAATATGGACTGTAAGGAGGATGCTGTACGGTGGTGAGCTTCAGTCTCTGAAGTTCTGCTGTGGTGGCATGTGAAGTGTGTGGTCTGGCATTGTCATGCTGCAGGAAAACATTTCCCTTTGTCTTTTGGATCCTTGTTAGTTGTCATTCGTCTGCTGTAAAGAATTCAATGACAGCATCTATGTCCATTCTTTACACTGTAACAACACAACCGTTCATTGCAAACTTGAGCTCTATAGGAGAGGCTACTGTACAGTCCAGTATCTTCCTCGTAAAAAAGTGCTTGTATTACTTATTATAGAACCCTCGCAGTTTGTATATCCAGAATATTTCTAATTTGTTCAAGGCATATATATGGTTATGAACATAATGGTGTACATGTTCAATAGGAGTAATATGAAGTGGGTTACGAATATTATTATGAACCTGGCAATAATGCCTTTACAGTCAATTTAATGAAAAACGGATATTGTGTCTATGAGAGTTTATATGATTATGGGTAGTCCAACTTGGGTAGTCCAACCTACATAATGTATACCACATGGACAGTTAATTAGGTATATAATTATCAAAACTTTAATTCTATTTTTTCACAAAATTCCACGATTTCTTTGTTTATTGCTTGGTTTAATAAAATCGCAAAGTATAACTCCATTGTTGTGTCCTATTTATTTGCTATGTGTTTATAAACTACATCGCATTTCTCTTTGTGATAAATTGTTTCCTTTTTACATTGATTAAAGGTAGGAGATTGCAGGAAAGCTCTTCGGTAAAAATAGTAAATTAATTTCTTATATTAGTAAAATATAATTTCTCATATACTCTTAAGTTATGTTCATGTGATTTTTTTCATAAGTAATTCAAAAGCAAGTTTTTTGAGAGAAAAATCCTTCAGGAAATGCTGAATTCTTGGAGCATGTTCACGCAGGGTTATTTTTCTCCTGATTCCACCTGAAATCTGCCTGAAAAAGGGCATTAAAAGTGCCCCGTAAAGTGGTGAAAATAGTGCAATGCTGGATGTGATTAACAAGGGATATATATATATACAGTATATATATATATATATATATATATATATATATATATATCTCCGTACAAGGACATGGTCTGATCATACTACATCTGTGCTGACTGAGATAATTTTATGTTTGTGTCCCTGCTATGTACTGTGTAATGGATGTGTATGACCATACAGGGACATGATCTGATCTTACCACATCTGTGCTGAGATAATCTTATATATGTGCCCCTGCTATGTACTGTGTAATGGATGTGTCTGACCGTACAGGGACATGGTCTGATCATACTACATCTCCTGTGCTGAGATAATCTTATATATGTGTCCCTGCTATGTACTGTGTAATGGATGTGTCTGACCGTACAGGGACATGGTCTGATCATACCACATCTCCTGTGCTAAGATAATCTTATATCTGTGTCCCTGCTATGTACTGTGTAATGGATGTGTCTGACCGTACAGGGACAGGGTCTGATTAAACCACATGTCCTAGGTGCAGAACTTTTAGATTATCTGAGCACACAAACATATTTTTTAAAAACATCCAAATGTGAAAATTATTATTAATCCAAAACCTATTGATTAAAATGAACTTTCTTCATGGGAAAATATCTTTTATCGCTACACTTAGCAATATAAAGTGAAAGCTGCCGAAAGAGTAATGGCAAAGCCATCTGTGAAATCCCTTCTGGAAACAGTCAGCGGCATGATCCCAAAGCGACTTCTACCAGGTAAAAGTAGATGACTGTACGACATTAAAATGATACTGCATTCACATATATTTTAAAATTAAGTATTTCTAAATAAATAATTTGAAAAAAAAGATTTGGGGTCCCGCCATTTTGGATAACCAGCCAAGGTAAAACCAACAGCGGGGGTCTGGTATTCTCTGGGTGGAAAGGTCCATATTTCATTGCAGCCCACCCTAAAAATAGCAGGTCATAGCCACCCCAGAACTGGCGCCTCTGTAAAAATTGCCAATCCTGCCGCTTTGCTCCAGGTCTTCCCGCTGCCCTAGTGCTGGTGGCAAACAGGATAATAGAAAGGGTTAATGATATCTGAGTATTGTCAGCTGTGAATAAACCATATATTGTCAATGTCCAGACATCTATGACACCTGTTCATTAACAATCTGGTCAGTACACACTTAAAAATACACACAACATAGAGAAAAATTCTTTATTACAAATAAAACACATAGGAAAAATCATTATGTGCAATAAAACACAGAGACAACCCTCATTGCCCATTTATTAGCTTCAAAACATACCCTCTGATGGTAATCCACAGCCAGCACAATGTCCCTCGACGAACACTTCCATTCTGCTACATTGCACTGAGTGGGATGCATTTTATAATATGGTACATTTTGTAACATGAAAAATATGATATATTTATGTGACGCTCCTACGTTCCAGTTGCCACAGTGGCACTGCACCTATCCAAAAGGTGTATTTTCATGCTCTCAGGTAAGATGGGAAAACCCCGCTGGTACACACAAGCACACAACCAACACCAACCCAAAGTGCGAAGGAGTACAACATGGCAGTAGAAGAGTGAGTTCTAGGGACCTCAGGCAGCTGGAGAGAGAGCAAGACTCATGCTGGAGGGTCAGCTACTAATCTCCAGGTCTGGGGCCCCAAATCTACAGCTGGCTGGACAACTGGGTAGAGGAATGAACTGCACAGGGGTGCCGGCTCAAATTTGGTCTGGGATCTCCAGGATCAGCCAAAAACCGGAGGTCACTGAACTGCATGTGCAGTGGCCACGACCGTGGACTCCCCCAACCTTAGGGACTACAGAGGGTCAAGAGGATTTGCAAAGCAGTCACTCAGAAGGGCCCGCTGTCGCCTGCTTTGGGACTTGTAGCATGAGGATACAGGGAAGGAAGGAGTAGAACCGTGTCAGAGAGAACAGGACAGCAAGGAAAGGCTTTATACTTCATGTCTCAGTGCAGGGGAACCAGAGTACTTGTTAGCTGGCCAAGCTGCAATCTTGGAGAACACAGTACCCTGGTTGGGTTGCCTATGGATTTAAGGCAAGTAAAAGTAACTGGTAAGAACTGCAACCCTTGAGTCTGTCCACTCCTTCCTGCGCCCTCTTCCACCAACAATTACCACCACCATCATCCACATCACCACCTTTACTATAACCCTGGGGCCCGCTCCGTCTGAGGGGAATATTACATCAAGCTGCCACAACACCTATCCCCTGAGGACCACTACAAGCATCTCTGGTTCAATCTGTCCAGAAACCTCAGATGGCATCACAATCAACTTTATTTACCCTTGTAACTATCCTCTTTAAACATGTTTGGTCAGGGCCACGGCAATCCGGGATCGCCACCGTGACTTCCATCAGACTGGTACCCCGGGTCGTCCGAGTACTCTCGCCCTTGCGGCTGATGCATATACACTCAGTATAGTAACAGTTCAGGTGGTAGTCATGTAAATACACAGCTAAATTTTCTTAATCTGTAATTGTTGATGATATTACAATTGAAACAAAATATATATATATATATTAGCTGTAATGTTAACAATTACAATTAATGTTAATATACATATACGGTTATTTGGATAGTTTTATATACAGTATATGTGTATACAGTATATATGTATATACACACACACATAGAGGTTTGTTTAAAAAATATCAAAATGATTTCAATTCCTTTTTACAATCTTGTCTTTATTTTGCATTTTATATACTTTCATCACTTTGTTTAGCTTCTTTCAGGTTATGGCATGATTTACTTCAAGTGAACATCTAAATAGTAGGTAGTGAATTTTTATAACTGTTTGAGAAACTGAGAATGTTTTTTCCTGTGCCGCACATTACCCCCGGTATCTTGTGACCGCTGTATTTCCAGCTGGTGTGCTCGGCAATTATGGAATGATCTTTAAATACGTCTCTGTGTATCAATGAGAGTCTTGCGCATTTTTCAAAAGAAATGGCTGCTTGAGCATCAAGTATTTTCCCTCCCGCTGGGCTAATTTTCAAATGAGTCGATCCTTTTATGGTGTTGAAAGAACTCGAAAGAAAAATTATGTTTTAAGCTACACGCCGCTTTAGAAATACTTTGAAATCTTGACAGAAACGTTCAAAACACATACATTAAAAAATAAGAGAAAACTTTTGCTGTTGCATGCCTATTTATTTTTGACTAATTTTTGCAAGCCTGTCATATTTCTCTCCGTATTCTAATTTCGGTTGATTGTTTGCTGTATAAAAAATAAGACACATAGAAAAAACCACCAAAAAATGTTTCTATACAGTGCTATGCAGACGTTGTAGGGAGGTGGGTGTGCAAAAAAAATGCTGCTCGAAAATAGAAGTGCTGATGGCTTATCTTTATCAATTAACAATGTGCAAAATGAGTAAAGAAAATAGAAATCAAAATAAAATGAATACCGTATATACTCGTGTATAAGCCGACCCGTGTATAAGCCGACCCCCCTACTTTTGCCCCCAAAATCTGGGAAAATCTATTGACTCGTGTATAAGCCGAGGGTGGACCCCAGCACAGGTATGCAGCCCCTACCAGTGTGGTATACAGGCCTCCCCAGTGGTATACAGGCCTCCCCAGTGGTAGTATACAGCCCCCAGCAGTGTGGTATACAGCAGCCTCCCCAGTGGTATGTACAGGCCCCAGCAGTGTCACAGCAGCCTTCCCAGTGGTATATACAGCAGCAGCCCCAGTGGTAGTATACAGCAGCCCCAGTGGTAGTATACAGCAGCCCCAGAGGTAGTATACAGCAGCCCCAGACGTATATACAGCAGCCCCAGTGGTAGTATACAGCAGCCCCAAAGGTATATACAGCAGCCCCAGTGGTAGTATACAGCAGCCCTAGAGGTATATACAGCAGCCCCAGTGGTAGTATACAGCATCCCCAGTGGTAGTATACAGCAGCCCCAGTGGTAGTATACAGCAGCCCCAGAGGTATATACAGCAGCCCCAGTGGTAGTATACAGAAGCCCCAGAGGTAGTATACAGCATCCCCAGAGGTAGTATACAGCATCCCCAGTGGTAGTATACAGCAGCCCCAGTGGTAGTATACAGCAGCCCCAGAGGTATATACAGCAGCCCCAGTGGTAGTATACAGAAGGCCCAGAGGTATATACAGCAGCCCCAGTGGTAGTATACAGCATCCCCAGTGGAAGTATACAGCAGCCCCAGTGGTAGTATACAGCAGCCCCAGTGGTAATATACAGCAGCCCCAGAGGTATATACAGCAGCCCCAGTAGTAGTATACAGCAGCCCCAGAGGTATATACAGCAGCAGCCCGCCACCCCCATCAGTATACAGGCGCCCCCCCCATCAGTATCCAGGGTTCCCCCCCCCTTGCTCCGCAAACCTGTAAAGTAAAATCATTATACTTATCACTGTCCTGTCGCCGCCGTCCCCGCCGCTGCCATCGCGCTCCTCCGTCTTCATCCAGCGTCTTCTGGCTTCCTCCTCTGGCGCAGACAATGACGTCATTGCCTGCGCCGACCAGAGGAAGCCGGAAGAAGACGGATGAAGCCGGAGGAGCGCGATAGCAGCGGCGGGGACGGCGGCGACAGGACAGTGATAAGTATAATGATTTTACTTTACAGGTTTGCGGAGCAAGGGGGAGGGGCCCTGGATACTGATGGGGGGGCGCCTGTATACTGATGGGGCGGGCGGGCAGCCTGCCGTTGTATGACTCGCCTATAAGCCGAGGTGGGACTTTTTAGCCCAATTTTTGGGCTGAAAAACTCGGCTTATACGCGAGTACTATATGCGGTAATTAATATAACCACTCTTTATGGTAGTTATAAAAGTTGCAGAAGGAACAGGGGTTGCCTGGATCCTTTATATCAAGTATACTGATACTTCATATATTTTAAACAAACAAATTGATTTATTAATTACACTTTTCATAGCAGCCACTCTCCTTCAATCCGTTATTTGTCTACCTGCATTTCTCTGTATGACCGCTCTTTTGGCCACTTTATACATCCCGATATCGGCGTCCAACTCCGATAAAAAGTCACGTGGTTCGTGCGTTGGCCCCGATATCATTCGTGCGTTGTGTGGTGTAAATGTCCAATACGATGCAAGAACGATGCCAAAACGATATCGGGGATCAAATGAGTGTGCTCTCCAATGGGCCAATATTGGATGGGCGTTGTGGCGGGATCGTGCTGTGTAAAAGCCCAACAACGATGTGGAGTACAACTTCCCCTACTCTCTCCCATGTTAAATCGTCGTTCCTGGGTCGGCCGTACAAGGGGGGCGTACACATCGTAGTGGCGTTGTCTGCCGATATCGCGCTGTGTAACATCTCCTATGCGATCTTGGAATTTTGCCCAAACAGTGCGCGCTTCCGCGTCGTTGGATCCAATATCGGACCGACGTTGGGACATGTAAAGTGGCCATTTGTCTTATAAATAGCATAAACTTGCACAATTTTAGGGATTTTGCAGGAAAATTATCAGGTGTATGAGTAAGTAATTACAGTAAACAGGTGATCATGATCATTTCATAATTTATTCATTCACATCTCACATTCTGTATGAGTAACCCCTTCATGACAAAAGATGTTGAAGTCCGTCCTTGGTCACCTCACTCCCTTTGATGCAAGGTTACACGCTGAGCTTGCATCATTCCCTGGACATGACAGCTAATGTCATCATCTGCCATGTGAAGCTAACAGATGTGGGTAGATCCCCTTAAATCTGTCATGAGGATTGTGGGGTAAATTGAAACAGGGGCGCCTGATCTGTCCTTTAAGCTAGTGAACACTGAACTATTCCTAACTAAGGATGAGGTCAGACTTGGTTTTGGACCCACATTTCCAGGTAGCGCTAATACCGGACAGCGTTAACGGCAAGTGCTGCCTGAAAATGGTGCCCCATAGAAAACCTTTGTGTACCTTAGTTGCAGCTACACTCAGAGCTGCAGGATGGCCGCTTTTCCTCAACGCACAGGAAAACGCTGCAGGCAGCGTTTCCTGTGCGCTCACCTAAAGTGCACCTCCTGCAGCTCTGTGTGTGGCTGCAACTAAGGTACACAAAGGTTTTCTATGGGGCACCATTTTCAGGCAGCACTTGCCGTTAACGCTGTCCGGTATTAGCGCTGCCTGGAAACGTGGGTCCAAAACCAAGTCTGACCCTAGCCTAAGGGGTATTTCTGATGGTGGAGAGGCCTGAGTCTCCACCCTGACCCTGCTCCTTCACATCCCTGAGCTTATTCCCACTCACCTTCACCCAGAGCTGGGAATTAACGGAACCTACTGACAAAGACAGAGGGAAGAACCAAACCACAAACTCACAGCACTCAAACACTAAGAGAATACACTAAGTAATAAGGAAGAAAACAGGTACAAGCAAAATAATTTAACAATATAGTATTCACCAAACACCTAACAAACAGCTACCGATACCAGATTACTGGAACACCAAGCAAAGGACCAGTATGCTGGAAACAACACAGCAGCTACAATCGGCATTAGAGAGCAGATTCCACCATCTTAAAAAGGCAGGGAACAACTGTGGTTGGTCTACCAGCACATGTGATCCAAGAGGTAACCAGAAGTCATACAGGAATTAACTCCTGCTAGCCTGATCATTACAGAGAACACAGCTGGCTGTCACCCAAGCCTGCCTGTGGAACTGAGAAGTCTGAGAAATATCTCAGTGAGAAGTGTCAGAATCTGAAGTGTGATCAGTGCCAGATGCTGCCATGACACTCTGCGAGGCATGAGCAAAACGCTGTGTGACAAAATCACACTATCAAACACTGAGAGCATGATCTAAAGCGCCACAGTAAGATCGCGCTATTCCCTGCAGCCACCGGTGACCCTGTGATGTGATCACAGGGCGTCAATGTGTTGTCTTGACATCCAGGAGTAAGATGAGGACCCCTGTTGCTGTCATGATTCACTTCATGTGGATGCTCGCTGAGCACCTGCATTAACAGATGCAGACAGACGTCTGTCTGGGATGATTTATTGAATCCTGCTTTGAGAAGGGGGTTGGACCAGATGAGTCGGGAGGTCCTTTCCAACTCTATCATTCTATGGTTCAGAGAAAGGGTTAATTTATGCTGTCCAGAGCCGTGGATTAGCACAGCTCTGAACTGTACAAGCAATCGGACAGTGCAGTGTTGATGCGCCCTAAGGGGCCAAGAAAAATAAAGTAACAGTGAAAATTTAAAAAAAATATGAAAAAAATTAAAAAAACTAAAACCCCTTTTTGCCCCTTTGAAAATAAAACTACAATATATATAAAAAACACATATTTGGTATTGCTGTGTTCAGAAATGCCTGATCTTTTAAAATATAACACCAATTATTCTGATCAGTAAACTGTGTAATGAAAAAAAAAGTAAATACGCCAAAATATAGTTTTTGTGGTCGCTGCAACATTGCAACAAAGTGCAATTACATGCAATCAAAACATCAAATCTACTCAATTATGGAATATTTAAAAACATCAGCTCAAGACGTAAAAATTAAGCTATCACACACCCTCAAATCCCACAAAACGAGGATGATACAGGTCACAGAGAATAGCTCCAAAAGCACAATTTTTTTTACAAACTTCTGAAATATTTTTCACCATTTAGATAACAGTAAAACTGTATATGTTTGGTATCTATGAACTCATACCGATCTGTGGTATCATACTTATAGGTAATTTTGACTATATACTGAACATGGTGAAATAAAAAAATGAACCACTATTTTAGCAATTTCACCTCATTTGTACATTACATAGTAAAATGAACGATTTAATTCAAAAGTACATTGTGGGCCATTTATATAGATACACCTAAATAAAATGGGAATGGTTGGTGATATCAGATTCCTGTTTGTCGCACATTGGTATATAGGAGGGGGAAAACTTTTCCAGATGGGTGGTGACAATGGTGGCCATTTTAAAGTTGGCCATTTTGGATCCAACTTTATTTTTTTCAATTGGAAGAAGGTCATGTGACAGATCAAACGTATTGAGAATTTCATAAGAAAAACAATTTTGTGCTTGGTTTTTACATAACTTTATTCTTTCATGATTTATTTACAAATATATGCCCACTTATAAAATGTGTTCAAAGTGCTGCCCATTGTGTTGGATTGTCAATGCAACCCTCTTCTCCCACTCTTGACACACTGATAGCAACACCACAGAAGAAATGCTAGCACAGGCTTCCAGTATCCGTTGTTTCAGATGCTGCACATCTCGTATCTTCACAGCATAGTCAATTGCCTTCAGATGAGTGATGAGGCAAACTTTTTTGTGAGTGGTAGGAGCGCACAGAACGGATACCGGATTCGAAACTGTGACTGACACACACAGCACAGTAAACACCGGGATAGTGGAGGTTATAGATCTACACTGTACCTCAGCGAAGCAACACGGCGGGGTCAGAAACACACGGAAAGACTTAAGTTGCCTAGCAAAGGGGGTACCTGAGGAGAAACTGCGCCCGCAGCCTAGCTGAAGCGGCAGTAGGGCCACACACACAGCACAGGAGTGGGAAGCTGAGGACCAGGTCAGGGTGGGAGCAACCCGACCCTGGTACAGACTCCATGGAATGTACTCTGCTAAAGAACATCTGCAGTCAAAACCGTGAGTCTGTGTGATCCTTGTGCTCAATCCCTGCATTCCCTCACAAGCAGCTATCATCTCTACCACTACCCCTACTCAGCATCAATCATAGACTTTAACTACCACTGCCCCGGGGAGAGCCGTTACATCACCAGCTGCTAAACATCATCCCCGGAGGTTCTGCAGCAGCGGTAGTCACCCTGGCCACAACCCGAGGGTGGCGTCACGACAAACTCCCCTGTAAATATTCCCCCCATGTGGGCTCGGGACACGGTCCGGACTAAGACTGCCGTGACATCCCTAGTGCTACCCCCGGTCTGGTACCGGGTACCCAATTATAGTGGGCTCCACAACTTGGCATCACGAACAAGATCGACCATGCCCGGTAAACTGGGCATTATATGTCGTGATTTGTGACTGTTTTGAAACTGCCGCCATTGCAGAGCGCGCGGCAAACTGAATTTGAACTGTAATTTTGAAATTCCACCATTACAGAGCGTGCGACGTGCATGAAAAAAAGGGGGCGTGTCATTGTGGGCGGTACTCTGCAAAGCGCTCTGACGTTATCCGGAGGGGAAGAGAATCCCTGGTGCACAGCGGAACCTTTGTTAGACATCCGGACGGAAGCGGAAGACAGGAGAGTCAATCTTAGCTAAGGGAACACAGGATGTCGCAACCAGGAGATGCTGCGCCACCGAGCAGTGACGAAGTTACAGCACCGGATAATGGAGGGGCACCCGGCGGTGCCACGGCGCAAGGAGCAGCACCTTTCATGCCGCTCCTGATGCCGTTCACTCCAGGGGCAATGTGGCTGCCCCAATACTCCGGTGAGCCTAACACCCTTAATGACTTTATTACTAAAATACAAGCTTACTATGTGATGTACCTCCAAACTGAAGCCCAGCGTGTCGGCATGATTATTGGACAATTAACTGGCAATGCACGGCGGGAAGTAGCGTCCTGGCTGGACACAGATAAGGACACTGTAGAGCATCTTGTAGCTGGACTAAAGGCAGCATTTGAATCTAGTGCTGGTACCCAGGCTAAAATGAGGTTCTTTGGATGTCAGCAAAAGCCTAGGGAGAGTGCCAGAGACTATGCTTTAAACTTACAGGAAGCACTCAAAACACTTAAACTAGCAGAACCTGCCTTAGCCCGGGAGCTGACAAAATGCTAATTGATCATAGAGGGCCTCTTATCCCCTTCTCACGGAGAACAGCTGAGTATGATGATTATCCAGAATCCTGAAATGACAATTGCTGAGTTAAAAGACACAGCCATCCATCTCCAGCAGGTAGAGGCGCCCCGGGATCTAACCTTCACCCAAGTCTCCACAGCAGCACCCCAGCAGCCAGGAGTATCAGCAACATCGGCTATGTCAGAGACTGCTGCTGAACACAGAGAGCCTATCTCTAATGAGGCCCTCAACCAAAAGCTAGATGCCCTGACAGATACTGTTATTTCCATGGCTAAAGTCATCAAGGAGCTGCGAGGATCCAAGCCTGCACCCAAGATCGAGTTGGCGACTAGCAAGGAGGATGTCACATGGATGAGGCCCAGGAGGTACCAAGCGAAGAGAGATGACTCAGCGACCGCTGTCAACCGGATGGACAGCCCATTTGCCGCCGTTGTCAAAAACCAGGTCACTTTGCCTGGGAATGTGCTTTAAACGAGGATTTCTTGGGCAGGCGGGCCTCTTCTCAAGAGTAAATTCTCAAGGTCCTTCAGCCTGGTATGACAGATTCGCGGGAGGACGCCCGGTCATCCCTATTGTGTTGGATGGCATTCCCTTTAGCGCCTTGTTGGATACCGAGTCCCAGATAACATCAATTCCACACGTTCTATACAAAAGGTACTGGGCTGATTCAGACATTAATAGTGGTCCAACTGACATTGTAGTGAACTTATGGGCTAGTAATGGTGAACTAATACTGCAAGTTGGGTTCAGAGAAATTACCATTCAGATTGGGAAGGTAGAACTGCAAAACCAGGGTATTATAATTGTAGATGTTAACCGGCGAGATCGTGAACCAGTAATGTTAATATTAATGAATGTATTTGAAAAGTGTTTTTCCGAGATAATTACTGTCTTACAGCAGATCGCCGAGACTGCCAGAACCGGACAGCAGAGGCTTCTGCACAAGGAAATAAAAGCCCTGATGATGAAACAACAGGTAGAAATATCAGGAGGTGAAATCGGCAGTGTAAGTGATTCGATGCCCATTGTAACACCCCCCAAAACTGAAATGTTGTTCTGGTGTAGAGCCGCAATACGCATTAAAGGGCAAGGTTATCAGGCCCTGGTTGAACCCGTGTACTCAGATAGTAAACCCACTAAACTAACAGCCAGAGGGGTAGTTGCGGTACACGGAGGAAGAGTGCCATTACACCTTCTAAATTGCGGAGAAGATGAGGTCACATTACCAAAGTATGCTACCATGGGTAAATTGTTCACGGTTGATAAAAATGCCATCACAGCCGACGAGCGCTTGAACACGTCAAGTCAGGCGGATGACAATGGCTCAAGGGACAAGCTGGAGGATTGGTGCCAAAAGCTACATGCGGGTACCAGTTCTACACCTTCCCATCAAAATCATGGAGTATACCGGGTAGTAAAAGAATATGAGCAGATATTCAGCAAACACCCGTTAGACTTTGGGCAAATTAAAGTGGTAGAGCACACTATACCCACAGGTATGAGATTGAATGGCTAGCACATGATAGGTGTGGGGGTATGGTGCTAGTGAAGGAGGCTCGTAAGTCCCACATAAATGTCTATTAGAATCACTGCACACATACACTTAAGGAGTTTTTTGCTTGTTAGTGAAATTTATTGAAACAAGTGCTCTTATAGTGATTGCGACAGGTTCTGTCGCAATCACTTTAAGAGCACTTGTTTCAATAAATTTCACTAACAAGCAAAAAACTCCTTAAGTGTATGTAAACATCAGCCTATAAAAGAGAGGTGTAGACCATTACCACCCGCTCACTACCAAACCACCAAAGACATGCTCAAAGAAATTAAATCTGCAGGGGTAATAAGAGACAGTTGTAGCCCCTGGGCAGCACCTTTATTGTTGGTTAGAAAGAAGGATGGGACCATGAGAATGTGCGTAGATTACCTGCAGATCAACCACATCACACATAAGGACGCATACCCGTTGCCTAGGATTAAGGAGTCATTAGCTTCATTAAAATCTGCTAACTACTTTTCTACCCTTGATCTGACTAGAGGGTACTGGCAAGTTCCTGTGGCAGAGGCTGACAAGGAGAAGATAGCGTTTACTACGCCGATGGGCCTCAGTGAGTTCAATTGTATGGCGATTGGACTCTGCAACACACCCGGTACCTTGCAACACCTGATGGAGAGCTGCCTAGGCCATAAGAACTTTGAAACTGTCCTTCTGTACCTGGATGACGTCATAGTCTACTCCAAGACATATGAACAACATCTACAAGACCTGGCAGAAGTGTTTGAAGCCTTGTCCGGATACGGCATGAAGATCAAGCCATCCAAGTGCCAACTTCTCAAGTCAAAGGTGCAGTACCTAGGACATGTCGTGAGTTCAGAGGGAGTAGCACCGGATCCTGATAAAGTCACCGTGATAAGGGATTGACCAAGACCTATTAATGTGAAATAAGTGAGGCAATTCCTGGGCCTGGTAGGCTTTTACAGAAAATTTATCAGAGGGTTCACAAAGTTAGCAGCTCCCCTACAATACATCCTGGTAGGACAGTCTAAAAGGTCTTCAACCCGTAACCCCCTTTTCCAGTAAAGTGATGAGAAGGAAGAGTCCTTCAAAAAGCTAAAGTGGGCGCTGACAGGAGATGAGATCCTGGCATACCCGGATTACCATCAACCCTTCATTCTATACACGGATGCCAGCAACGTGTGACTGGGAGCAGTACTGACACAGAAGCAAGGAGACAAAGAGAGAGTTATTGCCTTTGCAAGCAGGAAACTCTAGCCTACGGAAAGAAATCCCGAGACTTACAGCACCTTCACGTTAGAACTACTGGCAGTAGTTTGGGCTGTAACTGAATGTTTCAAGCATTACCTGGCAGCTGCAGAATTCACCATCTACACAGACAACAACCCTTTGACCCACCTGGACTAAGCAAAATTAGGTGCGTTGGAGCAGGGATGGATAGCCCGACTATCTAACTACAATTTTGTCATCAAATATAGGAAATGCCACAAGAACAGGAACGCAGATGCCTTATCCCAGATGCCACACCTTAAAGACGTGGAAGAGGAATCTGAGGAGCTGGAAGAAATTGAGCTACCGGCCTTTCACCGTTCTAAGGTAGAAATGTATCAACCTGGCATCTACCAAAAAGAACAGCAGGCAAATCTCAACCCGTTAGCACACCATGGATGGGCTGACACCCAGGATAGCGACCCGGCTGTGAAGCTAGTGAAAGAACTGCTTACACAACAAGGTGCGTACCCTAATCAGAATGCTCCAGCTGAGACCCATCAGCTCTGGAAAGAGAGAAGCGAGTTGTTCCTGTATCAAGGGAAGCTCTGCAGAAGGCACACCAACCCTAAGACACATGAGTTGGTCTGCCAAATTATCGTACCCAAGGGAGACGGCAAAGTGGTCTTAGAAGCCTACCACGACGGTGCAGGTCATTTTGGATGGAAGAAGTTACAAGTGCTCTTAAGAGAGAGATTCTACTGGGTTGGCATGAGAAAATCAATCAGATTGGTGTAGAAAATGTGGCCCGTGCAACCTCAGAAGAAAGGATCAACAGAGAGTCCCACTCCAGTTCATAGTAACCAAGCAACCACTTGAGTTGGTTGCGTTAGACCATGTCAA
Source organism: Allobates femoralis (assembly GCA_033576535.1). Taxonomy (NCBI): domain Eukaryota; kingdom Metazoa; phylum Chordata; class Amphibia; order Anura; family Aromobatidae; genus Allobates; species Allobates femoralis. The sequence continues at coordinate 805,731,907 of JARQOC010000003.1, read as the reverse complement.
GTTGTCACCAAGCATGAAAGGCTATGTCTATGCCTTAACCATCGTGGACCATTACTCTTGCTGCTTAGTGGTGGTACCCGTCAAGGACCTGACAGTGAAGACGGCTGCAAGAGCATTTCAGACACATTCTTTAGACCTCATGGCTACCCGGAACAAGTCTTTGCAGATCAAGGTCCAGCTTTGGAATCAGAGATAGATTTTCCAGGAGTTCTGCAATATGTATGGCTGTAAGAAAGATCGCACGACAGCCTATCATCCCCAAACCAATGGCTTATGCGAAAAGAAACATATTGTGATTGACCTGTTGAAAACATTACCAGAGTCAGATAGAAATCAATGGCCAGAGAAATTACCCGATTTGGTAGATCTGTACAACCATGTGCTGGTGAGTTCTACAAACTGCACCAGAGCCCACCTTATGCGCGCAAGACCTGGTAAGCTGCCAATTTATTTAGATATGGGAATTCTGAAGCCATTTGCAGAAATTGAAGAATCCAATTGGGATACCCTATGTCAACAGCAGTATCGCCAAGTACAAGAGTGTGTAGAGAAAAGCCTACAGCAAGCTAGAGCAAGACAAGAGAGAACCTTTAACCAACGTGCTCAAGCAACTCCATTACAACCTGGTGAGCAAGTTCTCAAGAGATAGAGATGCACCAACAAATTCGATAATAGGTGGGAAACCATCCCATATACAGTCTTACCATCCAATTTAGACAATGCTAAAATGTGTCTAATAAGCAAAGACAATGGGAGAACATAAGCAGTTGTGTCAAGAGACCATCTCAAACGGTCTCCTGAAACTCTGAAGGCACTAGAAGTAACAGTACCCGTACAGGTTCAACCTGTCAAAGAAGAAGATGAAGTATTCCCTACCGTTCTAGGAAATGTCCCCAAAACACGACCAAATTACTGCGGAGCAGTTGTAATCCCAATTATTGTTTTCCCTCCAATGGTTGAACCAACACCAGAACCCGTACAACCAGAAGTCCCAAGACCTGACGAACTGGAAGTTGAGCCTGAAGAGGAAGAACAAATTCCTGGTCCCTGTGAGCTTGCCAGTCCTACAGTCAGACCTCCATTTGCCATAGTACCAGACACTCCAAGTAGGTACATGTCCACCCACACCATCAGGCTAAGTACACCCAGTACACCAGCAGTACGCAGATCAGAGCGTAGTACCCAATGTAGGTACCAGCAAGATACAAAGATTGAAATGTAAAATTAAATATGAAATGTAAATATGTTTGTGTAGATGTAAATTGAACCCGGTAGAGTGTAAAGTGTATAGAAAGGGTGAGAATAGCTCGGTGTTAGGTGGCAGCCACAGAGAGCAAGAACTTGGCCTCTTATGTGGTGACCCGAGGGCCTAGAGGCCTACTGCACTTATAAACCAGGGACACCCATAAATGTTTATATTGTTTGCAACGTTAAAAAAGCCCAGTACCTACAGAGACTGTCCTGTTTGAACTACTTTATAAATTCTTGAACTTTGAACATTTCCTTTTGTTTATTATGGACCATAACTAACACGGAACTGGTTGTGGTAAAGACTTGTAAATATCCATCAGCCCGGAGGCAATAGACTAAACCCCCAGAAGGACTGCTTATTTTGAACATTTAGACTCTTTTTGAGCATTTTAGTGGTTTTTGTACTTTTATTTTTAAGGCTTTGTATATATTAATTGTTGTATTAACTGTTTGTTTGTTTGTTTTTCTACAGTAACGGAGTACTGTCTTTAACTAAGGGGGAATGTGGCACCACAGGGGTTCATGTGCCACAGTAACATCAACAAGGGTTAACTCCCCACCAACACCTGGCACTGCATAGCACCTCTAGGCCAGAACGGGGAGCTAAAGCAGCTCCATTATATATTCTGGTGTCAAGAGGAAGTAGTTAGTTCAGTTCCTGGGAGAACTGAGGAAGAGAGAGGTTGTGGTGTAAAGAGGCTGCATTAGGCTTCTCCACAGTCTGCTACTCAATTCCAGGCCTAGCCAGGGTCTGAGGAGAGGAGTCAATAGAAACAGGAGAACACACCTGGGAGATTGAGTTACCTCATAACTCGCCCCGGATGAGCACACAGACCGGATACTGGATCCGAAACTGTGACTGACACACGCAGCACAGTAATCACCGGGATAGTGGAGGTTATAGATCTACACTGTACCTCAGCGAAGCAACACGGCGGGGTCAGAAATACACGGTAAGACTCAAGTTGCCTAGCAAAGGTTGTACCTGTGAGGAGAAACAGAGCTAGCAGCCTAGCTGAAGTGGCAGCAGTGCCACACACACAGCACAGGAGTGGGAAGCTGAGGACCCGGTCAGGGTGGGAGCAACCCGGCCCTGGTACAGACTCCGTGGACAGTACTCTGCTAAAGAACATCTGCAGTAAAGACTTTGAAAACTTTAAAACCATGAGTCTGTGTGATCCTTGTGCTCAAACCCTGCATTCCCTCACAAGCAGCTATCATCTCTACCACTACCCCTACTCAGCATCAATCATAGACTTTAACTACCACTGTCCCAGGGAACCAGGCTCTACCTGCGGAGAGCTGTTACATCACCAACTGCTAAACATCATCCCTGGAGGCTCTGCAGCAGTGGTGGTCACCCTGACCACAACCCGTGGGTGGTTTCACAACAAACTCCACTGTAAATATTCCCCTCATTACTTGTGGGCTCAGAACACGGTCCGAACCAAGACTGCCGTGACATCCTCAGTGCTACCCCCAGTCTGGTACCGGGTACCCCGTCCCAGTGGGCTCCACAAATGTATGTGTCGCTAGTACTAGGGTAATTGTACCATCCTCAATCAGGGCACAGAGTCAGGTGCAAGTAGGGTAATTGAATGTGTGTGCCGCCTAGTGTTAGGGTACTTATACCATCCTCAATAAGCACACAGAGTCAGGTGCAAGTAGGGTAATTGAATGCATGTGCCGCCCAGTGTTAGGGTAATTGTACCATCCTCAATCAGGGCACAAGATACAAAATAGTGAAGTAGAGTATATTACTAAAGACTTACAATTAAGGTGATAGTATTTGCCAGGTCCCCACCGCCTCAACACACATTTCATTCCTCTTCGTCATGAGGCACCATTGGTTTATACTAGAGATTTGTGTAGGCATTCTTTGTGACTTGTGCAGAGAAGGTGAGTTTTCACCTTTACCCATTATGAAAGGTGTATCCAAAGTTATTTATCTGTAGGTGATACCAGTCATTATAATCCTGCCTGTGATGATAATGAAACTGCTACAAAGTGAACATAAGGTATAAGACTAGATATACGCTTCGTAGCCAAATAAAAAAGGCAGAGATCTAAGGATGTTTTTAACATTGAAAATTGCATGTTTGATTTGAACTATTTTTTCACTACATAGTTCTGTTTGATTTGTATCCAGGGCTGATGTAAATCAATGTGACTTAAAATCCAAGTGAATAAATATTAATATGTAACCCATAAATTATTTATTAGAATATTTTCCATACCTTCAGCCTTACTGCTGCTCAGAAAATCCGTGATGAGGCAAAATTTCCCTTTTCCCTCTAGTACATTTTTACATTGCAGAAGTCTTTCACTAGCGAGTACTTTATACAGGAGTTGAACTGTATTATTTTCATCCGTAGGCTTGCGATTTTCTTCTGTTACAATTACATCTTATTTGATATGGCAGTTCCTTCCAACTGAAAATTTTCTATTATTAAAGACAATGCATGACTGAAAAATAGGTCAGTGCCCATTTCACTTCTCTTTGGAAGGTCACACCAAGATGTACGATTACAGCAACTAAATGGGTGTAATCATGCTGCCAGTAAATATGAAGGTATGCATTGTACAAGACTCTTCACAACAGCCCGACTTCTTCCCTTCAAGCAACATCTTTATTGTTTATACATATACTCAATAAAAGCCATTGTTGGTTTGGCCAGTCACTCGGTACTTTAATGTTATATAAGCATGTGGCTCCTTTACGCTGTACAATATGGTTTTCATTAACCTAGATGGAAAAATATACAAATAAGGAGTGCTAGAAGTATTGTAATTGATACGGGTGCTTTGTGAAATCTAGAAAGGATATATCTTGAAGGCTAAACATACGCAGTCTGGAAAAAGAGAACGGTATAAATAAAAAAATCTTTTATTTTTATCATAACATTAAAAAGTAGAACACATTTATCCATACATATATGTCTTATTAGTCTTGCTCCATTAGGACCAGAGTTATTGTCCAGTCTTGTGAGATTGTTGACCGATATTTGAGATAGGTAATCAATATCAGATCATTATCAGATTGTTGAGAGTTTGACATCCAACGGATCAGCTTTTACCACCTCCTGCACCATTTGAAGTAAAAAGTCGTCAGATCCATTCTGTTGGACTCGGTGAGAGGTGTCAAAGCCGAAAAAAGCTAACCGGTGGAGGTGCCAGATGTTGAATTGCTACCGATCTGGTATTTAAAGGGGCTGTGTCAGGTCATTTTTGAGTATGATACTAATATTACCCTTGAATAGTGCCTTGACAAACGATTAGTCCGGCTGTATTAAACTGTGATTTAATTATGCACTCTCTCTCTCAGCAACTCTCACCTCCCTCCTCCCTTTGCTCTCAGTGAATTGTTAGGTTAGTGTGATCTAGACTCCATTTGCTTGTGTAAGCAGGTATCGATGCTGTTCTGTGACAAATTCTGTGTTTTATTTGACCTCTTAGTTTTACTGCAAAGAGAGCAGAGAGGAGCATACAGCCCACCTACTGATCTCCTGAGCAGTGATATGAGTATGTGACATGAATATTCATCCTATGGGGAGTGGACAGCAGAAAACTAAGTGGATCATTCACAGTGAGTTACAGATGGAATGAGTCTCTTTATTTGAAGTTTATAGTAGATAGGAGGGGAATGTAAATAATAAAAATATATAAATAGAGAGAGCTTAGTCTGCAACATTTTCCTGTGCGCTCTGGTAAAGTTCCTGGGGCTTCCTGTGTGGTTGCATCCAAGGTAAACATCGGGTCACTATGGAGCGACGTTTCCTGTCAGCACCCGATGATAACGCTAGCCTTTACAGCAGACTTGGCTCAGCGTTTAGCGGATCCAGTAAACGTGGGTCACCCTCCAGGTGTGACCCTAGCCTAATACCTATTTGGGTAAAACATCAATTTCCTAGAATGAATAAAGCAGCGTCAACAGCAGTCTCGAGCATTACCGTACATCTATGCTGAGCCGCTCCCGGATACTGTACATAAAAGAGATGTACGGTAATGTGCCTCCCAATCAGACGCTAGCAGCCGCCACCTGATTGGCGACGGTTTACTACCGTACATCTACGCTGAGCTGCGCCCGGACACTGTACATACAGAACGTAGAGGAATGAATAAAGCAGTGGCAGCAGCGGGCTCCGCCATTATCAGTACCACACAGAATCAATCATAGCTGCATGCCCTGCACCTCTGGTCGGCAGGTATGCCTTTGAACTCTTTTTTTTGCTGTCTTATTTTCAGAGAGTGCCTTATATTTAGCAGCCTGACAAAACCTCCACTAGGTCTTTTTTTGGGGGGGATGTCTTATTTTCAGGGAAACACGATATGTACTGTATGAAAAAAATTGTGCAAAAAAATTCAAGTGGGAATAAATGGTGAAAAATAAAAGAAATTCTGATATGAATTTTGGGGATTTTATTTTTATAGTGTTCATTGTATGGTAAAATTACCGAGCAGCAAGATTATTCACGTTAACACAGTTATGAGAAGACCAAACTTGCATTTTTTCTGTCTCAATTTTCATCCATGGATGTTATTTAATTTTATATTTGGGTAAAACAAAATGACCACATTTGTTTATTTTATTAATTTATTCATTTTGTATGGTGAGTGCAGAAAAAATGAATGATGCATAATTTTTACATTTTAAAAACCTTCTTTTTTTAAGACTTCATACCGTATATACTCGCGTATAAGCCGAGTTTTTCAGCCCAAAAATTGGGCTGAAAAGTTACCCCCTCGGCTTATACGCGAGTCACTGTATACTGTATACAATGTATACAGTATACAGTGCCCCCATCTATATACAGGCCCCCCCCCCCCCCGCCGCAATCCTGTAAAGGAAGAGATTAGTATACTTATCCTCCGCTGTCCCGCTGCCGCTGTCCCGCCGCCGCTCCTCCATCTTCATCCAGCGTCTTCCGTCTTCTTCCGGCTTCCTCCGATGGTCGCAGGCAATGACGTCATTGCCGGCGCGACAGAGGAGGAAGCTGAAAGAAGACGGAAGACGCTGGATGAAGATGGAGGAGCGGTGGCGGGACAATGGCAGCGGGACAGCGGAGGGATAAGTATACTAATCTCTTCCTTTACAGGATTGCGGCGGGGGGGCCTGTATATAGATGGGGTGGGGCTGCATATACCTCTGGGGCTGCATATACCTCCTGGGCTGCATATACCTCCTGGGGCTGCATATACCTCCTGGGGCTGCATATACCTCCTGGGGCTGCATATGGGGCTGTATATACCTCTGGGGCTGCATATGGGGCTGCATATACCTCCTGGGGCTGCATATGGGGCTTTATATACCTCTGGGGCTGCATATGGGGCTGCATATACCTCCTGGGGCTGCATATGGGGCTGCATATACCTCCTGGGGCTGCATATGGGGCTGCATATACTTCTGGGCTGCATTTGGGGCTGCATATACCTCCTGGGGCTGCATATGGGGCTGTATATACCTCTGGGGCTGCATATGGGGCTGCATATACCTCTGGGGCTGCATATACCTCTGGGGCTGCATATACCTCCTGGGGCTGCATATGGGGCTGTATATACCTCTGGGGCTGCATATACCTCTGGGGCTGCATATACCTCCTGGGGCTGCATATGGGGCTGTATATACCTCTGAGGCTGCTTATGGGGCTGCATATACCTCCTGGGGCTGCATATGGGGCTGTATATACCTCTGGGGCTGCATATACCTCCTGGGGCTGCATATGGGGCTGTATATACTTCTGGGTCTGCATATGGGGCTGCATATACCTCCTGGGGCTGCATATGGGGCTGTATATACCTCTGGGCTGCATATACCTCTGGGGCTGCATATACCTCTGGGGCTGTATATACCTCTGGGGCTGCTGTATACCTCACTGCTGGGGGTTGTATACCTGTGCTGGAGTCCACCCTCGGCTTATACGCGAGTCAATAAGTTTTCCCAGTTTTTGGGTGCAAAGTAGGGGGTCGGCTTATACACGGGTCGGCTTATACACGAGTATATATAGTATTTTATTTCCTTTAAGAGACTTAAACAAGAACTACAAAAACAAAGTATTGCAGCGCAGAGTGTCAATCAAATTCTCCTGTAATCCTCAACCTGTAGCCTCACAGAATGTGAAGATCAAGATGGCAGCTATGGGTGCCACTAGCAGGTGTAGAGCTGCCATGATAACCCATCAGTTGCCCGTATTCGTGTCAATGATTGACAGTGGCATCTAACTGGTTAACAGCAGCTAACTAGTCAACAGCTCCTGTTTGCTCCCTTGAGAGACAGATGCAGACTTTAGAAACAAAATAGTGAGCCAAGCACACAGTGAACGAGTCTGCAGGGCAGTGTTCACACCACCTAGAAACTGAAACACAGAAAAAATAGTGAAACAAATGAAAAAATACTCTGCTGTATTAAATAAAGTAAGAAGCAAGTGCTGATAAAAAAATTTAAAAAAACAGGTATTTGGTTGATACAGATACTGCTCTGACACGGGTTACCTTGACGCCTTGGTAGAGCAGATTACATTACTTTTTTTGCAAAAAACGTATCAACCAAATACCTGTTTTTTTACATTTTTTATCAGCACTTGCTTCTTACTTCATTTAATACAGCAGAGTATTTTTTACATTTGTTTCACTATTTTTTCTGTGTTTCAGTTTCTAGGTGGTGTGAACATTGTCCTACAGACACATTGTCCTACAGACTTGTTCACTGTGTGCTTGGCTCACTATTTTGTTTCTAATTTGTGTCTTGTGTCTGAAAGATAGGGAGCTCCCCACCCCTCCCTGTGAGCCTAGCACATACATACTGTCTTCTGCAGTGTGTCCATGTCGGACATGTACCTATCTGAATCCTATATTATAGGTACTACACATTTGATCAGGTTTTTAACTACATCAGTTAGGGACTGCTCTGACACGGGTTACCTTGACTCATTGGTAGAGCGGCTTACTATACTTTTTTTGCAAAAAACGTATCAACCAAATACCCGGCTTTTTTACATTTTTTTATCAGCACTTGCTTCTTACTTTATTTAATACAGCAGAGTATTTTTTATGTTTGTTTCACAATTTTTTCTGTGTTACAGATGCAGACTTTGTAGCACAGTCAGCAGCTACTTAGTGCTGACAGACTTTAGCTTCTGAGCCCTCTCCACGCTTACAGACCACAGCATGTATGTACTGATATGCACCTGGTTATAGGTGTTGTTCAGCCACCTACATTTGCTTTTTCCACTCACAATGGTGTACAATAATAGTAAGCAAAAGAAAAAAACTATAATGACCTTACAAATTTGGTCTGTGCTTCATATGGACAGACATGACCTTTGTAGCCAATTACTGGCCACAGCACTTACATCCACATCACTTATATCCACAGTACTTACATACCATGCCACTGATTTAGCTACTGTTGTCACAAGTCTATCTAGGACTCAGACTGATTTGAGACTCGAAAAGGAGATGTGGTATGATCAGCCCAAGTCCCTCTACAGTCAGACACATCCATTACACAGTACACAGCAGGGACACATATATAAGATTATCTCAGCACAGGAGATGGGGTATGATCAGACCATGTCCCTGTACAGTCAGACACATCCATTACACAGTACATAGCAGGGACACATATATAAGATTATCTAGGCACAGGAGATGTGATATGATCAGACCATATCACTGTACGGTTATACACATCCATTATACAGTACATAGCAGGGACACATATATAAGATTATCTAGGCACAGGAGATGTGATATGATCAGACCATATCCCTGTACGGTCAGACACATCCATTATACAGTACATAGCAGGGACATGTATATAAGATTATCTCAGCACAGGAGATGTGGTATGATCAGACCATGTCCCTGTATGGTCAGATACATCCATTACACAGTACACAGCAGGGACACATATATAAGATTATCTCGGCACAGGAGATGTGGTATGATCAGACCATATCCCTGTACGGTTATACACATCCATTACACAGTACATAGCAGGGACACATATCAGATTAGCTAAGCACAGAAGACGTGGTATTAACAGATCATGTCCTTGCATGGTCAAAAGATAGATTGCTCTTATTGGGAGAAAGAAAATAATAATCTTGTAGTTGTGATATCACAATTACAAGATTGTTATTTTGTATGTCCCTCTGACATCAATCTATCTTTTTCAACTGGCTAACACAGTACCAAACCTTTATTACCTGTATAGTCAGAAATGTCCATTACAGAGTACATAGCAAGCTGTCTCTTCAGGCAGGAAGTGGATGAACTCTAGTGCCACCTATTGAAAGTAGCAATCCTAAAAGTCAAAATTGACTCTTTAACAAGCCTTTCAATCTGATTTAGGATTTTTGCCAAATCATAACTCCAATCTGCAGATGCTGCATTTCGGGGTGATTGCCCCTCATCAATGCAAGTCAATTATGTTAAAGAGTCGATTTTAACTTTTAGGATTGCTACCTTCAATGGGTGGTGCTAGAGTTCCTCTGCTTCCTCCCTGAAGAGACAATTTACATGTTTCCCAGAGGAGCATTGCTGCTAAAAGTCTCCTCACTGCTGGCACGCGGGATTAATCTTAATAGGGAGAATAGCTATTTCTTTAACAGTACATAGCAAGGACACATATATGAGATTATCTCAGCAGAATTTTTTTTAATACAACCAATTGCAGAAATTATCTAATGATCTATTGATATAATATAATAATAATATTTATTCATTTATATAGCACTATTAATTCCATAGCACTTTACATACATGAGTAATGCTGTCTCTCTTGGAGCTCACAATCTAAACATCCTATCAGTATGTCTTTACAATGTGGGAGGAAACTGGAGTGTCCGGAGGAAACCCACGAAAGCACAGGGAGAACATACAAACTCATTGCAGATGTTGTCCTTAGTGTCCTTGGTGGGGATTGAACCCAGGACCTCGGGACCTCAGTGCTGCAAAGGCTACAGTGCTAACCACTTGAGCTTGATTAAAATTAACTTTTTCGTGAGACAACCCCTTAAATTATTAATAACCTCTTACTATGTACTATGATTGCTGGAAGTAAACTGTATATGAAGATGGGACATCACTTGTCCATACACTGTATAGTAGCCATTATTGGGTGACATCATTTAGCTCCCATTGAAGTTATTGTCATCTGAGCTGCAGTACTTGAGAATGTCCACTACACTTTATATGGAGCTGTGCTGTTTCAGTTTCATTGACTATCAGCTGGATCTGGTATCAGTTGATCCTGGGCAGACATATGATTGGTGCAAGCTGTGCAGTCGTACAGGGGCTCAAAAGGTAAAGGGGCTACCATCACCTCCACGCCAGGTGGAATTGTGCATTATGATGAGCTATTGGGCTGCAAAGGGTCCAAAGACTGTTCTTCTACAGGAGCCCTTTTTAGTCGTGTCTGTTGGGTATCAGACTCTAATTGTTCTATCCAAAAATAGGTCATCATTATCTTAGTCCTGGATAACCCCTTTAATTTGGAGTGTTGAGGTCCTCCTTTCATTTTGACAATTCTGCCGTATCGTGTATATGGGTTTTGAGTACATATTGCTCCAATTCTGCCGTTACGTTGCAATAGGTAAGGGTTAAAATAACAAAGTAAGAGCGGTAGTTCCCTTTCAGTACATGATGTGAGAAGGTAAATGTAAATAAAGTCCTCCATGATGATCTGATTTGTATGCAGCGGCTGCCAGCGTGTTGCCAATGGACGGTGATAAAGTGCATTTTTCTGCTTGGGCGGGTAGCCCTTTCATTTTTACAAGTGACAAAATAAAATTCTGCTGAAGAGTGAACATGCTGCTTTCACTGTGTCATCCCAGCCCCATAGGTCATTTTATTATAAAAATGTAAAAATCCAGTCAATTTTATTTAATCAGCTGAAAAGGAAAAGTGCTTCCAGGTCATTAATCAAATGCTCCTTCTCTGTGGGGCTTGTCTCTTCAAAAACTGCCATGTGAATCATTAATAAAGCTGAAAAGACTCTGCCAGCGGGTCTGAGAAACCTAGATGGTATCGATATAACGGAAACGACAGTAATTTAAGGTCAGCAAAGCAGCTTTATAGACTGGAGGCTGTGTGCTGTACGCTGCCTCATTAATAAATGCCAAGAACAACGCCAGTCCGAGGATTAAACCCAACGCTCGGGAAAATCTGCTTTATAACGTTTGGAAAGATCTAAAGATGGTCAAGGTTATAACGGTGATCAGAATGCTAGAACTGATTGTATTTGTAGCATTAATAATAATAATATTTATTCACTTATATAGCGCTATTAATTCCTTAGCACTAGGGATGGGTGAGTATACTCGCTACTATTCGGCACTCGCCGAATAGTAGCGGTATTCGTGTTCTCGCTACTCGCTGAGTAAATTAGGATTACTCGGGAGTAGCAAGTACCGAATACTTTTGCAGTGTATCAGTAGATACACTGCAAAAGTCCTGTAAAATAAAGGAAAAGTGGTTAAAAAATAAAAAAAACGGATACTCCCCTTAACCGACGGCTATACCGGGAGCGGCCGAAGCACATCCATTCATGTAAAAGGACCTGCCACTCTCTCAGCCAATCAGATGGCTGGGAGAGATCTGGCCAATCAGATGCCGCCACGTCACAATCACGTGATCGCTAGCAGCCACCTGATTGGCCGGATGGAAAGGTCCTCTCAGGTACACCGAGAACCTTTCCATCTGGCCAATCAGGTGGCCGCTAGCGATTACGTCATTGTGACATGGCGGCATCTGATTGGCCAGATCTCTCCCAGCCATCTGATTGGCTGAGAGAGTGAAAGGTCCTTTTCCATGAATAGACGTGCATCGGCTGGTCCTGGTACAGCCGTCAGTTAAGGTGAGTATCCGATTTTTTTATTTTTTAACCACTTTTTCTCTCTTTTACAGGACTTTTGCAGTGTATCTACTGATACACTGCAAAAGTATTCGGAATCGCTATACTCGCAACGAGTAGCGAGTACCGAGACCTACTCATTGCGGGTATAGCGATTCCGACTAGTAATGTATTCGCCCATCCCTACTTAGCACTTTACATACATCAGAAATACTGTCCCCATTGGGGCTCACAATCTAAACATCCTATCAGTATGTCTTTACACTGTGGGAGGAAACTGGAATGCCCGGAGGAAACCCACGCAAACACGGGGAGAACATACAAATTCCTTGCAGATGTTGCATTGTTTTTTTTTATCTTCTGATTAATAATAAGCAAAATGGATCGCATTTTGAAGGCAGGGATCCCTTAAAGGGAATGTGTCATCAGAAAATGACCTAATGATTAAATCAGATTTTGATGTTAAATGTTTGTTTTTTTTATTTCATGTATTTTTTTTTCATTACAATCTATATTAAAATATAAAATTAGAAATTTTGTAATCATTATCATCTCCTACTTTCTGTTCTTTCAGAAAATCCATCTATTAACCACAATAGATATTTTGCTTTAAAGGGTATATCCAGGATTTAAGAAAAAATAAGGCCGTTCACCCCTGACACAGAGTAGTCTAAAACCATTCCTGATGGCTATTCTGCAGCTTCCGTTGGCGTCATATCAATGGTGAGGCAGCTTCTCTGCTCTGTTGATGGGCGTCATAGCCATTGTGATGCTTATTGACATCCGACTTCCCCAGTTAGGTAGCTGGAGATGGCTGTCAATCAGCATGACATCGGCTGCCCCACCCTTTCTACAGAGCAGTTCAGAAAATAAGCCTTCCCTCTGTTGATGAAGCCATTGTAGTGCTGGCAGGAGTGGTCTATAACTGCTCACTGCTGCCACTGAATGGTGCAAAGCACAACAGGCAGGTATGTAGCAACCTGCCTGTTAGTCCTTAGGCACATGTCTTGGGGGAAGAAAATACCCCACGAATGCCCTTTAACCCCTTAAGCCCACGGTGATTTTTCCTTTTCCATTTTTCGTTTTTCCATCCCCTTCTTTCAAGAGCCATTACTTTTTAATTTTACTGTCAATATAGGCATCTTGCTTTTTGTGGGATGAGTTGTAATTTTGAGTGACATCATTCATTCTGGAATACAGAAAAAAATCCAAGGGCGGTAAATTTGAAAAAAAAGTGCAATTTTATGATTATTTTGGGGATTTTTTTATTTACCATGTTCACTATATGGTAAAACTGATGTGTCTGTATGATGCCCCAGGTTGGCTCAGGTTTGTAGATATCAAACATGTAGACTTTTACTTTTACCTAAGTCAGTGTTTCTCAACTCCAGTCCTCAGGACCCACCAACACGTCATGTTTTCAGGATTTCCTTAGTATTGCAACAGGGGTTGTAATTACCCCAGTGCAGCTGATTAAATTATCACCTGTACGATACTAAGGAAATCCTGAAAACATGACCTGTTGGTGGGTCCTGAGGGCTGGAGTTGAGAGACACTGATCTAAGTAGTGAAAATATTTTTTGAATTTTGTCAGAAAAAGTGAATTGCAATATTGGCACCATTTTTCGTGACCCGTAGGTTATGATTTTTCAGGATCTGGGGTTGTGTGGTTATTTTTAGTGTCTTAAGGTGAAGTTTTTAATGATACCATTTTTGGGTAGATATGCTGTTTTGATCGCCCATTATTGCATTTTATTACAATATTGTGGTCAGAGGCTGGCTGGCAAATTTCAGCCTGGGGGGCAAGCACACAGCAATGGCTTATGAGCAGTGAGCCCAGACCAGCATGACAGATAGCCGGACGGCTCCAAAACTGCTGCTTGATCACTGACCTGGGGGGCATCTGCCCCCCTGCCCCCTGGGCCAGCCAGCCCCTGATTGTGGTAACCAAAAAAACCTAGTTTTGACATTTTGACTTTTTTTTCCATTATGCAGTTTACCCATCATATTTATTCATTTTACATTTTGATAGATCAGGCATTTATGAACACACTGATACCAAATTTTTTTTATGTTTCTATTTTCAATGGGGCAAAAGGTGGGTGATTTGAACATTAATTTTTTTTTATTTTTTTATATTTTTAAAACCTTTTTTTCTTTATTTATCTGGGCCCCTTAAGGCACCTCATCTCTACAGTGTTCGATTGCTTGTGCTGTACAGAACCATGATGATCAACAGCTCTGCACAACACAAATGATAACTTTCTGTGAATGCAGGCTCTTGCCGGGCATTCAGAGGAAGAAAGTCATGACAGAGTCGGGGGTCCTCGATATCATGGCAACAAATCGGCACCCTATGACGCTGCACTGCCTTAGATCGCGCTGTCAGTGATTGACAGCGTAATGTATGAGGTTAACAGTGCCATGTTTGGGAACTAATAAATGGGTGTAAGAGGGTGTTGGTGTATTTTATTTGAAGTAAAGGATTTTTCACTGTGTGTTTCATTTCTAATAATCGATTATATCTGTGTGTGTTTTTTATCTACCGTATATACTCGTGTATAAGCCGACCCGTGTATAAGCCGACCCCCCTACTTTTGCCCCCAAAATCTGGGAAAACCTATTGACTCGTGTATAAGCCGATGGTGGACCCCAGCACAGGTATACAGCCCCCAGCAGTGTGGTATACAGCAGCCTCCCCAGTGGTATATACAGCCCCAGTGGCAGTATCCAGCAGCCCCAGAAGTATATACAGCCCCAGTGGTAGTATCCAGCAGCCCCAGAGGTATATACAGCCCCAGTGGCAGTATCCAGCAGCCCCAGAAGTATATACAGCCCCAGTGGTAGTATCCAGTAGCCCCAGAGGTATATACAGCCCCAGTGGTAGTATACATTAGCCATAGAGGTATATACAGCCCCAGTGGTAGTATCCAGTAGCCCCAGAGGTATATACAGCCCCAGTGGTAGTATACAGTAGCCATAGAGGTATATACAGCCCCAGTGGTAGTATCCAGCAGCCCCAGAGGTATATACAGCCCCAGTGGCAGTATCCAGCAGCCCCAGAAGTATATACAGCCCCAGTGGCAGTATCAAGCAGCCCCAGAAGTATATACAGCCCCAGTGGTAGTATCCAGTAGCCCCAGAGGTATATACAGCCCCAGTGGTAGTATACAGTAGCCATAGAGGTATATACAGCCCCAGTGGTAGTATCCAGTAGCCCCAGAGGTATATACAGCCCCAGTGGTAGTATACAGTAGCCATAGAGGTATATACAGCCCCAGTGGTAGTATACAGTAGCCCCAGAGGTATATACAGCCCCAGTGGTAGTATACAGTAGCCATAGAGGTATATACAGCCCCAGTGGTAGTATACAGTAGCCCCAGAGGTATATACAGCCCCAGTGGTAGTATCCAGCAGCCCCAGAAGTATATACAGCAGCCCCAGAGGTATGGCTTATATTGGCAGCCAGCTTACTTACATACACATACCCATACATACACACATATATACACACACACACACACACATACACATATATACACATACACACACATATACACACACACACACAGCTTCCTACCTTGTCCCCCATTCTGCAGTGCTTTCCGGTGTCCTCCGTGCTCCGTTCCCGGTCTGCTGGGCCTTGTGGTTCCTCCTGGTTCCTCATCCTTCGGTTCCATCATGGGGGCTGCCATCTTGCTTGTTCTCTCCGCCCCCGGCCAGTGATGTCAGAGCAGGCCGCGCTGTGATTGGCTAGCACCTGTGACATGTGATCACGGGTGCTAGCCAATCACAGCGCGGCCTGCTCTGACATCACTGGCCGGGGCGGAGAGAACAAGCAAGATGGCAGCCCCCATGATGGAACCGAAGGATGAGGAACCAGGAGGAACCACAAGGCCCAGCAGACCGGGAACGGAGCACGGAGGACACCGGAAAGCACTGCAGAACGGGGGACAAGGTAAGAAATACTGCGCAGCGCCTCCCCACCCCCCGCGCCCCCTCCCACCATAGGATTACCGTATTGACCCATGTATAAGCCGAGGGGGGGACTTTTCAGCCCATTTTTTGGGCTGAAAAACTCGGCTTATACACGAGTATATATGGTATTTACTTACTATATTGGTAATGTAGGGCTGTCATAGATGCCTGAACATTACCAATCTTGGGCTTAATGACAGCTTTCAAGACTCAGAAATCATTAACCCCTTCTATTAACCCATTTGCTACTGGCAACAGGCAACAGGAAGAGCTGGGGAATTGCCAGGATTGAAGAAACCTATGGTGCCGCCATCTCTGGGTCAGTAGTGGACTGCTGTTTTTAGGGTGTGATGGTCCCATTAAAGACTGCCCTTCACACCCTGAGAATACCAGACCCCAACTGTTGGCTCTACCTAGACTGGTTGTCCAAAATGTGTGGGACCGTACATTTTTTTAAAACTAGGGGGAGCCATGTCATTTTTTTTAAATTATGGTAATTATTTATTTTTGCCTTAAATACAAGACTAAACATTCTTTAGTGCCACATTAAAGGGTAAAATCTTACAATATATACAAGGGTACATTAGATAGCTGTTTGGTATTTATTCTAGCTTTTTAGACCATCTTAAAAACGCATTCCATGTACCGTCCATGTGTTGTCCATTTTCTTCTGGCATCCACTGACTTGCATTGGGTAATGTCCGGTGAGATACATTGCCATACGCAGCATGTTGTGGTTATCTACACAGCTTGTTCCTCACTGAGTAAATACTTGCCTTGCATATGGAAACTAGGCTATATT
Source organism: Allobates femoralis (assembly GCA_033576535.1). Taxonomy (NCBI): domain Eukaryota; kingdom Metazoa; phylum Chordata; class Amphibia; order Anura; family Aromobatidae; genus Allobates; species Allobates femoralis. The sequence goes on along the minus strand of JARQOC010000003.1, from coordinate 805,715,021 downwards.
TTAACAATCTTGCGAGTGCAACACAATGTTTTATTGGTTGGAACTCGGTGAGTTTATACACAGATGCGAGTGAACCCTGAGAACCACATTCAGCACCAATTAGTGACATCCAGCTCTTAGCCTCTCTCCCCATTGCCATGTTTTGAGACCAGCAACAATGTTTTCTTTCTGTCCATGGAGATGTACGAGGTCTTAGACCAGTTTCACACCATGGTACTATCAGGTCCGGGGCTATCCGGGTGAACCTGATAGCCCCGGACCCGATTTGGCCATAATACAGCCCTATGGGGCTGGATGGAGCCGGACGGCAGCTAACTGCCATCCAGTTTCCATCTTTCCAGGAGGATCCGGGTGCATCCTCCCGGATCCGGGGCAATCCGGCGCAATCCAGGAGGATCCAGGAACCGGACACCTGTGGATGAAGTTCAGCGTGAGCTACGCTGAACTCAGCACCAGGGAGCTGTCCCCTGTGAAGTGGTTCAGCACCATTTTGCAGGGGGCAGCTGGGCTCGGCTGAATCCAGCTACAAACAGGACCCTGGGCTGAATCCGGCTACAAACAGGACCGGAGTGCATATTAACCCTCCGGTTCTGTTTGCAAATTCGGTCCGGGGCTGGCCGTGATGTAAAACCAGCCTTACTTTTAGTGTGGGGAGCATAAATGTTTATTAATACAAATTTAAGGTAGTACATTCAAGGAAATGAGGTGCTAAAAATCCCTGCAATTTTGGCTTTTTATTTATTTATTTTTCATTTTATCATGATGGTTTCATAACTTCATTTTAATCATTTTGATAGACCACACTTATATGAATATGGTGATACCAAGTATTTTTTTTAGTGTCCTTATGTTAATGAGATACAAAAGATGGTGATGTAAATCTTTACGTGTTTCATGTTTTTAAAAACGATTTCTATTTTTTACTTTGTTTTTTTGAGAGCACTTGACCTGGGAACATCTGATCACTTATACTATCACAGTTTCTTTTAAATCACAACATGTGGTTGAGCTTCACAGAAAAGCCAAAATGTCAACTATGGGGAATTTTAACACCTTAACACAATAACATGTACATATGTGTGATTGCAGGGGTGATAGAATGTGAAGAGTGCTCTGGAGTGTGGCAGATACCGGATATCTTATTAGACAGTGTCTGGCTACGTTCCCTCGATGAGCTTTAATTGTTCCAGAATGTCTACACCATTTCTGAACCTATTATGCAAATTTGGTTATTTGCGTTTTTTAATTGTTTTTGTGTGTGTTTTTATTTTAGTCTGTATTTTCATCACATTTTTGACACTGCAATTTTTGTGTCTTGTTATGTCATGCTTTAACCCTGCTGTTCTGTTTGGTCAAAAATGACCGAATTTGAAATTTTTTATTTCATATTTCATTTGTTCATGAACAATCATGTTCACAAGCAGTATAATAATGCCCCAGGGATTAAAATAAAACACTTAAATAGGCTAAAAATCAAGACTTTAATAGCTCAAAAATGACTAGAACATTAGAAGTGTATAGTATACCCGAACAGAACAGCTGGGTTAAATAAAGTTACCGTATATGCTCGTGTATAAGCCGACCCGTGTATAAGCCGACCCCCCTACTTTTGCCCCAAAAATCTGGAAAAACCTATTGACTCGTGTATAAGCCGAGGGTGGACCCCAGCACAGGTATACAGCCCCCAGCAGTGTGGTATACAGGCCCCCCAGTGGTATACAGGCCTCCCCAGTGGTAGTATACAGCAGCCCTAGTGGTAGTATACAGCAGCCCCAGTGGTAGTATATAGCATCCCCAGCAGCCCCAGTGGTGGTATATAGCAGCCCCAGCAGCCCCAGTGGTAGTATACAGCAGCCCCAGTGGTAGTATATAGCATCCCCAGCAGCCCCAGTGGTAGTATACAGCAGCCCGGGCATGCCCCAGTGGTAGTATATAGCATCCCCAGCAGCCCCAGTGGTAGTATATAGCAGCCCCAGTGGTAGTATACAGCAGCCCCAGCAGCCCCAGTGGTAGTATATAGCATCCCCAGCAGCCCCAGTGGTAGTATATAGCATCCCCAGCAGCCCCAGTGGTAGTATACAGCAGCCCCAGTGGTAGTATATAGGAGCCCCAGCAGCCCCAGTGGTAGTTTATAGGAGCCCCAGCAGCCCCAGTGGTAGTATATAGCATCCCCAGCAGCCCCAGTGGTAGTATATAGCATCCCCAGCAGCCCCAGTGGTAGTATACAGCAGCCCCAGTGGTAGTATACAGCAGCCCCAGCAGCCCCAGTGGTAGTATATAGGAGCCCCAGCAGCCCCAGTGGTAGTATACAGCAGCCCCAGCAGCCCCAGTGGTAGTATATAGGAGCCCCAGCAGCCCCAGTGGTAGTATAAATTTTTTATTTCATATTTCACTTGTTCATGAACAATCATGTTCACATGCAGTATAATAATGCCCCAGGGATTAAAATAAAACACTTAAATAGGCTAAAAATCAAGACTTTAATAGCTCAAAAATGACTAGAACATTAGAAGTGTATAGTATACCCGAACAGAACAGCTGGGTTAAATAAAACTACTTTGTTTTTTATACTTCCTGGTATTTGGCTTTAAAAACTTTATTGCCATTCTTCTATGCAGATTACACATATTTTTTATGCTCTTCCATCACGGAAACAAACTAAAAGTGACTGTGTATTTATTTACTCAAAAGTAAGCATGCAGTAGGTGCATGTTCACACGGGTCTGCATTTTTCAAATCCGCCGCATGTCAATTTCTCTTGCAGGTGCACTGAGATTGTAAGATTTTCCCTATAGACTTGCATTAGATTGGCAATAACATCAAGGAAAAAATGAGCAAACCCCCCTAAAATAAATAAAGTAAAATAGCTATAGTGCATAATAATTCATATTGTACTTATTTTGAATCAAAAACATGTGCAAGCCATCCCACCTCGACAAGGTGACCCATCAGGACGGTCCCTGGCCTGATCATTCCTTGCCTTGTGCACATCATGGACATATGGTACATTTTCACAATGCCAGGTAGGGATCATCCTGATGGGGTCATTTTGTTGCGGTGGGATGGCTTGCTCATTTTTATGACCAAAATATTGTCACCAAGTTCTCTATTTTTTTGTACAATAGCTTTTTACTTTATTTATTTTAGGGTATTTGCTCATTTTTAACTTGTTCTTGTTTTTGCAAAACCAATGCAAGTCTATAGGGAAAATCTGACAAACTCGGCGCATCTGCAAGAGAAATTGACACGCTGCAGATTTTAAAAATACAACACAGGTACATTTACACTGAGTAGTAAAGATCTACAGTGGAAATGAGATTTCTATAAATGCTTCTCACTTGCTGGAACTGTATGGCCTCATTCACACATCAGTAGATTTGCATCACTGTTTCATCAGGGTATGTATGTTTCCCAAACCAGGAGTGGAACTTACAGAGAAAAACTATAATTGAAAGATTGACACCTGCTCCATGCTTTTGAGACAACCTTAATATTGGGATACAAATACTGATCAAATACTGATCAAAAATACCAATGTATGAATGAGGCCAAAGACACTGCTTTTGTGATGTGCCAAAAACACCCCAAGTACTGATCATGGGGATGTGGCCTAACAGCCATGGAAATGAGCTACAGCCATGACTATTAACCACTTAAACGCTGTGTTCAATCTCTGGCGCTTAAATGGAATGTTTATGATTACCAATGGATTACAAGGACCACCATGTAAGTGCACCGCTTAAGATCATCTATATCCTGAGCTTCAAAAAAAGACCAAGATTTACCCTATATGCGGAAATACTGTTACATTGCATGTCAAGGAAGTTGGAGAGATCACGCATACATCTCACTGCTGACACCAATATGTCTCGATTAGCACTCCGCTGCCTCCAATCGTCAGGACAATACCCAATTGACTGACAATTAATGGTCAAGGCAATGGTGGCTTTCGCTACTATGCCAATAATTGGGCACTTTCACAGTGAATGTCTAATCGATTTCAATGCATGGAATATATTAACACCATGGTACAGTCAGTGCCAAACTCTACAATAAGCAAAGTAAAATTAGGAAAAAAGCTTCAGAATTTTATATATTTAATCCGAAAATTAAGCAGTGTTTATAAAAATATACAAAACATATTACAAAGAGGGACAAAATGATACAGAACATACAAGTGCACAAAAATAAAGAGGATACACAACAGTAAAGTACTAGACCTAATGTCATGGAAAAGGTGCAGATCTATGGAGGGAAAAACTCCAATCAAAGGTGGAACGATCCTTTACAGCAGTGTATTTTCCAGCACTGAACAAAAACATCAACTAAAAATCTGTATTTATTAAGAGACAATCACTCCCACATTCCTCCCTTTGGTAACCTCAGATGGGGCAGGTTATGGGATGTGGCTGTCGTCTCAAGAAAATTATGAGATCCCCAACTTTAAGGATATCTTTGCCGCTGGAGGAACCAGGTGGAATTTTTATTGCCATATGTCCTATCATGCTTTTCGCTATCCATAGATAACATATGCAAACCCATTTATTGGGATGATAATAAATTGGGGCTGATGCCCAAGTTGTTCAGTTATATAAGATTATGCACGTTATCCCCCTGTCATATATGATACAGTCTATATAGAGTCTAATGCATGGGTATAATGAGACACATGAGACATATGCTTCTTAAGCAGCTCTTGTATTGCTTCATACAAGTTAGTGCATCAACAGGATAACATAAATGTAAGTTGCAGAGTGCAAGGCAAAACAACCCAGGACATCAGAGCATTAAAGCATAGTATAAGTCTCAGGGAAAGCATTCAGAGTTCATTACTTCCCTGTCAGATATTGCTGGCACCCAGGATTCTGTGTTCATAAATGATTCCAGGCAGAATGAATCCAGGCTTCAGAGAGCAAGTCACAGACAGATTGCAGGCCTGATTCTGGAGCACAGGTTAACCAGCTGAAGTAGTTTAAAAGGGCAATTGGCAAGAAACAGGGCAGGGACATCAAAGCTGAGGACTCCATATTGTTTGAGGGCAAGAGTCAATGCACAGGACAGGAAACAAGATGGCCGACAACAAGCTGAGAACTCCATATTGGTTGAGGGCAAAAGTCATTACACATGACAGGAAACAAGATGGCCGACAAAATACACTAAATGCAAACATAACAACAGATATAGCAAAAAAGACTGAAAACCTTACATTACTCCCCCCTTAGGGACAGCCTCTGGATGGCCCCAGTCCAGGCTTTCCCGGGTACCTCCGATGGAACTGGCGGAGTAACCGAGGAGCATGGAGATTGGAGGCCGGCTCCCACGAGTTGTCCTCAGAAGATTTTCCCTGCCACTTTACCAGGTATTGCACCCCGTTTCTACGCAACCTGGAGTCCAGGATCCTTTCCACGACAAACTCCTCCTGGCCATCGATGAGTACCGGAGCAGGAGGGGAAGAAGAACGACCAGGGAATGAATTGGGAGTCACAGCCTTTAGTAGAGAAACGTGAAACACGGGTGAATCCTCATAGATCTTGGAAGTTGAAGGCGACAGGCAACGTTGCTGACGAGCTTATTAATCTTATAGGGCCCAACGTACTTATGACCCAATTTGGATGATGGTACTCTCAATTTAAGGTTCTTAGTTGACAGCCAGACCAAATCTCCTACCTTGAAGGTTGGTGCAGGTTTACGAAACCTATCTGCCGCTTTTTTATACCTGTCCTGAGCGGATTCCAGATTCTCTTTAAGCAGATCGAGGTTCCTTTGTAGAGAGGTGATTCTGTCGGCTACAGCTGGAAGAGGTGAATCTATGGGAAGTCGAGGAAGGATGTTAGGATGATAACCCAAATTGGCATAAAAGGGTGACTGCTTGGTGGAAGCGCTCTGTGAGTTGTTATAAGAGAATTCAGCCAGTGGAAGCAAATCCACCCAGTCATCTTGTAGGTGGCAGATAAAACAGCGGAGATACTGTTCTAGGGTCTGATTAGTCCGCTCGGTTTGTCCATTTGTCTGCGGATGAAAGGCAGAAGACAGGTTAACTTTGATGTCCAACGCAGCACAGAAGTGCTGCCAAAACTTTGAAGTGAATTGCACCCCTCGATCAGATACAACCTCATCCGGTGCGCCATGCAGGCGAAACACATTTTGAATGATTAAGTCCGATGTGTGTTTCGCAGTGGGTAGACCAACACACGGAATGAAATGGGCTGCCTTTGTTAACCGATCCACCACCACCAGAACTGTGTTCTTCCCTTGAGAGGTTGGCAACTCCACAATGAAGTCCATAGATATGGATCCCCATGGACGGGATGGAACGGGTAGGGGTTGTAATAGACCCGTAGGCGAAGATCGTGGAGTCTTGCATCTGGCACAGACTTCGCAAGAAGTGACGTAACCTAGAACATCTCTTCTGTATGTGGGCCACCAAAAGAAGCGAGACAGGAATTCTTGAGTCTTCAGAACTCCTCTATGCCCCGCTATCTTAGAATCGTGGACGAGTTGCAGTACTCTCACCCTGACTGCTTCAGGAATATACAGGCGTTGCCCCTGAATCCACACACCGTTCTTATATACAAGACTTACTTCACAAGACGGTTGTGCCAGCCAGGGATCCGTATGGTATGCTTCCTTGATGTCGTTAAGCAAGTCTTGATTATGAAGCACTCCCAGGAACCTGGAATCAGAGATAACAGTCTTACGAGACGTGAGTGGAATTGTCTCAGTTGAGTAGAGTCTAGACAACGCATCGGCCTTTCCATTACGCGATCCTGGCCTATAGGAGATAACAAAACTGAATTGGTTTAAGAAAAGACTCCAACGAGCCTGGCGAGGAGTCAAGCACTTAGCCGATCTGATAAACTCAAGATTGCGGTGGTCAGTCAACACGATTATCTGCTGCGCAGCTCCCTGAAGGTGGTGTCTCCATTCCTTGAAGGCTGCGATGATGGCCAACAATTCTCTATTACCCACATCATAGTTCCGTTCTGCAGGAGACAACCGCCGGGAAAAGAAAGCACAGGGATGTAAGACTTCTTTCTCACCTGTCCTCTGGGGGGAGGATAGCTCCGATGGCACTGTCTGAGGCATCCACCTCTATTATGAAGGCCAGTTCAGGGTTAGGATGCACCAGAATAGGTGCCGTGGTGAATTTCTCTTTCAAACGGGAAAATGCTTCTTGAGCCTGGGGGGTCCAGGTAAAAGCAGAGTTCTTGCAGGTAAGACGTGTAATGGGAGACACAACCTCAGAAAAGTTCCTGATGAAACGCCTGTAGAAATTAGCAAACCCTATAAAGCGCTGGACCTCCTTCACATTCTTGGGGACCGGCCAGGCTTTAATGGCTTGGATCTTACCCTCATCCATACTAATTCCTCGTGATGACATTACATACCCCAGAAATTGGATCTCCGTTCGATGGAATTCGCACTTCTCCAGTTTGATATACAGATGGTGTTGTCGAAGGCGTTCTAAGACCATCTTCACATGTCTGTGATGCTCCTCTGTGGAATTAGAAAAAATCAAAATATCATCCAAATAAATGACAATGAATGTATCCAGGAGGTCCCTAAAAAATGTCATTCACCAAATGTTGGAAAGTTGCTGGAGCATTACATAAACCGAACGGCATTACTAGATATTCAAAGTGTCCGTAGCGTGACCTGAAAGCTGTCTTCCATTCATCCCCAGGTCTAATGCGGACCAAGTTATAGGCCCCACGGAGATCCAACTTTGTAAAGAGTTTTGCATGCCGTACTCTCTCCAATAATTCAGGGATCAACGGTAGTGGGTAACGGTTTCTGATCGTGATTTTATTGAGCTCCCGATAGTCTATACAGGGCCTAAGAGATCCATCTTTCTTCTTCACAAAGAAGATTGGTGCACCAGCAGGAGATGAAGAGGGGCGTATGAAGCCCTTGGCTAGATGTTCGTCTATATAGTCTTTGAGAGCCTTTAGCTCAGGCCCTGCCAAAGAGTAAATCTTGCCAAAAGGTATTCCCGCACCTGGTAACAGGTCTATTGGACAGTCATATGGACGGTGAGGGGGTAGCAGGTCTGCGTTCCTTTTGTCACACACGTCAGCATACTCACGGTATATGGCTGGTAGCTCAGAGACTGATGTTGGTCCTTTAGGAATGGAGCAGACTGAAGCTTCTGGACTTATCTGTTTCTCTGGAAAGTGCAGTTCTTTAGTTTCCCAGTTAATCGTAGGATTCTGAGCCTGCAGCCACGGCAGTCCTAGAATAATAGGGAAATGAGGAGAAGAGATGAGCATAAATGACAGACTCTCTTGATGGTCATTACCCATGAGGACCTTCAAGGGCTCCGTCTCCTGATCCACTGGTCCAGAGTTTAACAGTGAGCCATCTACGGTCTCCATCTGTACAGGAGTAGCCTTCTTTACTGAACGTACTCCAAGTTTCTCAGCGAAGGAGATGTCCATAAAATTGCCGCTTGCCCCTGAATCAATCATAGCGGAGGTAGATACCCAGACAGAGTGAACCCTGAGCTTGAGGGGAATAAAGCAATGAGAATTGTTGTTCTTACAACTCAGCTGGGAAACCGCTGAAAAAACCTGAAAAACTGCTGCAGTAACACGTGCATCCGGCTCAGAGATAACAGAGTTCAAGTCTGAGTAATCAATGTCTGTATCCTCTACTCTCTCTGGGATCTGTGGTTCGGACCTGACAGAACCCCTCTCACAGCACTCGCATGTGTATGATGGCTGCAGTTGTCTTACGAGAACGACTGGGGCAGTTTATAATGAAATGTCCTGACTTACTGCAATAGAAACACAGATTTTCCTTTACTCGATGTTCCTTACGTGCATCACTGACCCGTCTCTGTAAAGAGTCCACCTGCATAGGCTCAGGTTCGGGTTCTCGTATAATCCTGCTCAAGGACTCCTTAGCTGGAGAGGGAGGAAATAAATGATTAGTGCGCTTTATCTCCGACCATCTCTCCTGTCTTCGTTCAGTAAGCCGAGCATCGATCCGAATACAGTAGTTGATAAAATCTCCTAATGCTGTAGGTGGGTCGGCACGAGCGAGTTCGTCCTTAATCACAGAGGATAATCCTTTCCGGAAAACCGACTTCTTAGCAGAGCTATCCCAAGTGGTGTCGAGAGCCCATCTCCGGAAATCCAAAGCATACTCCGCTACCGAGCGCTTACCTTGGCTTAAAGTTAACATGGCTGATTCCGCTGTAGCACCGCGGTTTGGATCATCGAATACCTGCCCCATAGCTGAAATGAAAGCATCAAGATTATTTAGACAGTCATCGTCAGTCTCAATTAGGGGGTTTGCCCATGTGAGAGCTTTGTTGGAGAGCAGCATAATTATTGTCAATACTTTAGATCGCTCAGTAAGGAACTGTGGCGCATGAGCCGCAAAAAACAGTTTGCATTGATTAATGAATCCCCTGAATTTTTCCCGTTCACCGCCAAAACGGAATGGTGGTAGCTTAGGGATTCCAATAACCGGGGTTGAAGTTGGGATGTGGACGCGTCCCTCCAGAACCTCAATCCGGGTTCGTAAGTCCTGCGTGGTTTGTCCGAACACCTGCAGATTATGATCACCGCGATCCCGCAGGCTTGCAAAGCTGGTCTTCAATGCCTGTAGGTCAGCAAGGATTGAATCCGTCACGTCGCACAGATGTTTAACGGGGTCCTCCATATTCCCAGAAGCTGCACGGCAGAGAGGCTGGAAAGGAAGAAAAGGAGCACAATAGTGTTTACCTGTGGTAACACTCCTGACTTAAAAGAAGGGAATGTGCTCACCTGGAAGGGTTGTGAGAAGCCACAACCACTATCATCACATATATCGATATCTCAGATCCACGGTCTGCAGCAGCTCTCCAATGGCAAAAGATCCAGAAATCTCTATACAGGTGGCAGCAGATGCAGCACTGTCCTAGACCCAGCAGACTCTATTATGGCTCCAGAATCTGTCATATATGATACAGTCTATATAGAGTCTAATGCATGGGTATAATGAGACACATGAGACATATGCTTCTTAAGCAGCTCTTGTATTGCTTCATACAAGTTAGTGCATCAACAGGATAACATAAATGTAAGTTGCAGAGTGCAAGGCAAAACAACCCAGGACATCAGAGCATTAAAGCATAGTATAAGTCTCAGGGAAAGCATTCAGAGTTCATTACTTCCCTGTCAGATATTGCTGGCACCCAGGATTCTGTGTTCATAAATGATTCCAGGCAGAATGAATCCAGGCTTCAGAGAGCAAGTCACAGACAGATTGCAGGCCTGATTCTGGAGCACAGGTTAACCAGCTGAAGTAGTTTAAAAGGGCAATTGGCAAGAAACAGGGCAGGGACATCAAAGCTGAGGACTCCATATTGTTTGAGGGCAAGAGTCAATGCACAGGACAGGAAACAAGATGGCCGACGACAAGCTGAGAACTCCATATTGGTTGAGGGCAAAAGTCATTACACATGACAGGAAACAAGATGGCCGACAAAATACACTAAATGCAAACATAACAACAGATATAGCAAAAAAGACTGAAAACCTTACACCCCCTTGGGATCACAATGCCAAAAATATGCCTCCCATAACAGTAGGATCTGCGCTTACCACAAAAAATCCAAAATATTAGAATCCGAGAGTCCTCAGTGGTTGATTCCTTTTAATGGCTAACTGAAAAGATGGTAAAAAAAAAAAGCAAACATCCAAATATGCATAGTTTTGCTTTGGCTCCAGCCATTGAGCTGGGGGAAGTGTTTCTTCTCAAGCTCTGTATACACAGAGCCGAGGCTTTGCGTCTTTTTTGAAGCAAGTGTAACATTTCAGTTACCTGTCCGCACCAGGGTGTCCTAGCCGAACAGAAGCCAGATATTGCTCTTAATTTCCAAGTTATGAGCCATATTTTAATAGATTGGTCCTCTTTTACCATTACATTACACCATTGCAGTATTTACTACAAACAATTGGACTATCACAGGCTCAAGTATCCCAAGACTAACAAACACAGGAAAAAATTAATAGTACCGGTATTTATAAATTAAATAAATTAAAAAAAGATATAAAACTTCTAATCATCCCATTTTCCCCATTGAGAAAGAAATAAATAATAAAAAAATACAAATATGTGGTATCGCCACGTTCATAAAGTTTAAGCAATCAAAAAATAAAATGAATTAGCCAATTGGTAAACAGCGTAACAAGAATAAAAAAGGAAAATGCCAGATTTTAGCTTTATAGTGAATACTTCTCCTTAATAATATGCAATAAAAGAAAACACATCAATACATTGTCTATGGGCAAAAATGGTGTCAATACACCTGTCAGCTTGTCATGCAAAAAACAAGCACTTAGGGCTTCACACTCCGGCGTGATCCGGTCCGGGGGTGTCCGGGATGACCCAGACAGCCGCGGACCATATCAGCACACTGGACTTGGGGGCTAATATGCCCTTCGGTCCGGTTTGCAGTGCACGCAGTTCCTGCTGCTGATAAGTCAGGACCGCGGGCGCTGTGGTCCTGACCTGTCAGCGGCTGCATCTGTGTGCGCTGCACACTGGACCGGAGGGCATATTAGCCCCCCAGTCCTGTGTGCTGATCTGGTCCGCGGCTGTCTGGGTCATCCCGGAAAGCCCTGGACCGGATCACGCCGCAGTATGAAGCCGGCCTAACCCATCATAAATGACTTAAGAACAAAATTGTTACAGGTCTCGTAAATTGTTGAGTCTGGTGACACAAATTAAAATTTCAAATACATTTTCTACACCTAAAAAAAAAATTATATTATACATTATTAAACATTATTATGAATTTAAAGTGTGAAATTGGATAAGGATAGTTAAAAAGTTTGATAAAATAAAAAAGTGATTTAAAATAGAGTTGAAAAAGCAATCTTTAAATTTTAGCTAATAATCTAAATGGAGAAATGCGAAATATTAATTATTTTTTTCTTTTGTTGGTTTGTTCAATTACATTTTTTTTCTTTTTTTTCCCTTTTCTTCTTTTAACACGTTGATTTTTCCTATTTTCTATATTGTTTATCTGCTCAAATGTTTGGCCTGGATGTAACAGAATTTTGGAATGAAGATGGATTTTACTGTTCTCCTTCGGTCTTGTATTCTCTTCCCTGCCTCCCCTGCTTACATTATGCCTGTGTTAATTTGCATGCACTCTAATTAGCTTTTCTGGCATCGTATCTACATATTATTATTGTAATTAAAGGACTAATTACAGTCTAGATTCTCTTCCTATTTAATACACTATGCAGAGTAATGGATTTTGCAAAAAATTAAAAAAATAGCACAAAGTTATCAAAAGGAAAATGTGTCTTGAATCAACATAAATATTTTGAAAATTGAATATATTTTATGATTTAGTTTTTATTCTCTACTTTTTCCACAACAAAAACACTCTAAGGCTAGGGTCAGATTAGCATTACTTCCTGCGTTCAGGGGGTTCCATCTAAAACGTAGAATTTGGCAGCATTAGCGCTGTGTTACCGGAAAGGTAACACTACGTTAACGCTGTCAATGCCTCCCTGTGGCAGCCGGAACCTGCGAACACTTCAAATGCCGCCATCTAAGTGCCGGAGTTTCAAATCTCTTTCCAAGCGCATCAAATGCGCTACACCAGTCTTGTGAGTATGAGGCGTCAAGTTTATTAAAAGGTTCGTGCCGCCTATTAAATTTACAGTAAAGAAGGATCTCTGGCGCTGAAGGTCAGGATGAAGGTGAGTAATAAAACTTCACATTTATTTTTGCAGTTAAAATTTGTACAGCATCTTTGTGTACCACAGAAAACAGAGTCAACCCTATCCTCTTCGGCAATGCTCCTAATTCACAGTAGTACTACCATGAATATGCACATTGCCCAATTGCGCAGGTTGACTAGACATTCTGTGATTCTGTACAAGTTAAAACTGCAATGATAAGTTTAAGTATTCACCTTCATCCCAACAGTCCATGCTGGAAATCCTTCTTTCATGCACGCTTCCCGACCCGCAGCAATTGCTCTTTAATAGAGATGAGCGAGTACTAAAATGCTTGGGTGCTCGATGCTCGGGCCGAGCATCACAAGATACTCGTGTACTCGGCCAGAGCACCGAGCCCAATGTAAGTCAATTAGTGACAGGCTCCGCCCACAGACTTCCGGCTATAAAACAAGTGTTTCTGGGAAAGGATGGAAGGGTGGGCTTTTTCAAATCGTCGCAACATACAACACCTTGCTGTGCCCCCCAGAGTGAACCTCTGTGAGGTACCAGGTCACTGTGTGCACTGAAGGGAGCTGTGCATTTGTGTCAGATCGATAATTATTTGCGAGGAGTCCGAGCATCTCGGCGGTACTCGGTGCTCACCGAGCATCCCGAGAACCGAGATATTCGTGCGAGCACCGAGTAGTGACAAGCATACTCGCTCATCACTACTCTTCAATATGGTGTCTGATGAATAATGATTATAGATGAGAAAAATAATCTGCTGCACATCAACTTTGATTCAAATTTCCTGGAATTTTCAAGACCAATTTGTGATTCAATTTGCAAAAAAAGAAAAACCAATGCCTGGTTCAAATCCCACTCAGTGCTGAAGATTGGATCTGCCAGTGAGTGAGCTAGGTTGGGTGGGGTGGGCTTCCCCATAATGACTTCAACTATGACACTACATGGTCTACTTTAGACAATCATGGAGGGACATCACAGGGACTATAAAAGCTGAAGGCAGGGAAAGCAGTAACTGTTTCAGGATTTTAAAGCCTGGGGATAGAATGTCAGAATCTGATTGTTTATAGTACTGTGGTGCCAGAGTTTGCACATGCTTGTACTGCGATCTCCAGCGCTATTGTATTCAAGACACTGTGGAAATGATTATGAGTGGCATTTGTGCATGTACAGGTTAATTTTTGCTTTTGATCTGCGCATGCACTCTTACCATTCTTAAGGCCGCTACACACACAAGGATATCGTTAACGATATCCTTTGAAAAGTACTATCATTTTACAGTGCGCCGTGAACAATTGCTAAACAGCTTCCTGCATAGGGAGCTGTACCAGGTACTAACGCTAAATGCGTACTGTACCCATCTCTGTCAATGGTGCTGATCGCTTCAGCATTAATAAGTTTAGCCAGCGGAGTTTCAATGTGCGCTGGCCATATTTATTGATGCTGAAGCGATCAGCACCATGGCCAGGGACGGGTACAGTACGCATTTTGCGTAAGTACCTTGGACAGCTCCCTATTCAGGAAGCTGTTTAGCAATTGTTCACGGCGCACTGTAAAATGACAGGAGCCACCGGCTTTTTATGAATGAATGTAGCAGAGCCGACAGTGTGCGACTTCTGATTACTGAATGATTTAACCCCTGCACTGCCAAAGTAATGGCAACATGGCTCCAGGGGAGTGTGGGTACTTTCTGGGGCCATGTGGCACAATATTATTAACTGCTTAAACATCGGGTTCATAGCCACTCCTGCAGCTCTGTGCCGACATGTAGCACAGAGCTGCAGAGTGACTTTGCATGTACAATCACTACCATAAAATGTATTTATGACAGATTTTTAATAAAATGACAGTGGCAGGAATAGAAATCTTTTGAACGATATCTTCAAAAGGCTTCACACTGAACAATGTGGCACATAGTTGGATGTTAATTGACGACGAGCGATAGATTGAGTCAGATCTCAAATCTAGGATGAACGATCCAACGATCTTTTCATCTTATATCGTTCGTTTACATGCAAGGATGCACAAACATATAGTTTCAATGATCTCAAATCCATGACGTCGCAACGATATCGTTAAAAATATCCTTGCTGTGTAAACCCACGATTAGTCATCTCCACAGTGCCATCACTACAATTGTGCCGGAGATCACGGTAACTGCATGCGCTAACTCCGGTGCCTTTTTAATGATTCTACTATTAAAACACCAATGCACAAGCGTGGTGCCCTTATGGCTAGGCGCCACATGGGGGTTTTACACCTAACAAGTTTATGTAGTGCCTCTGTAGCTGTGGGTTTAGGCTTTAACCTATGGAGTCTAAATGTAAACACAACACTAGGCCACCTTAGAATAGGGAACTGTAATACACTAGGTTCCAAGGCGGTGGAGCCTAGGTTGGAGTAGTAAAACCAGGAAGTGAGAGTCATTTTTAGTGAGTCAGTGTCAAAGACAGTGCTGGGAAGGCAGTTGGTCAGGACGGGCCTGACAGCTCTTTGACAGGAGGATCACACATCTTCAGGAGGGTGACCCGTGACAGAAGGGGACGGACCAGCACAGGTTGGAGCCGGCTGATAACGTCTGGGTAAAATCGGCAACACGGATGCCGAGCGGTCAGCTGTTCATCTCTGACTGCAAACCGACAAGCCGTGGGCTCTCTAAAACCAGGTAGTCGTAGGTGCAACAAGACGGTACCTCACTCCTCGGCCCATAATCGGTCCAATACTACGAGGGTAACAGTCCGAATTCCGGTGGCGGAAGAAAGATTGCGTTCCTGCTGCTCCCATCCGTACTGATCAAGGATAACCCGTGCCCCACTGTACAAGACCAGGGGACTGGCGAGAGAGCTCTGCAAAGGTGGTGAAAGACAGAGAGGAAGGTAGAACTGAGACCCGAAAGTTAATAAGGAAGGAACATCTGGAGACTCCATAGGGGTACCCTGAACCGACAACTAGTACCCATTAAATCAGACTGTACTCGTGTTCTCTATAACATCTGCCGGTACCAGTAAAGTAGTGTTGAACTTGAGTCAGTGTCTGTCTTCCTACCTGCCGGTGGCCGGAGGGCCTCAGCATCCTCAGAGGGGTAAGAACAATTACTCCCCTCATCCTCACATCAACGCTGCCCTGAGGTAAGCTCCACCTGTTGCGAGCTGTACTACACTTAGCTGCATCTCATCACCTCAGTGGCCTGCCCGCAGCGCTGGTACCCATATTACCAGCATCCACAGGTGGCGTCACATCCTTTTTAATCCTTGTAAATGTTTCCCCACCAAACAAATGACAGCCAGGACATGGAACCGGGAACCCAACCACCCGTGATTTCCCCGTCACCGCCATCAAACCATCCCGATGTCCGAGTACCCCTCTCCCTGTGCTCATCACAAGCACAGAGAGAAGTGGCAATGGGGTTGTGCAAGACAGGAGGAGGGAGATATATAGAGGACCTGACTCACAAATGTTACCCTGCTGAACCCTTTCTCTAGTTATTAATACTGTTTTTTTTTGTGGTCTATTTATTCATAATGTTTTTTTCTGTAGTCTAGTTATTTGATACAGTTTTTTCTGTGGTCTACCCATCAATCAAGTGCTGCACACATTTCTTCAAGTGTGCAAACATTTTTTTCTGCAATCCGACATTGAATATTGCAACTAAATGTACAATTGCTTTCAGTATGCAAGCGCCAGGATGGTACTGGCTTTACTTTTGAAATGAAAATTCTGGTGGTTGGTTCCCTTTAAAATCTGGGGACTATTGAGGTTTTGTAAGTTAGTTTAATCTGGATGGTGTACTGTGACTCTTGAAAAAATGTTGAATAGGGACATTATGGTTGTATGCAATAAAGAGTACCGTATATATATATTTATTAATTGATATAGTACTATTAATTCCATAGCACTTTACATACATTTGCAACACTGTCCCTTTTGGGACTCACAATCTAAACATCCTACCAATATGTCTTTGAAATGTGTGAGGAAACCTACGCAAACACAGGGAGAACATACAAACTCCTTGTACATGTTATCCTTGGTGGGAAATGAACCCTGAACTTCAGTGTTGCATGGCTGCAGTGCAGACCACTGAGCCACTGCCATTTTAAGTTTTATTTCATAAATTAATAGTACACATAAAAATAAACAACTTTATCATTTCTTTTATCAGAGAAATCTGTGCTTTTTTTAGGACTGACTATTCATTTTCAAAATTGTCAATTTACAGGAAAAATCTGCTTTTAATGAAGACATTGCTAAGATAGGTGATGACAGTACTGAGAACATTCTACTGTATGTAGATGGGAGGAGAAGGGAGGGGCTACGCTTCTAACTCCTCCCTTCTTATGCCTTATTCCTCTCCCCCACATGGAGTCTTATCAGCACCAACTGTTTGTCTCCTATCTGTCATGTCATCATTAAATGCATTAAATTTCCTGGAACTAAACAATTTTGAAGACAAGTAATAATTCCTGGTGGAGAGAGAAGCAGATTTCTGTGATAAGCTAAATTACCCAGTTTTATTAACATCTCCACTAATATGAACCTCTGGGTGCCGTCACACCTGGCGACGGCCACGGAGATGTCGGCGGCGACTGGCGGGAGTGCACACGTTTTTGGGGCCCCGCCAGCGTCACATGGGGAGACATCTCCGGCGATGCCCCGGCAAGCTGACAGCGGCGATGCAGTACAATGGGAGCCTAAGGCTCCCATCGCCTGTCAGGTTGCTGGCGGCCGTTTACATGGGGCGATGTGTCATCACTGATGTGAAACCAGGCGACCACTCAGAGGCGCCAACATTGCCCCTTTTCATTAGGCGACGCAGGGGCGATATCAGCGCCAATAGGCCACGCCCCTACGTCGCCTAATACATCGTCGGTACCATCGCCAGGTGTGACGGCACCCTTCCACTCCCGGCTCCAAGACTTCTCCTTGGCTGCCACAATTCTCTGGAATGCTCAACCCCAAGAAAATAGGACTATGGACAGCTTACTAAATGTAAGGTGTTCCCTAAAAACACACCTTTCTAGGGCAGCCAGTCATGCTCACTAATCAAAGTCCTTTATATATAGCTCATATACTATTTCTCTGAGCATAATTCTCCATCAAGCTTCACCAAACCCAAAAGCTCTACACAGATTGTCTGGTGATGGCTCATGCAGCTGCTATCTACTGCTCATTTCCTCAAGATGCCTGGACCATCATTGTAAATAAGAACCTGTACTTTGTTTCACCCCCACCTCAGTGTTGATTGTAAGCTCTTAGTGATGAGTGAGTAGTGAAATATTTGGATTCGGGTAGCTCTAACCTAATACTTTGAACTGTTTCATTACTCATTACTTGTTACTCATCCAATGCAAGTCAATGGGGAACTCACTCGATACGAATACTTAAACATTTCAAAGTATTCATTTAGAGCAGGGTTCTCAAACTCCAGGCCTCGAGGGCCATACACAGTCCAGGTTTTCAGTATTTCCATGGCATTTGACAGTTGGTAATCAAATTATCAACTGTCAAACTCTAAAGGTACCGTCACATGTAACGATATTGTTGCCGATATCGTTCAAAAGTCACGTGTTCTGTGACGCTTGAACAATATTGAAACGACATCGTTGTATGTGACACTACAAACGATCAGTCGGCTGAATGTTCATCGTTTGAATTGAGGACTGGACCTCAAATCTATTGTTGGTCGCCCGGTGGACATGCAGCATCGCTGCGTGTGACACCGGGAAATGACCGATAAGCCAGCTCCCAGTGCCTCTCTGCAAACGCTGGGAGCTGGTCTCCAAGGTAAACTGCGGGTATCTAGGCAGCGCATGCTGCCTAGATACCCGATGTATACCTTGGTTACTAGCCTTCTCCGCTCACCGGCTGGTATCCAAGGTACACAGTGGGTAACTAGGATCCCTAGTTACCCGCTGTGTACCTTGGATACCAGCCGGTGAGCGGAGAAGGCTGGTAACCAAGGTATACATTGGGTATCTAGGCAGCGTGCGCTGCCTAGATACCCGCAGTTTACCTTGGTGACCAGCCTGCTCCCGCTTACTGCAGCCTGGCAGCGGGAGCAAGACATCGTGGAAGCGATATTTACAACAATTCCACGATGTCTCTGGTCATCTGATCGCTGGTGAGTCTGCCTGTGTGACAGCTCGCCAGTGATCTGAACGATTTTGTTAGCGATCGCGCGTGCATGTGATCGCTAACAAAATCATTCATCAAATTGATGCGTATGACGGCACCTTAAGAAAATCCTGAAAACCTGGACTGTGTGCGGCCCTCGAGGCCTGGAGTTTGAGACCCCTGATTTAGAGCTATCCGAATGTGTTACTACTTGCTCAACACTTTGAAGCTCTTATGAGCTTATATTCTGTGATCCCTGGCTATAATGTTTGTATACTCTTATATTCTGTGATCCTCAGCTGTAATGTCTGTATACTCTTATATTCTGTGATCCCTGGCTATAATGTCTGTATACTCTTATATTCTGTGATCCCCGGCCGTAATGACTGTATACTTTTATATTCTGTGATCCCCGGCTGTAATGTTTGTATACCCTTATATACTGTGATCTCCGGCTGTAATGTCTATATGCTCCAATATTCTGTAATCCCCAGCTGTAATGTCTGTATACTCTCTTTTACTTCATCCTGGTATACCACAGATACTGGACAGAGGAAGAAGTAAAAGAGAATATACAGACATTACAGCTGGGGATCACAGCTGTTTCTTTCCTCAATGAAAAACATTTCATTGCCTTTTTAAGAACTTGTCTGATATCACAAAAAGAATCAGCTGTAATGTCTGTATACTCTTTTATTTCCTTCTCTGCCTAGAAGCGGTGGTATATCCCACCAGGAGGAAGTCTTTATTTTTGCTTTAATTATTGTATTTTTTAGAACTGTTTCTTATGACTGTTTGTATATGAACCTCTGAACTGTAAAGCGCTACAGAATATGTTGGCGCTATATAAATACATTTTATTATTATTATTATAATTATGTGTTCTATTGATTTATGTAACAAAATGTATAATGATTGTTACTCATTACATCTTAAAGTAGGATAAGAATGGTTTTGTCTTCCAGCATAACAGAAAACAAACCTTTAAAAACTTTTATTCTTTCTTTTCTTAGAATTAGTGTTTTCTGTCGCTTGCACTTACTGTATTATTAAATATTGCATAGCGGGAAAAAAAGAACAAATTTAACTTTATTATTTCCTTTTTTTATTATTTTTTTTTACAAACCATATAGAATCTGTAATTACTGTCAGTTATTTAAAGTGATAATTATATCCCAAACATTAATTAGTATATTTTATTAAAAAGAAATGTCTTGTAATATCTGAAAGAGTTGAAAAATTGTATAAAGTCTAGCGCTGTTTTAGTTCTTAATAACAGCGACTTTATTATTTTTGTTTTTAGAATTATAGCCTTTATTTCTTGAGGAAGCCCTGACACATTTATAATTTGCTATAATTAAATCGACCTTTTGGCTTTAAAGGGCAGAACAATAGAAAACGTCCTGCGATGAAATTTGCATGTTGTGTCAATCAATATTCTAATATATCCAGACAAGTACCCGTGATTGCCCAGCGGTTGGGAGTTATTATATTGTCAGGTAATATATGGGACTCCTTGGGATATTGTTACTCCCCTTTGGTAGTCTAGTGATAAAGGAAGGCAAATGCATTGAATTGTTCTTTACGGTATGATATGTGTATTAATAATAGGTCAGAGTGAGATATAGAACTAAAGACAAATTACTATATATCTCAGCAGGATTATTATATACCCTATTCACCCATTTCTTTAATCCATTGGCAAGCTGCCCACCACTTATACATGCACACTTACAATATGAGCCCAATTCATTATTTCATTTGTGCATTTTTTGTCTAGTTTAGGTGTTTTTCATCTATTTTTCATTTGAACCTAATTATTCTCTAAATTTGTGCTTTTTTAAAGTATATTTTATATGTGTTTACCCTTTTTTATGTTATGTTTGCTATTTTGGGTAATGGCAGAGGATGACGCGACAGACTACGAGGAGCCGGAGGACATCGAAGGAGCCACAGGAGGGAGCACACCAGAAGCTGCGTGGTGGACCGCATGGCAGCGGCAGCAGCGAGGATGAGATCAGCGGAGACGAGAGTGAACTCCAGAGTCCCAACCGGCAACTCACCACTTCCACAGTACCAGTCACCCCAGCCATCTCAATCAGCCCGAAATGAAAGAGACCAAGTGACAAGACAATGATGCCAAGAGGAATGGTTCCAGAGAGAGCAGACAACAAGGCGACTACAGGATGAGGCAAGATCACAGCCCCCACTTCCAGTAGAACTACGTCGCCAAGGGACTGTCGTTTCGGTGTACCAGGACGAAGGATGGGGATTTCTTAGAGAACCCGGACTTCAGGACGATATTTTCTTTGCACGTCGAGATGTAGAGTTGTACCTGCGGCGAGGACACCCGGACAGAGATCTTTACCGAGGTGAGCAGTTTACTTTTGAGCGTTACCCCGGCCCCTTAGGCTGGTTTGCCATCAGAATATTCCGCCAGCAATAGACTCCCATTGTTGAGACATTACACTGTACATAGTCCCTTTTCCAGCAACCATTCCCCTTTATTTTTGCCTTTCTTTTTGAAACCCTGAATAAAGAGTGAGTCCCTGTGTTTTTATTTTGAATCTCAAGAATCACAGACTTTTATTTTTGAACTTTTATTTCCATTGTTGATGATGTGTGCTGTTTAAGCAGCGGCCCAGTGGTGATACTTCACACTGGACTGTGCGAGACAATATATTACCGCGTAGTTAGTACCGGTCCCCGTTGGGCCAAGTTAGATTATGTCTTTTATGCAGAGATGTAGTGAAGCCGGAGAGTAATAACCAGCAGGTGACCCGAGGACTGTGAGGTCTATTATACTAGCTACTGCAATGTTTATATGTGTAACGTTTCAAGAATAGTGCCTACTAGCGATAGGAAGAAACCTAAGAATGCTTGATTGTATATAGTTTACCCGTTGATGTTGAATAGAAAATATGGAAAATGCTTTTTCCCTTCACGGTAACAGGTACTGATACTCGCGGACGAGTATATTCCATCAGGGGGGTATGTGGCGCATCGCATATGCAGGTGTCACAGAGGGGTATTGCACCCATAAAAGAGGTGTAAATGCTCTAGCTTCAGGTGGACCCTAGGATGGTGGGTGGGACCCATTCCCAGCACTCCCACATTAGATGCCGGAAGAAGAAGGGGCCTTGAGGAGGTCCTTCAAGAGGGCGCCCTAGAGAGAAGTCTGGGCCCTAGAGAGAAAGGGAGATCCTGAGAGTGGAGCGACCATACTCCAGTCCACCACAGGAACGCCGGGCCCGAGGATCCGGCCAGAGTTCAGCTTTGCAGTCGGCAACCGGCTGTTGTGGCTTGTTTATCAGCCGCAGCACTCTGCCAATGGAGCAGTCTGCTTGCTTCCTCACCATGAGGGAGAGGACCCCCGGTACTACCTACACGGAGCTACTGGGTATAAGCCCATCCTAGACAGGGAAGAACGGACACGGGTTAGTTAATGAAGGTACACCAAGGGTTCATCCATACCACCTGGGATCCACTTGCAGCCACCCGTTAAGCTACCTGTTATTTATAACATCTTGCTGAACTGTGAACTGTATCTGATGCTGCTACAAGTTGACAGTAAAGTATCCTGGAGAAAGTGACTTTGCTTCTGCGTGTATTTTCCTACCAAAACCTGTTCCCTTGTAGGAACGCTGCCCCGGACGAACAGCCCTGCCTGTAGGGGGCTTAGTCATCCTAGCCGCATTACCAGCTACCTCCGACGGACTGTGGCGGCGCTGGTGGCCCATCACCAGATACTACAGGTGGCGTCACGTGAACTGTATATAGAATCCCCTGTAAATACATCCCTTTTTTGAAGCGTCACCCACAGTGGTGTAGCAACTATTTGTGGCGCTCGGGGCAGTCGAAAAATTTGCCACGGCTGCCGCCCCTAAGTATTGGGCCAAATGGCCACTCACTTATTGGGGTTGTCACTGTGCACCGCCTCCTCTGCACAACCTCGGTGTATGGCAACAAGCAGAACTCAAGGACCTCTTTCCCCCACCACCCAACACTCTCCATCCCCCTGCACACACCATCCTCCTACACTCTCCATTCTCCCTGCAGTCTCAATCCTCCTGTAGTCTCCATCCTCCATCTTCCTGCACTCTCCATCCCATGCAGTCTCCATCCTCCATCCCCCTGCAGTTTGCATCTTCCCTACATCCTCCATCCTCTTCCACTCTCCTTCCTCCATCCTCCTGCATTCTCTATCCTCCTCCACTCTCCATTCTCTGATACTCTCCATCCTCTGACACACTCCATCCTCTATCCTCCTGAACTCCCCATCCTCCTGCACTCCCCATCCTCCATCCTCCTAAACTCCCCATCCTCCTGAACTCTCCTTTCTCTATCCCCTGCAGTTTCCTTCCTCCACCCCCCCTGCATCTTTCATCCCCATGCACAGCCAGCCACCCTGTGCACCCCTCTCTCACACACCTCTTGTACCCTTGTTTATTTGGTCCCATCTTCTCTCCAGCTTCTTGTATGATATTTTGCTCCTTCACGCTGGGTATACTCCATGGCTCCGCCCACCCGGGTCACATGCCTGTGACATCATCGCAAGTCCTGATCTGCTGCTCCTTGGTATAGTCTTTTCTGCTGGGCCCTGAGTGACACTGCCAGCAATCAGAGGCTGCACCCATCACCCCAGGGTTCCCGGGATGCAGGGTCCCTAATGCAGTCGCCATCCACCGCGACCGTGCCTGGGGCGGACCGCCCCCTCCGCCCCCCCAAACGCTACGCCACTGGTCACCCAGGACACAGGATCAGGCACGGCCACCACTCCCTGTGACAAAGTAACGCTACCCTTGGCACCTGATACCCGAGTACCCCAAAGCCTGGGGCTCGACACTTTTTTTTCCGTGAGTTTTTTTTTGAGTTTTATGTCCTATTTCGATCATTTTTTTAGCTCGAGGGTTGAGGAAGGGACGGATTCTGGAAATAATTTTTGAGTTGAAGGCGGCAGGAGGTGGCAAGGGCTTGGATGTGCATTTTGAAGGACAGGGCAGAGTCAAGGGTTACTCCGAGGCAACAAACTTCAGGTACAAGGCAAAGTGTGATGTCATTTATTGTGATGGATAGATCTGGTAAGGAAGGTGTGTGAGATGGAGGAAAGATGATGAGTTCAGTTTTGTCTACATTGAGTTTTAGGAAGTGTGAGGAGAAGAAGGAGGATATGGCTGACAGACACTCCGAGTGTCATCAGCATACAGGGGTTACTGAAAGCCATGGGACTTTATGAGTTGTCCCAGATCAACGGTATAGATTGAAAAAAGCAGGGGCCCCAGGACAGAGCCTTGAGGGACCCCAACAGAGAGGGAATGGAGCGAGGAGGTCATGTAGGAGTGGGAATCACTAAATGTGCGGTTGGAAAGGTAGGTGGGAAGAGATCCAGGAGAGGGCGAGGTCAGTTATGCCAATGGAAGAAAGGATCTGTAATAGGAGACAGTGGTCGACTATGTCGAATGCAGAGGACATGTCTAGAAGGAGGAAAATAGAGAACTGTCTGTTAGCTTTGGCTGTGAGTAAGTTGTTAGTAATTTTGGTCAGGGCAGTTTCAGTGAAGTGGTGGGGGCAGAAGCCGATTGAAGGTTGTCATAGAGAGAGTTGCATGAGAGGTGGGATGAGGGTACAGTGTGGACATGCTTTTTGAGAGGTTTGGAAGCGAACGGGAGCAGGGATATGGGCCGTTAGCTGGATGTAGAAGTGGGGTCGAGGGATGGCTTCTTTAAGGTAGGTTCACTTTAAAGTTGTATGTTCATGATCATCTTTATTGCTAATGAAGAATTGTAAAGGCTAAGAATGGACTGGTTGACTCGTGGACCATAAACCTTCTTCCCCCCCCCAACTAAATAATGAACTATAATGTCCAGCAGCATACAACCACATCTGAGCCTGACAGTGTTATAACCACAACTGGGATTAACACACTATCTCTCAAAAACAATATAAATCCTTTTGAGGATATCAGAGAAAACATTGAGGAGGGTAATTCTTAGGCAAATAAGTAATGAAAAAATTCATTACTGCAAAATATACAAAAATAAATACAAAGACACATATTCAAACAATTTATTTTCACATAGAATGTCTTTTTTTGTCTTCAGGCAAGATAAATGGGCTATGAAGATTGACAGAGTAATATCATAAAAATATTAAAATTAGCCCTAAATTACTATTCAGATTATCACATTTGGCTAAGTGGGCCTTGGTTGGAATTGTGAAAGATGCTATTTGGGGAAAAGCTTTGTGGGTCTCACAAGAAGGTCAGAAGCACTGAGTGTGTAATAAGCGGGAAACTATAGAGCAACCATTATCTTCCCTGTGACAACAGAGCAATTCAATGACCTGGCATGCTGACAAATGGAGAGGAAAATTCTGTACTGAGATGTAAATTCCTCCTGCAGGTCCCTCATGAATATCTTGTCTCCGGGATACAATCTAGTGACCTGGAAAACGAGGTTCCTCCCCAATCAAAATGACAGGCAGAGCTGGTTTCCTGTTAGGAAGACTACTAGGTGTGTAAAAAATTACTATTCCTGAAGAAAAAATGAGATGTCACACAGAGGAAAATATTACTTTTAAATGGTCTTCGGCGGAGCCTTTGAATGGCAGCTGTTAAAAATTCAATTGTGTGTATGTCACACTGAACGGCAGACAGGGACTTCACCGAGAAGGACATTTTCTTTTCCATCTTTATTATTTTAGTTAAAAAAAAGAGCAATGGGGAAAAAAATGATTTGATAGAATGCAAAATTCAACCCACATTTACATATTGATAGAATTTCTTAGTGACCCTTAAAGACAACAGAACGGCACACATTGAAATATAATAGTCATTATTTCAAATAGATCAAGTTTGAGATAGGATTTGTCAAAAACTAGCTTTCCCGAGGAATTAAAGTCTAGGACTGATAATCATGGACCCATGACTTTTCACAGTGATTGGACATTGTATAGTTCATTTCCTGCTGATTTGACTCTTGTGTAAATAATTGGCTACAACGTCATTAATTCCAAGAGGAGGCGCCAGTTTAATCCAAGTTTAGTGGTGAATTTCTGTTTTCTATTTTCAACAGAGATGACTTACTCTTTTGCCAGCTTTATCGATTTTTTTAAAAAAAATTCAATTCACAGCAAATAGATTTTCTGTGAATGCCAAAGCCAACTATTACCCTGAAAGCAGGGGCGTAACTACAATAGGTGCAGGGGTTGCGATCGCACCCGGGCTCTGCAGCCTAGAGGGACCCCAAACGTCCCTTTGGCCCATAGATAAAGACTAATACTACTAAAGATTTCCAATAATTGGGGGCCCCGCTGGAGCTTTCGCATCGGGCCCCGAGGCCTGGAGTTACGCCACTGCCTGAAAGGATGAGTGTAACACTCTGAGGTTTCCTAGGACTGCAATGATCTCTTTCCAAGATCTTTAACATAAACACAGCCTTAGTAGGTAGTGTTCAAGTAACCTAAACAATCACTTCTGAGGTGGCACTGTGGCTCAGTAGTTAGCACTGCAGCCTTGCAGCACTGGGGTCCTGAGTTTAATTCCCACCAAAGACAACATCTGCAAGACGTTTGTGTGGGTTTCCTCCCACACTTGAAAGACATACTAATATCATGTTTTGATTGTGATCCCTGATGGGAACAGTGTTTCAAATGTAAGTAGAGTGCTATGGAATTAATAGCGCCATGTAAATGAATAAATATTATATTCTGTGCAACGGTTTAAGGCAGGAATGGAAAAAATGCTTCAAGGTTTCAGAAATTCAAGTGTTAATAGTTTATACGCTCCTCAACGTTGTAAATGCAACACCAAATAGGACAAGTGTCGGGATTATGGAAATCACTAAATGGATAGGCATGTTAATGATATGCGAATGTTGAAAAAATGAAAACATTTTCAAAACATTTTGATTTATTCAATATTCAGTATGAGCGTCACACACAAAAATATATGCACTAACAAAACTTGGTTATCAACCAGGTTATTAATGGTTGTCTGAAGAATGAATGTATTTAAATCATCAAGATCTGTTGCTGGCAGCACATTTTGCAATCGATGACCATTGATGTAATAGTTGATGGAGGTTGAGTCCGGAGATGCTACAGGCCATGGTTGCATGTTTAGACCACGCAGACTTCTGACAGTAGCACGAAGATCTTGTGACCTGGCATTGTCATGTTGAAAAACAGTTCCTATGACAATTTTGAGAAACAGCAATATCACTAGTTCCATCACCAACTCAATGTAACAATGAGCCATTAGTGGACCTGTATTTAAGTCTAGAGTGCTCCAGCCACCACATATATCATACCACCGCACACCATAATACTCCGAGTAGGAACAATATCATAGAAATGAGCAAGATGAGCTAGAGATATGCAAATAGATTAGAGTGCAATTGACCAGATGATTGATGGTGAGGAGCTGAGGGGTCGGAGAGAAAAGCGGTGAGGTGAGTAGAAGAATTGTTTTTAGCATATTAGCTATTATTTCTCCCCGTGGTGCTCATACTCTATTTTGAATAAGTTGAAGTCTTTTGAAAATTTTGTTCCCATTTTTTCATAATTTACAATTCTTTAACGATCGATCCTGTGATTTCCATAATTACTTCATTGATCCTGACCAAATCCCCAACTCTGTTTACTGAAATGCAGCTCCAAATACCAAAGACCACCTACCATACTTCACTGTTGTTTTCAGACACTTGTTATTGTAACCTTCCCCAGGTACTTGGCAAACAAACTGCCTTCTGTAATAGTCAAATATTTCACATTTACACCTTCCATTCCAGAGCACCTCCTGCCATTTTCTGCACCCTAGTACCCATGCTTTCATGCATCGTTGAGTCTCTCGGCCTTGTTTCCACATAGAAGGGGTTGTTTTTGGCCACATTTCTTCCATGTACATCATCTGGATAGACTTCACAGAACAGTAGATGCAGGTAGCTGGGTCCTAATGGTTGCAGACAGTTCTGAGCTGATGTCATTGCTGGACATCTTCCAATTTTAAAAGGAAATAACTATGATATACTTTCATACACTGTACAAAGTTTCACTGAATGACCACTATGTCTACTAAAGTTCTTGATGGTTTTAATGCTGAGAAATATTGTATTCTCAGCCATTTGTTATTGATTTGGTCCCTATTGATGAGCAGCAGGCTATTCAAGATCTTCTGGACTTGGTCAGAGAAAATGAAGAGTGCTCTCCCCTCAGATACAACTTTGGAGTTCAAGAATGAACTGGAAAGATTGCTTTTCTTAAGGTGGCTTCACACCTGGCGACGTCACTAGCGACATCGCCGAAAAAGTGACGTATCAGCGATGTAGCTAGCGACGTCGCGCTGTGTAAACGCGCGCGCGACTGCGTTTTATCGCCGGTCGCAGGTTGACAGGTTTACGGGAAGAACCATAAACCTGTCAACCTGCGACCTGCGATAAGGCTGGATCGCGCCGTGTGACATCGCCAGAGCGATGTCAGCGGCGATCCAGCCTATACCGCAGTGTTGCTGCGGATCGCTCGCTGGGCTAAGCCCAGCAAGCGATGTCACCGCCCGTATCGCTGCGGTGTCGCCGGCCGCAGCGATTCTGTGTGACAGCTGGCCAGCGATGTCGGAACCGAGCGGGCACCCGCGCATCGCTTCCGACATCGCTGGCCACATCGTGCCGTGTGACGGGACCATTAGCCTTCTGTCATAAGATTATCATCTAAGAGAGCTTGAATTTCCTACGACTCATCATCCATTGGTTCCCACACTCTACATGTTTCCGATAGTACACAAAGCCTTACAAGAGACTTCAGGATCATATATCAGAGACTCTCCACACCTTATCAGACAATTGGTGAGTTGGTTATTGCGTCCACTTACCATCCTTGTGACACTGAATGTTGATTCCTTGTACGCATGTATTAACCACAATTTAGGGATTCAAGCAGTACTTTACTCTCTGGATCTTCAATTTCAGGGCATATTAAATCAAAAACATATTTCATCTGTCCATCTTGAAACGTCATGTGTCATCCTCTGTGGTGTCCCAAGATTTATGTAAGCCAGACAACTCAAGAACTTCAAAGGATATTACATCTGCATATTTCAAATATTGCCAAGGGTAGAAGCAATAGGGAAAAGATCATAGTTTCATTATCATTCCTCCTTTATGAATGCTGTGTGTCTTCAGCAGGGGTGGGCTGGTGCACTTTGCCCTGGGTGGCAGTATGTTTTGTCTAGCCATCGCAGGTGAGGAGTGTGGGGGGAGGGGTGTGCTATTGGATGAGGTGAGGAGCGGGAGCTGGGGGGGGTTTGCGCTGCTGGATGAAGTGAGGATCGGGGGAGGGGTGCTGGTGAACGAGGTGAGGAGCGGGTGGGGGGGCATGACACTCACCATGCTTCCCGGAGGGTGGGTCCGATGGCGGCTGCTAAGATACAAGCAGCTGCGGCCGCAAAGCGGAGCTGACGGCCCCCCTGCCACCTGGACCAGTCCGCCCCTGGTGTTCAGGATGCAAGTTTTGTCATGAAACATTACCTCACTGAGTGCACTCCAGCGCTTGGCTTTGGAAATGCTAACAGCTCAAAGCTCACTTTTTAATCTTAAATTCTTAACCAAAACACTTGTAACATAGAAATCATGGGGCCCCACAGAAGAATTATTGGGTTTCCCTCCCCACAAAAAAATAATATTTAATGTTCATATGGGTCACATAATTGCAAATCTTCAGTGCTGTGCAAATTAATTGGGACAAAGCATTTTGTAAAGTAAAATCGTAAGTTGGGGTTACCAGTCAGTGATTGAAACTAGTTTGAACTGCTTTGAACAGATGTGAGTGCACAACCTTGAGTAACAAAATGTGGTTTGACTGGTTTTAGTCAGAAAATAACAGCTAGCTGCCCCCTCAGCTTCAGTTGAGAGCTTGTTTCTGTGAGGAGTGGTTTAGTGTACTTTTTCTCTGTGTGATTCGTGCCTGTAAAAATGGATGTTACTCCACGTAAGAGGTCTAGAATTATTGCTCTTAATGAACATACAAGTCTGACTGTAAGAGAAATCACTTCCACCGTTGGTATCGGAAAACCTACCGTTTCAAGAATTATTCGCACACAATGAAACTGGATCGTTTTCTCCAAAATGAGAAGGGAAATGTGGAAGAAAAAGGAAAAGACACCAAGAACTGATAAACACTGATCAGCAATAGTAAAACTAATGCAAGAAAAACTTGCCTTATCCCAATTAATTTCCACAGCACTGTAACAGCTTTACAGCTCTTACAAAGTAATTTTCCAGCTATTGAAGCCCCTAAGTTCCCCTTTCATTGCAACCTATATAGTATGATGCCAACATAAGTGCTCCCAAACACTGTATGATCCCCAACCGTACCCTCCACACGCACAGTATTATTAGTTATGTAATTTAAAATTACATATATTTTTTTTGTTGTAATTTTTTCTTTTGGTCCTATATAGATCTGTTTATGTGCTGCAACTCTTTACTTACCTTCCCTATGTGACACTTCATTATTTAACTAATTAGGCCTTGGTTACTGTATGAATGCACTTACCTGCTACAATCTACTCCAGCTCATTCTCACTTGCTATACATTTACAGTTACTTTCTATATGTAATCTCCTATTGGTTCATAAATGAGGTTTTACCAGTTGCAACTATAAGTCCACTTTTATTATGCAGCATCTTACTAATATACAAATTTGGCTTTGGTTACTATATAAGCATCTGAAGTAGAAGCATATATGTCTGTTCATGTAAATGACAACATACCTTTTCATGTTATCTATATTAGATAAAACTGCTGCATCTATTGCCTCTGCTTTTATACAAACCATGATAATTTCTATTAATTGGCTGTAATAAAAAATAAGATAACTGCAACACATAATGGGAAGTCTGTATGGCCACACCTTATACCAGTTGAGCCTTCTTTGGCCATTTCCATTTTCTGCTTTGTATGGAAGGCGGTAGGCAGTTTTTTCCTGATTTGATCAAATGGAAAATAGTTCCCATTAGATTCACCCAACAAATTTACTAACATTCCACACATATTCAATTTACATCTAACTGTTTCTATTGCCTTTAATAATCAGAAATCTACCTATTGCTTAAGCTAATCTTTCAACTTTTTGTTTACACTTGCAATATTCCTATTTTAAAAAGAAATTTGGAAATGTTGCCACTGTCAAGCTTTAGGATTTATGCTTTCTGTTAATTGTAGCTCTGCTAAAATAAGAGATACATTACAGTATAGAATGTCTCTGTTCAAGATTGGTGATACAGTAATAAATAATCATAATAGTCTGAATAAAATGGCTGACGTTTTCTTGTTTCGGCAAGGGTCAAGAACAACACATAGAAACAATCAGAAAGAGCATGTAACCCTTTTGGAAACTTTTCAGCTATCGTTCAAAGGCCTTCAACTCCTAGGGTGCTGTCACACCTGGCAATGGCACCGGAGATGTCAGCGGTGACTAGCGGGAGCGCGCACGTTTTTGGCGCCCCGCCAGCCTCGCTGCCCCCCATTTACACGGGGAGATGCCCCGGCGAGCTGACAGGCGGCATCGCCACCGGGGTGTCTCAAAACCCCAGCGACGATGCAGTACATTGCCTATCAGGTCGCTGGCGGCCGTTTTACATGGGGCAATGTGGACACATCTCCCCAGATCGGCTGCCTGGTTTCACATCACTGATGTGAAACCAGGCAAGCGCTTAGAGGTGCCGACATTGTCCCTTTACATTAGGCGACGCAGGGGCGATATCGGCGTCGATAGGCCACGCCCCTACGTCGCCTAATACATCAGTGGTGCCGTCGCCAGGTGTAACGGCACCATAGACTTTTGAAGGTCTTCACCTACTTTGTGTACTCAACAAGAAAGAAACTAGTAAATAAAATAAAAAGGCCACTAAAGGTCCACCCTCCTAAATATAAGGAAAGAATTGTTCAGCAGTAGATGTCATAAACAAAGTTCAATATCGATGCATTTCTGGGAGTGAACCCCTTTTGGTGTGTAAACTCCTAGATATGCTTGTGGCCCTGATCCATTTCCACCTTAATTATTGTAATTCTCTACTAACTGGTATCCCCCTCACTAGAGTCCCCTCTCCAGTCCATCCTTAATGCAGCAGACAGGGTTACCTATTGGGATAAGCATTATTCGTATGCTTCCGCTCTGTGCCAGTCATTGCACTAGTTGCCCATACACTATAGGATCCAATTAAAATAACTTGTTATCACTTACAAAGCTATTTTCACAATGCAGCCCCTCCCTACCTCTCCACTCTCATCGCTACTGTCCTTCCCATTCTCTACAGTCTGGATACAACTTTAAGCTAATTTCTGCATTAATGCGAACCTCCCACTCCCGACTCCAAGACTTTTCCCGAGCTGCACCAATTCTCTGGAATGCTCTAACCCAAGAAATTAGGTCTGCCCACAGCTTACATAGTTTCAGGCGCTCTCTAAAAACATATCTTTTAGGGTGGCTTATCTTGCTCCCTAATCAAAGTCACTTAGACATATCCTATTTACTCCACCATGACTGGTGGCCACTCATGCAGTTCTCATCTATTCCCCATCCTCTCTCATTGACTGGACCATCATTGTAAGTAAGCCCCTGTACTTTGTGTCACCTCCACTTCATTGTTAGATTGGAAGCTCTTATGAGCAATGAGCAGGGCTGTCATTATTTTGCTTTAATTATTGTATTCTTTGATAACTGCTACTTATGACCGTTTGTATGTGAACCTCTGAATTGTGAAGCGCTGCGGAATATGTTGGCGCTATATAAATACATTTTATTATTATTATTATTATTATTATTAAATTTACAAAAAGGGTTAACATCCTTAAATGTGTCTATAGTGATCTTCATTTAAGACATCTAAGCAATAATTTCCTGATGTTTTAGGTTTTTTCTAACATATTATTAGAATATAAAATATTGGGATAGGTTTACTAACCTAGTCGCCAGGTTTTTCACAGTGAATCATGCTTAATTCTTAACTTTACACCACTTTTCGGCTGGTTTGCTTTACACCCCATATTTTTCATTTGTTTTTGAATGAAATGCGAAAGTTTTTAAAAATATTATAAATAGGCTAAAACTACCGTATATACTCGCGTATAAGCCGAGTTTTTCAGCCCAAAAATTGGGCTGAAAAGTCCCCCCCTCGGCTTATACGCGAGTCACTGTATACTGTATACACTGTATACAGTGTATACAGTATACAGGCCCGCCCCCATGACTATACAGGACCCCCCTGCCTTGTGCACAAACCTGTAAAGGAAGAGATTAGTATACTTATCACTGTCCGCCTGCCGCTGTCCCGCCGCCGTCATCGCGGTCCTCCGTCTTCTTCCATCTGCTTCCAGCTTCCTCCGGTCGTCGCAGCAATGACGTCATTGTTGGCGCGACCGAGGAGAAAACCGGAAGAAGATGGAGGAGCGCGTTGGCGGCGGCAGGACAGCGGCAGGCGGACAGTGATAAGTATACTAATCTCTTCCTTTACAGTTTTGTGCACAAGGCGGGGGGGCCCTAGATACTGATGGGGGGCTGTATACTACACTGGGGCTGTATGTACCACTGGGGCTGCATATATACTACACTGGGGCTGTATGTACCACTGGGGCTGTGTATATACTACCACTGGGGCTGTATATACCTCTGGGGCTCCTGTATACTGATGGGGGGCTGTATACTACACTGGGGCTGTATGTACCACTGGGGCTGCGTATATACTACCACTGGGGCTGTATATACCTCTGGGGCTCCTGTATACTGATGGGGGGCTGTATACTACCACTGGGGCTGCGTGTATACTACCACTGGGGCTGTATATACCTCTGGGGCTGCTGTATACTGATGGGGGGGCTGTATACTACCACTGTGGCTGTATATACCACTGGGGCTGCGTGTGTACTACCACTGGGGCTGTATATACCTCTGGGGCTGCTGTATACTGATGGGGGGCTGTATACTACCACTGGGGCTGTATATACCTCTGGGGCTGCTGTATACTGATGGGGGGCTGTAT
The DNA here is from genome assembly GCA_033576535.1 of Allobates femoralis. Lineage (NCBI taxonomy): Eukaryota > Metazoa > Chordata > Amphibia > Anura > Aromobatidae > Allobates > Allobates femoralis. Next base: position 805,681,183 of record JARQOC010000003.1, on the reverse strand, counting down.
ACTACCACTGGGGCTGTATATACCACTGGGCTGCGTGTATACTACCACTGGGGCTGCTGCTGTATACTACCACTGGGGCTGCTGTATACTAACTACTGGGGCTGCTGTATACTAACTACTGGGGCTGCTGTATACTAACTACTGGGGCTGCTGCTGTATATACAACTGGGGCTGTTGCTGTATATACAACTGGGGCTGCTGCTGTATATACCACTGGGGTGCTGCTGTATACTACCACTGGGGCTGCTGTATATATCTCTGGGGCTGCTGTATACCACACTGCTGGGGGCTGTATACCTGTGCTGGGGTCCACCCTCGGCTTATACACGAGTCAATAGGTTTTCCCAGGTTTTGGGGGCAAAAGTAGGGGGGTCGGCTTATACACGGGTCGGCTTATACACGAGTATATACGGTAATTTTTAAATGAAAATTGGTGCATTTATGGGCAAAGTCACAGTTGACTCAAAATAGCAAGCATGCCACAATGTTTTAGTATATGTTTTTAATAATTTTTAAAAAGTCGGTAATATATTTCTTTTGGAAAGAGTATAGTGATCTTTTTTGAATTTAGTTTATTTTTTAATTATTATTTTTGTAGATTTGGTAGTTTGTAATTTTGGATTACATTTAAAATTCCTCAAGTTTCTTTGTTTTGCTACAAGCTGAAATTACTATAACCAACAAAAATCGATATAATGAGCAATATACCTTAAAATAAATGAAAAAATTAATTGTAAATTGCGTAAAAGTAAAATAGGGTACTTGGTAAAATTACTTGATCAAAAAATGTACAAGTTGTCCCATCAAGTCAAAGCGACCCCTTCGGGACAGTCCCTACCTAGCAGTGTTAAAAACTTACCATATGTCACATGGTAAGTTGTGACATAAGGTACGTTTTTAACACTGTTAGGTAGGGACTGTCCTGAAGGGGTCGCCTTGACGTGGTGGGATGGCTTTTGCATTTTTCGATCAAATAATGTCAATAAGTACTCTATTTTACTTTTATGCATTTTGCAATTTATTTTTTTCATTTATTTTAGGATATTTTGCTCACTGTATATTTTTTGTTGCTTTTGCTGTTTTGAGGCCTACTGCATTGTTCCATTTTCTGTTCCAGTTCACATTTTGTTTTTCAAGTCAAATTTACTAGGCACCTAGAGAATTTGTATTTCAAAATATTAGTTTGTCTCTGTTATTAATGAAATTACCAGTATTTGCCAATGGGTAATGTGTAGAACCTGTTCTTGTTTCGAAAGTCCAATTTCTAATCAATAGAAGGAAATCCCTCATTACGATCCTACATTAGTTATAACAAGTATGTCTCTCTCTCTCTCTCTCTTTCTCGCTCTCTCTCTCTCTCAGGATTACCTGGACAGCATATTATTTTGAAGAAGCTTTGTTTTATGCTTAACTTTCCTGTAATGGCTCGGCTTGGAATTGGTCACTTGTTGCCAGGTTTTCCAGAATATATCAGGCTCTGCACATGCAGTACGGCTCGCACTGGGGGTAAAATCTTTATAATATGCAGTGTGTACAAAAAAAAGACAAAACCCCATCCTACCTCCTCCAAATGTGCTTTGTTTATGGCTGGCTGTATGTGGGCAGAGAGCCGAACTGCCCAATTAGTGACTTCCAATGAGATTTGGTTTAGTTCACGTCCAGATCAGAACTTTATATAGAGTCTGGCTGAACTCCCAGAACCTGAACTTCCATTGGTCCACTCATCTCTACTTACATGGCCATACTTGCAAACAGTCCTAAATTTGCACAGATGTCCTCAGTATTATTCTACAATATAAGATTAAATGGCTAGCACACGATAGGTGTGGGGGTATGGTGTTAGTGAAGGAGGCTCATAAGTCCCACATAAATTCTATTAGAATCACTGCACACATACACTTAAGGAGTTTTTTGCTTGTTAGTGAAATTAATTAATTTCACTAACAAGCAAAAAATTCCTTAAGTGTATGTGTGCAGCGATTCTAATAGACAGAATTATTCTACAAAGAAGCGTACCTTAGGAACGTCACACCCCAGAAAATGAGTCATTTCCGGGACAGGTCTCAAAAGATTTTATTTTGGGGGATGAAAATGTTGGTCTGTCCGTAGGACCCATAATTTCCTAAGTATGAACGGGTTTATAAAAAAGAAAAAATATCCTGATAAACTAATAGAATAAAGCACAATTATGATGGAGCCCAGCCTCATCGAGCAGATACAAGATATTTGCATATTTGGTCCTTCATATTTTTTTTTTATTCACCAGCTATGACAAATGCAATTCTATAATTCAGTCAGAATTTATCTATATATTTACCTTGTGGCATGCTTCATCCACTTCTGTCCAGTTATCCATCTATCATGTGCCACAGCAGCTATATTTGCACACCCACGTGATGGTTGTGCAAATATGGCACCTGGTGGCTATACTGGCCCAATGCACAGTGCCGCCAGTGGTGTCTCAGCTGCCTGTGCCCGCCACCACCTGAAACCAACAGACACATCATCGATGCTACTCCCACCGCTCCTTGCCTCCTGCCGCCATTAATGTACCTCACCGCTGCACAACACACCACCTCAGTAAGTGTGCATGCACATTACCTGGTGCATGTGTCCAGTTACTGAGGAGGTCGCGCATCTTTGGACACATAGGTGTCCTAGGATGCCGGTGGCTTGCATAATTGGGCATGCATGCACTCGGTACGCTCATGCACACTTACTCATGCCTCCACCATCTTTGGATATGCAGGTGTCCAAAGATGGCGGTGGCGTGATGCACAGGGAGCAGAGAGAGTTCACAGGGGGTCAAGAGAGTGAACAAGTGACACAGAGAGCACACATAGGGGCACATATAGCACACAGGGTGCACACAGAGTGCACAGGGGAACCAAGAAATCACAGGGGGCACAGAAAATGTACAAGATGTCACATAGAGCACACAGGGAGGCACAGAGAGTACCTGGGGCCACAGAAAGTGCACAGGGGGAAGAAAGAGTGCACATTGGGCATAACAGCGCATAGGGGGAACTGAGAACATACAGGGCACAGAAAGTGCACAGAGGGCATAGAGAGTGCACAGGGGGCACAGAGAGCACACAGGGGCCACAGAGAGCACACAGAGGGAAGAAAAAGTACACAGGGTGCAGAGAAAGCACACAAGGGGCTGAGAGTGCAGAGGGTGGCAGAGACAATGCACTGGGGTCAGAGAGAGCATACAGGAGGGCATCAAAAGTGCACAGTGGGGCACAGAGACTGCACAGGGGTCAGAGACAGCACACCGGTGGGCAGAGAGAGCACACAGGGGGTAGAGAGAGCACAAATGGAGGAGGGATGAGCACACAGGGGCAACGGTGAGCACACAGGCGAAGAGAGAGTGCACATGGAGGAGACAGCTCATTTGGAGAGTACACAGAGGGGAGATGAGAGCACATATGGGGAGAGCACACATGGGGGAGACAGCTCAAAGGAGGAAGAACATGAGTTGAAAAGACGGCACTGAAGGGAGAAAAAAGCACACAGGGAGAGAGCATATGGGGAGAAAGAGAGCACACAGGGGGAGACAAGTTAAACAAGAGAGCACAGAGGTTAGAAGACAGCACAGGTGAGAGAGAGCAGTCAAGGAGGAGAGACAGCCGCACCCAGCACCACAGAACACACCCCCATGGTGATGTCACCCCCCTCCCGATGTGAAAGCATCAGGCCCCCATCTAGTATAAAATAATTCTATCTTCTTTGATACAATATGATTATAACTCAAAGAAGCTCGAAAGCACAGTCTGTTCTCAATGGTATTGTTTTCAGCTGTTGATGTTGTGACGCCTTCAAAATACGATATATTGTTTTGTTTTGTAATCAACTTAGTTCAAGGATGCAAAAACATTCTTCTTTAAGTTAACACTAGGTAAAGAAATGAAAAATCTGGGCCAAGGATACATAGAAGTTAAGAAATTGCCATAATCAGGCCTGCATTGCTGAGGAGCGGCAGAATACAGCACAATACATTAATTACCAGTCTACTCCAAGTCCATCTCCCTTGGATGCCCATAATATTCGGGTCCTCTTAGAGTATTCTGAGAATATTCAGATGAAATTATCCTGCTGATTGAATTTCACAAGGATGATTATTTTGTTTTCACGACTCCAGTTAATTTGCCTATATGATTTCTAAATGCCTCGCTGCTCCGCTGCTCAATGACAACTTGAAGCTAAAAATATGTTGATAAAATTGTGATCAAAAGCTATAACAATTCATAGTGGTTTGCACAGTCATTATATTAATGTCACTAGTCATACATGTGATTGCATGATTATTCTAAGTACATGTCTCAACCAAAATGCTTCAATCTCTCTAAAGAGGATCTGTCATCTGTCTTGACATGTCTTTTTTTTATATAAAAAATGCTTGTATTCTCTATAAATAGCTAGGAGCTGTACTGTTCCTCTGTTATTCTTCATGAGAAAGGATGACTACATTGACAAATGGTTACTACCATTCCATTTGTTAAGGGGAATTTGTCAGCAGGACTTTGCTCATAATCTGAGAGCAGCATGATGTAGGGGTTGAGAACCTGATGCCAGCTATATGTCACTTACTGGGCTGTGTGTTGCAGTTTAAAAAAAATTAATGTTTTAGCAGCAGGATATTATGATTATAGGACAAGATGTCTCATGCCTCCCAGTTAACAGCTGTGTAACCGACTCCCCACCACTGATTAGCAGCTTTCTGCCTATGCACAGTATACATAGACAGCTGACAATCAAGGATGTGGGTGGGGTTATACAGGGCTCAGCATTCTGAACATTGCTGGAACTTCAGAATACAAAAGGGATTGAATAAAAATGGCAGACAAGCAAGTGACACATAGCTAGAATAAAGCTCTCTGCCCCTACATCATGCTCATGTTACATAGCAAACACCTGTTGACAGATTACCTTTAACAGATGGCACGTTACTGTTTATAAATCCTGCTGGGGCACCTATGCTGTTTGTATAGTGCAATCGCTCATCATACAAAGCAAACTGTGCTAACATAGTAAGCTAGTAGTGTAACATTGTGGTTTTCCGCTTTGGTACATCTGTGCTGTATGTTTGCAACAGTCACAAAAATATCACTAAAGTGGAATGTATTGCCGCTTTACATGTCCCGATATCGTCCCGCTATTGTATACAACGGCACGGGAGCGCGCACTTTTTTGGCAGTAATTCAAGATCGTATAGCAGCTGTCACACAGGGAAATATCGGCAGGCAACACAACTGCGATGTATACGCACCCTTGTACGAGCGAGCCAGGGAACGACCATTAAACATGGAAGTGAATAGGGGAAGTTGTGCTTCAAATCATTGTTGGGCTGTCACACAGAACGATCCTGCCAGATCGTCCATCCAATATCGGGCAGTTGGAGAGCCTACACAATTCTTCCCCGATATCGTTTTGGCATCGTTCTTGCATCGAATTGGTCATTTACACCACACGACGCACGAACGATATCGGCGCCAGTGCACGAACCACGTGACTTTTTATCGTTGTTGGACAATGATAGCGGGACGTGTAAAGCGGCCATAAGGCTGATTTGGAGAGGTGCCACAGAGGAGGATGTTGCAGCTCGAGGAGGGAGATGGTAAGGGTCTGCATTTTCGTAGCTTGAGAGTTGAGGAAAGAATGAATTCTGGAAATATTTTTGATTTGGAGGTTGAAGGAGTTGCTTGGATATGCAATTTGAAGGAGAAGGTAGAGTTGAGGGTTACTCCAAGGCACTCTACTTTGGGTACTGGGGAAAGGGCAATTTCTTTTTTTAAACTTCAGAATTTATTTTTCACTACTTTGATAAACATACAAGTTTATAACCCCTGGCGAAATTCTGAAATCACCGGGCTCGGAGGATGTCCATTCAGTTGTTTAATTTTGTAGAAGAAAAGCAGATCACAGACATGGCACAAAACTAAAGTCATTTCAAATGGCAACACTCTGCCTTGAAAAAAATGTGCTAGCCAGTAACGATTACTTTTGTAGACCAAGAAATTATGCATTCACTCAATTCTGAGGAAAAAATTATGGAATCATGACAGACAAACACACAAAAAGCACTCAAATACATCACTAGTATTTTGTTGCACCACCTCTGGCTTTTATAACAGCTTGAAGTCTCTGAGGCATGGACTTAATGAGTGACAAACAGTACTCATCATCAATCTGGCTCCAACTTTCTCTGATTGCTGTTGTCAGATCAGCTTTGCAGGTTGGAGCCTTGTCATGGACCATTTTCTTCAACTTCCACCAAAGATATTCAATTGGATTGAGATCCGGACTATTGGCAGGCCATGACATTGACCTTATGTGTGATCTTTCAAGGAATGTTTTCACAGTTTTGGCTCTGTGGCAGGATGCATTATCATCTTGATAAATTATTTCATCCTCCCCAAACATCCTTTCAATTGATGGGATAAGAAAAGTGTCCAAAATATCAATGTAAACTTGGGCATTTATTGGAGATGTAATGACAGCCATCTCCCCAGTGCCTTTACCTGACATGCAGCCCCATATCATCAATGACTGTGGAAATTTGCATGTTCTCTTTAGGCAGTCATCTTTATAAATCTCATTGGCACGACACCAAACAAGAGTTTTAGCATCATCACCTTGCCCAATGCAGATTAGCGATTCATCACTGAATATGACTTTCATCCAGTCATCCACAGTACACGATTGCTTTTCCTTTGCTTTCCCATTGTAACATTGTTTTTTTTGTTTAGGTGTTAGGCTAGGGTCACTCTTGCGTTTTTTCCATGCAGTTTTCACACATGTCTTTTGTTAAAACTCATGGAAAAACCCATCCATAGACCCCCATACAAAAAACGCATGCCCCAATGCCAAAAACGCATGTCTAAAGTGCCATGCGTTTTTTGGATGCGTTTTTAGCTCAGCACCAAAAAATGCAGCATGATGCATTTTTTGGTGCTTTTTCAAAAGCTTTTTCATGCGTTTTTATTTAACATGGGGCCCTATGGGAAACGCATGCGTTTTTGCATGGCACTAAATGGTACCATGCATTTTTGCATTTCTCATCATTACACATCACTACAATTATGGACGTCTATGGTTTGATTTCTTTGCTTGTTTGGATTGGATTTGATGTTACCGACATCTGGGGAGAAATTCATGTCAATAGCATCTTTAGAAATATATTTTCTTAGAAAATTGGTGACATGTTCAGTACTTATTTCTGTATTATGGCAAACTGGCCAAGTTCATGGAACTGTTCAATAAATAAAACAAAAAATATTTTCTGTGGTCAACATGCAGCTTAGATGACCTCAAATTCTGAAAACGTGAAGGCATCCAAGATGGAATCATCAATGTAGGCAATTAGCCCCTCTGCTCTCAAAGTGCTTTTTCTGACTTGTCTATAATATAGATTTATAATTAGGGGGTTAAGTTGTATTTCATAAATCACAAAACAAATACAAGCCTTCTTGATTCCATAAAACAGTATAGGCAGTAGAGTAACTAGAATCTCATGGGCCTCAGGGCAAGATGTGGACCTGGGCCCCCATGCATGTTGGTCAGATGTATGAGCCGTCATAGTGTTCTAAATCCTATAAAGATTTACATGTTGCCTTCCAAAAAATTTGTAATGTCCTCCATCCTGTACTGATATCCCCCGCCCTGGGCCCCTTCTAGGTATTCCCCATTCTGGGCCCCATCCTGGTATATATGTCCCCTTCCTTATATATGTTCCCCTGCCTGGTAAATATGTCCCTCATCCTAATATATATGTACGCTATCCTGGTATATATGTCCCCGAACCTGAACCCCATCCTGGTATATAAGAGAAAAATAGAAAATTGTGATGTCACCTCACCCTTCGGGTAAAGTCCTCCGTGGGTCCAGAGTGCTGCAGAGTCATGCTACTCCGAGTTCGGGCTGGTGTGGGCAGAGAAGCTTGTATGGAAACCTTCCAAGGTGAATCTGGAGCTTTCCACGTTATTCTCCTTACTCCAGTCAAGCTCGCTCAGCTGTCTAGTCAGGTAACTGACCGCACTGTATTGCCATATACTCACTTACTGAAACGCCGTAGTTGGATAGACTCACATGAGGATCTGCCATGGTTGTGGCCGAGAAGGTCCAAAATGAAACGAAGAATCCAGCATCCAGAGATATATTTTAGAAGGTGTAGTCTTTATTGTCAAACGCATCCATTTCAGAAGCAATTGTACCACATAGCAGGGATGCCCAATCCAACACGTTTCGGCGAATATAGCCTTAGTTGTGAATATCCTTGTATATGTTCCCCCAATACTGGGCCCCTGACTGGTATATTTGTCCCCATTTGCTGCTGTGCTCTTACGCATTAAAAAAAAATGCATTTTACTCCCCTTATTCTGCACCTACAACATGTCCACCTATGTAGCAGGAGTAGAGACTGGCATCTGACATTGGCATGTCTGATATGATGATGTTTGACGTCACTCCTTTGCGGTGTCAATGTCTCGCACTCCAATGTCAGCTTCTGGCCTCTTCCTGGCTGGCAGCATGTAATGTTGTGCAGGGACCCCTTGGGTCTCTGTTAGGCTAGGGTCACCCATAAGCCTTGGATCTGTTAAAGGCATCAATTTTTCAAATTTTGAAATCAAAGTCCAAAAACTGATGCTGTTAATGGATCCTGGACTCAAGTGTGACTGCTCTGCTATCCGTTTTTTAACAGGACCCAAAAAATACTGCAAGCAGCGTTTTTTGGGTGCAGTAAAAAAAAACATCCGTTTTTTTAACATGGGGCCTTATGGGAAACAGATCCGTTAACAAATGGCACATATAGGCACCATCCGTTAATGGATCCGTTTTTGCTAGCATTTTTTGGCAAAAAATGGCAACGTCCAAAAAACGCATAGCTGCACAGGGATCTCAAAAACCAGCCTTAAATTAACGGATCCGTTATTGGATCTATTAAAAAACTGATGCCAAGTGTGACCCCAGCCTTACACAGTATGATGTCCCAGCGATCCGAACAACGATGGGAGTCGCTGGGACATCATTATGTGATCGCTGGTGAGCTGTCAAACAGGCAAACTCACCAGTGATCAGTACAAGCGAAAATGCTGGTATCCAGGGTAAACAGCGGGTAACTAAGCAGAGTGCTGCACTTAGTTACCCACTGTGTACCCTGGTTACCAGCTCCCAGCGCTTGCTGTGCGGCACTAGGAGCTCGTTGATCGTTGGTCTCCCGCTGTCACACACGCCGATGCTAGCTGCCCAGCAGGAGACCAACAATAAATTAAAGGTTCTGGCCATTCTTAAACAAGCAACGATCAATGAACTTATCGTTTATCGTTGCTACAGTATGTGTCACACGCTGATGTCATTTTGATGTCACTGCAACGTCATAAAACTGTTGACATTGCAACGATATCGTTTACGATATTGTAGAGTGTAACGGGGCCTTTAGTGATAAGCAAGTCGTAAGATATTTCGGTTCAGATAGCTCTAACTGAATACTGTGAACAAATAATGAGTAGCGAGTAACGAATTTAATGCAAGTCAATGGGAAACGCACTTGGAGCCGAAGTTTGAAGTATTTGGTCACAGATATCCGAACCCAATATCTTGTTACTCACTCATCACTAGTCTTTTTGGCTGAATGTTGTGTCTACTGACTTACATCCAGCTGAAATAGGCTCTGGGGTCGGCAGGCCCACTCCAGCACTGGCCTAAACCCGGTCACGTTCTCTGTGGTCACGATCCTTATGCCTCTGAGTATAGGACAATACATAACCATTAATATTCACTAACTTTTTTGTATTTCTCATATGTGTTTAACCAGTTGAACACCAGGCCATGTACCTCTGTTCTTGACCGGGTCTTGGTTTTTGTTTTTTTGTACATAAAGTCTAATGACCTCTGAATGCATTCCTTATTTGGATATTAAAATACTTTTTGCAACTTCTTTTCATAATAAAATTGTTATGATACTGTCATTTCCACATTTTCTTTGCTGATGTTGGTGGGAAAATAAAGGAAATAAGTATCAGGTTTTTGCATTTTTTCATTACCATGATGGGAAACAAAAAATACATTTAAAAACCTGTTCCCCATTTAGGGGCACAATGGAAATAAATAACAAAAATAAAATGAATGAATAAATAAAAAATAGCAGATGAAAATTAAATAGATATAAAAAATTTCCAATCTCATTCCAAATCACTGTTACTAGCTCTGACCCCCCAGAGAGAAAATAAAATAAATATATATATGTATATATATATATATATGTTAGATTGAGATAGCGGTGATGGCACAATGGGGTTGGGTTCTGTGACCATCTCTTCCCCCGCCATGCACTCGTCGACTACCTGTTCTCTCTTACCCCATGTGCTGTCTCTTTTGAGCTGTCTTCCTTCTGTGCACTTTCACCTCGTATGCTCTTTTCCCTGAATTATCTGCTTATGTGTGCTCTCCCTCTTGTGTGCTGTCTCTCTCCACCCTGCGGTCTTTCCTTCTCATCTGCTCTCTCCATTGAGCTGTCTTCCCCCTATGCACTCTCCTCTCTGTGTGAAATGTATGTAAATAAATGCATTTTTACCTAAAAACCTGTTCCTGTGTTTATTTTTATTGATAAAGTGTTTATTTCCTTGGTAAAAATTGTGTAGGGCATCACTGCCTTTTCTTTTGCCAGCGCTGGTAAACCAAACAGCTACTGGCTGACAACCCCGCTGCCTGGTGTTACCTTCACTGTCAAAGAAAAATACAACAGAGACCTATTTAGTTTTACTTATTTTAAATAACTTTAAGAAAATTGGTGTGGGCCTCACTGGATTTTTTATTGCCAGCTAAGGTAACCCAAGCAGCTGGGGGCTCGAATTCTCAGCATTGGTGAAGCCCAAGCATTCTGGGCCCCCCGCGCTGAAAATTGCAGCCAGCAGTCACCCCAAAATTGGCATCTCCATGAGAGACACCAAAATTGGCGGTTACCCCGCTCTTCCAGCTGCCGTGTAGAGGTGGCAGAATGGATAATAAAAGGGATGATGTCAGCTTTTTTTGGCTGTTAACGTCAAGCCCTATTGCTAATGTCAGCCGTCAGTATAACAGCTGGCCATTAACAATACTTTCAATAGAGAGAGAAAAAAAAGACACACACAGAGAAATCTTTTATTACATTCAAAAGAGACAGAGACATCTTGTTATCCACTTTATTAGCTCCCATAAACTTCCCCTCTGTATTCTTGCAGTGGAGCGGTGTGATGTGTCACGCAGCCGTCATCTTTGTATACCTGAGTGTCCAAAGATGGCGGCCGCATGAGTGTGTAGGTGTGTATATGTGTATTTGTGTGTCCCTGCCACGTCACGTGACGCAGCATGTGTTTATCTGTGTGTGTATATATGTGTGTGTCCCGACCGCATCATGTAACCAGAGCTGCCTGCATGTGTCTATATGTGGACCCACTGCATCATGTGACCCACCGTGTGTGTGTATACGTCTATGTCCCTGCATACATCATGTGAGTTGCCGTGTGTGTCCCCACTGCGTGTGAATATACGTGTGTATACGTGTGTGCATATGTGGAAGTAGAGCGTCATGTGACCGGCCATGTGTGTATATGTGTGTATAAATATGTGTGTGTCTGTATGTGTGTATATGTGTATGTCTGGTGCATCACATGAGCTGTCATGTGTGTATCTGTGTATATATGTGTTTGTGTGTGACGAGACCTGACACATGTGTGTATATTTGTGTGTATGTGTATGACGTGACTGCGTGAGTATATGTGTGTGTATAGGTGCATGATGTGAGCTGCCATTTTTCTATATGTCTGTGTATATGTGTATAACATCACTCGCCATGTGTGTGTATATGTGTATTTATTTCTGTGTATGTGTGTGTATATATGTGTGTATGTACATGAGTGTATATATGTGTGTATATGTGTACGACGTGACATGGTGGGTAAGGTCATAGACATACACGTACACACACACATGCACACACATATAGAGACACACAATGTATACAGACACACAGACATGTACACACACACATACAGAAACACATACAGACACACACATGTACACACATGTATACAAACGCACACATGTATACAAACACATACACATGTGTTTGCACAAATGTATACAGACATGCTCACATGTATACAGACACACACGTATACACACACAGGTATACACATGAATACAGACACATCCATGTATACAGGCACATACATGTAGACACACAGGTATATGCATACATGTATACACACACATGTAAACAGACACATGTATACATATACACACACTTATACACACAGGTATACATATTTACACACATATAAACACAGGTATACAAACACACACATATAGAGACACACATATGTATACACACAGGTATACAGACACACATGTATACACACACATGTATACACACATGCACACACATGTATGTGACTCACCGTTGCCGGGTTCTCAGGTCTCAGGCGCTGGCTGCGGTCCCGGTTCGGTGCCTGAGGCTGGGTGGGCCCGGTGGTCAATGTAGGTTTAAATAAAGATAAAGTTTGTTTCGTGACGCCACCTGTAGGCGTCCGATGATGGCACCAGCGCTGCTCAGACCTCCCAGGTGATGTGCGGCAGCTAGATGGGACCGCTCTCTACAGGGCAAGCGGGGGTTCCCCGTGGCAGTTAATGGATTTAAGAGGAATAAGGAAGCGCAGTCGGTGAGGTGCGACTGGAAGGAGGGACACGCACACATAAAGTCTTTTGGTACCTTTACTGGTGTTGATGGGTACACTCGACCAGAGATGAGGTAAAACACTTCAGGAGTTTCCACAGCAAGCAGTGTTGTAGGCTTCCTAGTATGCGCTGTTCTGCTGGAGGCTGGTGGGCATGAAACCCGACCAAACCGTTATTGCACTTTCTTGTGTGACTCTTCACACCCGGATTTGCTGCACTGAGGGCACTTCTATGGGACTCCTGCCGAGCTCTTGACTCCGGGCTCTCATTTGGTGGTGCTTCGGGTATCCGGGGAGCTAAACCCCCTATTTGTAGTGCTGGTTTCTCTACAAAGTCTGTACTTCGTCTTTGTAGCTCGGACCCAGTGACCGGAACTCTGTTAGGGCCCCTTTACACGCGGCTACATTTCTAGTGTGGCTACAGGTAACTTACTGGTTGCAGTGAAATCATGGAGACAAGGTTCTATCTTGTTGCTGTGTACAAATGGAATAATCTCTCCATGATTTCACTGCAACCAGTAAGTTACCTGTAGCCACCCTAAAAATGTAGCCGCGTGTAAAGGGGCCCTTAGGGTGAGTCGGGATGACTCCTCTGCCCCTATTTAATACTTGCTTCTCTCCTGTTCCTGTGACCTCTATTCTAAGGGTCTACCACTTTCCAGGTGTCTCTGGTATGGGCCTAGCGTGGCTCCAGTACCATGTCAGCTCACTCAGCTGATTACAGTTCTCTAGTGACTGCACACTCTGGTGTTTCTCCCTCCAGGACCCGTATTTATAGGGGGAACTGGCTTAAGGCAACCAGTGGAGCTCCCCCTACAGGTCTGGGGTGAAAGGTGTTGTTTGTTAGTGGAGTCTGCTTGCTGTGTACTTTCCATCCATGTCCCGAGAGATCCTGTGGTGCCCTGCACAAGGTGCCACATATGCACACATATATACAGACACACACATGCGTACAGACACACATGTGCATAGATGAAAACAATTATACACACAGGTATACAGACACATATGTATACACACATACAGGTATACACATGTATACAGACACACACATGTAGACACACAGGTATATGCATACATGTATACACACACATGTAAACAGACACATGTATACATATACACACACATATAAACACAGGTATTCAAACACACACACATATAGAGACACACATATGTATACACACAGGTATACAGACACACATGTATACACACACATGTATACACACATGCACACACATGTATACACACATGCACACACATGTATGCACACATACAGTCATATGAAAAAGTTTAGCCACCCCTCTTAATCTTACTCATTTGTTTTGGTTTAAAATTGGGTTTGTGCACCAGCTATTTCAGTGTGATATATGTAATAACTGATGGACACAGTAATATTTCAGGATTGAAATGAGGTTTATTGCACTAACCAAAAATGTGAAATATGCATTATTTCAAAATTTGACAGGTGCCAAAGTATGGGCACCTATCTGATTTTCATGGTTTGAATACTCCTAACTACTTTTTACTGACTTACTGAATTGGTTTGGTAACCTCATTGAGCTTTGAACTTCATAGCCCGGTGTATCCAATCATGAGAAAAGCTATTTCAGGTGTCCACTTACAAGTTGTTCTCCTATTTGCATCTCCTCTGAGGAGTGGCATCATGGGCTCCTCAAAACAGCTCTCAAATGATCTTAAAAAAAATATTGTTCTACATAGCTGTTCAGGGGAAGGATACAAAAAGTTGTCTCTGAGATTTAACCTGTCAGTTTCCACTGTGAGGAACATAGTAAGGAAATTGAAGACCATAGGGACAGTTCTTGTAAAGGCCAGAAGTGGCAGGCCAACAAAAATATCAGAAAGGCAGAGAAGAAGAATGGTGAGAACAGTCAAGAACAATCCACAGACCACCTCCAAAGACCTGCAGCATCATCTTGCTGCAGATGGTGTCACTGTGCATCGGTCAACAATACAGCTGCACAAGGAGAAGCTGTATGGGAGAGTGATGCAAAAGAAGCCGTTTCTGCATGCACGCCACAAACAGAGTCTCCTGAGGTATGCAAAAGCACATTTGGACAAGCAAGTTTCATTTTAGAAGAAGGTCCTGTGGACTGATGAAACAAAGATTGAGTTGTTTGGTCATACAACAAGGCGTTATGCATGGCGCCACATAAACACAGCATTCCAAGAAAAACACTTTCTACTCACTGTCAAATTTGGGGAAGGGTCCATCATGCTTTGGGGCTGTGTGGCCAATGACGGCACCGGGAATCTTGTTAAAGTTGAGGGTCGCATGGATTCCACTCAGTATCAGCAGATTCTTGAGAATAATGTTCAAGAATCAGTGTCAAAGTTGAAGTTACGCCGGGGATGGATCTTTCAGCAAGACAATGATGCAAAACACCGCTCCAAATCTACTCAGGCATTCCTGCAGAGGAACAATTACAATGTTCTGGAATGGCCATCCCAGTCCCCAGACCTGAATATCATTGAACATCTGTGGGATGTTTTGAAGCGGGCTGTCCATGCTCGGCGACCATCAAACTGAACTGGAATTGTTTTGTAAAGAGGAATGGTCAAAAATACCTTCATCCAGGATCCAGGAACTCATTAACAGCTACAGGAAGCCACTAGAGGCTGCAAAAGGTGGATCTACTAAATATTAATGTCACTTTTCTGTTGAGGTGCCCATACTTTTGCACCTGTCAGATTTTGAAATAATGCATATTTCACATTTTCGGTTAGTTCAATAAACCTCACTTCAATCCTGAAATATTACTGTGTCCATCAGTTATTACATATATCACACTGAAATAGCTGTTGCAAAAACCCAATTTTAAACAAAAAAAAAAATGAGTAAGGCCCCTTTCACATCAGCGTTTTTTTCAAATCGCGGCAGATGCGGTGAAAAAAACGCATCTGCCGCGATTACCGCATAACCGTGACACTTGCGGCACACTTGCGGCAAGCCCCATGCAATATCTATGGGGCTTGCGGTAAGGGTGCGGCAGATGCGGCAAGTGCGGTTTCGGCACTTGCGGCAGGTGCGGCCGCGAAAAAAACCGCTGCTTACACAACACAGGCTGCTAATCACCTGATGCACGATCAAAACGTCATTGGGTGAAATAAGTTATAAGCTTGCTTAAATATCACTATTGTCTGCAGCATAGTCCTGCATATACATGTGCTGCCGAGAACAATATTTTAACTTGAGCACAGAACACAGACAGGTTTGTCTTGTGATATAAGTGAAGTGAGGCTGTGTACATCTAGTCAGAATGTGGCCAGAAGCGTGCAAATCACACAGCTGTGGTCATATGACAGTCCGCTCTCACTACCGACACTGGTAAACCCCGATAGCACACAGTGCGCATGCTATGAGGATTCACAAGTCTGCATTCAAAGGCTATTAAACGACTGATAGCCGGCTTCATATAACAGGCCGGCGGTCATTCAAAAGCTGCAAATGTCCAGTATAAATGCTCCCTTAGTTCCAGGTACCTTATTAGTTGACTTTTTCTCTGATTGGATTTGGCTCATCCGATTCTTCTTCATCTGGTTAAGACATCATCATGATGACTTTCACATCCACAGCTCGTCTCTGAAGACTTCCATGTTCTCTGGTCTTCTACAGCACATTCCAACACAATGCCCTTAAAAATAACAGCATCATTGTAATTACACCGAAATAAAAAATATCTGCATATGCTGTACACTAAATAAGACTTATATTGTGTACCTGAATGAATATTTCATGTAGAAGAAATCCAGCAAATCGATGTTCCAATTTAAAATGTTGATTTTATTAGCACAAGTAAAAAGCTGCACATCCACAGAGGCAACCAACGACACAACCGACACATTTTGATCAATAGGTCATGGTCTTCATGAGTAAGACCTAACGGTCGAAATGCATCGCTTGTGAATTTGGTTACCTCTGTGGACGTGAAGCTTTTTACTTGTGCTAATAAAGTCGACATTTTAAATTGGAACATCGATTTGCTGGATTTCCTCTATCTGATTTATCTACATGCATTCCGGGACCAGTGCTAGTCCTCGCGGAACTGTTCCTGATGGTCACAGGTGTTGCAACTAACCATCCCCCCATCTAAAGCATGACCTATACACTGTCTGTATTACCAATGTACCTGTGATATGGACAATGGCCCCCATACGGTCAACAACTTTCGTGCCCCTCCTCACTCTACCCCCTCTACATACTGTTCCCCCTTTTCACACGGTACCTCCTCTATAATTTGCCCTCACACTGTCCCACGTATTCTCCTAACCCCATCGTGTGCCCTCACACTCTCCCTCATATACTATTTACCCCATAATGTGCCCTCACAGTCCTTACTTTTGTATACTGCCTCCCACACTGTGCTCCCACTTTGTATACTAGTAAACACCCCTATTCTCATCCCTCACTCTATAGTATAGTTCATCACATCCCAAGCTCCCCTGTGGAGCACTTACATTCTCATTTTCATCTCCTTTTTGGTGCTGTCTCACACACAGCCTTCCCCCCATACCCACACAACCTGCACCCATATACCACACAACCTGCAACTCCATATCTCACACACCCTCCCCCCATATCTCACAGTCTGTACCCCTGTATCTCACACAGCCTGCACCCCCACACATCACACAGACCATAGCCACACATCACACAGCCTGTACCTCACACCTCACAGCTTGTACAAACACATCACACAGCCTGTACCCACGCATCACACAGCCTGTACCCACACATCACACAGCCTGTACCCACACATCACACAGCCTGTACCCACACATCACACAGCCCGTACCCTCACATCACCCAGCCTGTACCCTACATCACACAGTCTTTACCCTCCCATCACACAGCCTGTACCCGCATGTCACACAGCCTCTACCCCCACATCACACAGCCTGTACCCCCACATCACACAGCCCGTTCCCCACATCACACAGCCAGTACCCTCACATCAAACACCCTTTACCGCCACGTCACACATCCTGTACCCCATATCACACAGCCTGTACCCCCACATCACAAAGCCTGCACCCCTAATCACACAGCCCATACACCACATCCCACAGTCTGTATCCTTACATCACACTGCCTGTACCCCTACACCACACTGCCTGTACCCTCACATCACACACCCTGCACCCCTCATCACACAGCCCATACCCCACATCACACAACCTGAGCCTGTACCCGCACATCACATTGCCGGTACCCCCACATCATACAGCCCATTCCCCCACATCACATGCCCTGTACCCCTCATCATACAGCCTGTACTCCACATCACACAGCCTCCACCCCACAGTCTGTACTCCATATCTCTCATCTTCCCTCATTAACTGTCACAGGAGCTTCCATCTCCTCCAGCTTTTCCTTTGCATCCTGTGCTTCAAAAACTGTGGCTCCTCACACACGGGTCACATGGTCATGACATCATCACGGGTCCTGTACCCCCACAAGCAATGTATTATATTCAGTGTGGGCAGGAGCTGATTTTTGCCTCTCTGCCCCCACAGCGTGCAGACAGCATAGCCCCTGAGGGAAAGTGATTATCCCACACCCACATTCATCTGCAGCGGCAGAGGAACAGGCAGGGGCACAGCAGACATGCAGTGAAGAGGAGCAGCAAGTGAAAGTGACTTGCTCTCCCTGCATCGCCCCCTGGCGGCCGACGCCTTGTGCGACTGCACGACTCGCCAATAGATAGAGCCGGCTATGTCCATATGTTCCAATATGGCGGTCGGTGTACTTCCGGTGCGGCAATTAATGGGATTCGAGGATGTCCGGACAGAAATGGATGATGGACAATTTAAGGCAATTATAATATACCATATATATAATGTACTCATTAATCTTATTTTTATTTCCACTGTGCCCCTCTGTAAGGTCACATGAGACCTTTAGAGTAATATTTAAATATTTAATTATTTTTTATTTTATGGTATATTAGACCCTGGTAAAAAGAAAATGCAGCTCCTGACTGCATAGTGAAACTGTCTGGGTCGTCCATAACCTAGCAGCTCCTGCTCCCTTCCTAAACATGGTGATCACATGACCGCAGTGTATGGAGGAGGAAGTGCCGTCACCACCTCCTATTATCCACGCAATAGGTAAAGAAGAAAAGCAGAGCAGTGGAGGACCAGATGGAGGGCTGCAGAGATGATGGGACAGGTGAGCGGTGAGGTATTATTATTGTTGATTTTATAGCATCTCAAAGGGAATCTGTCAGCAGGTTTTTGCTACCTAATCTGAGAGCATGATGATGTAGACAAAGAGTTTCTTAAATTAATGATGCTTAATTTAGATTACTGGATGCTGCCATTCTGAATGAATCAAACAATTTAGCTTAAGGCAGCCAGCAGAGCTGTGAGAGCTACCCCGGTTCATTAGGCTCTTAACAGAGATTGTACATTGACAGTGAGCTGTGATGTAACTAGAGTCCGATGGGCCCTGGTGCGAAATTTGGACCTGTGCCCCTGAACACAAAGATGTTGGTTAGAGTAGGCCCTTGTGAGATGTCAACTACAACTTGGGCTGTGTCAAACTGCGTTACTTTGTAGTCCTGTAATGGTAATCACAGGGTAATAAAGCCTTTAATTTGCATACACAATAGCACTGACCTTGACAAGGGAGGCACAGTTGACTTTTGATTTTTAACCCCTGCAGCATTCTGCCCTCAGTTTACATGGCAAGAACCTGCTGACACATTCCCTTTAAGTTTCATTGTGCTCTATTGCCAGAAAGACCCCAGATAATATTAAGAAAAATTTAATAACTTTGCTATGAATTGTATTCTCCTGTAAAATCCAAGGGACTTTCCATATTCGATTCTCGGCAGATCAACTCATTGCTAACTCTGAGTATTCATGGGAAATGCAAAAAATGGGCAATAAAATTAAAGGGGATATCCAAAATTTAGCAAAAAAAATTATGCCTAAGCACTAAGAGGCAGGTAGCTTCCACCTGTCTGCCTGTTGTGTGTGGCACCGTTCACCACCGATACGTCACGGTCTCAGACCGCTCTGGGTGGTGGTTTTGCCACTTCTGCTGATGTCACATCTACCAAGAGGTGTCTTTCTCCACTCTGTTGACGGGTGTCACAGATGCCATCATGCTGATTGACAGCTGGCTCCACCAATTAGGTAGCAAGAGGCCAGCTGTTAATCAGCAGGAGGTCAACTTCCATAGAGCAGAAAAGAAGCTGCCGCTTTGTTTATCATGCTGTCCTCAGCAGGAGAAGTTTGTGCCTGCTCTGTGGCGGGGGTGAACGGCAGTGAACGGTGTCAGGAACAACAGGCAAGTAGTACTTGGTCACTTTTTATTTTTTTTTAGAAATATCCCAAATAACCCTTTAATGCTTTTTAACCCTCAATCAATGAACAAAGGTTTGGGGACCAATCTAAAAGTTGAGCTTTGGGCACCTTGATGTTATTGATGGGGTATACCGCCTCTACTTTACCAACCCTGGTCCATACTATTAGAATTTACAGCGTCAATATGCTAATAAAACAAAGTTCTTCTTTTATGTTACTTTTAATAATCTAATTTCTCCGCCGTGAAAAAAAGCATAGAGAGGTGTAATCAAATCGAATGTAATAACTAGAAACCGTAATTAATTTCTTTATGTAGTTCCCTGTAAGAACGCTGCAATGAATGAGAAATTAAAAGAGAAAAAAAAAAAAGACTGAAAATAATTCTTGGTGAAAATCCAGAAGAATAGAAATGCGGTATAATTAATTATAATGTTGTCATACTAGTCTGAGACTTACAATTAAATCAGAAATAATAATGAAATAATATATCTTCATTGTACGAGTAGCAGAAAGTAGATGACATTCAAGTCACAGATTTTTGCCATTTGATTCCAGTAATGTTAGAGGTGGGTAAATACCCTCAAGAGTCAAAGGCGACGTTTTCTATTGAAGTACATTGTGCTAGTCTCATTTTTATGTTATTTTAGCTGCAAATTAGTTTACTTATTTCTTTTTAAACAAAAAAGAGAAAACATCGCACAATAGAAATATTGCATTAAAAAACGGTAAATTGTTTTTAATGAATACAGACGTGCGAAAGAGCCCTTTCTTTACAAGCGTTTCATATAGCAGGAATAATATTATACACAGCTTGACGAAAGGTCATAAAGGAACAAGTTTATTGTAGCTTTTTCTTAACTAGACATAGATAATATGCTATTGCCATGTTTTTTTTCACAGTGTATTGTAACACCGTATTAGACCGGGGCTTTACAATGTCTCTTTGTATAGGTTAATTTTAGTATCTTGACTGGAATGGCGGAAGAACAGCATGGGGCGAGCGATAAAGTTTATTTTCAATGTTAACAATTTAAATAACAAATGAGTAATATGAGCAATAACTATTTTTTTCTGTTAACTCTTTTTTTTATTTTTTTATTTTTTTAGATTTTTGCATTACCTTTCATTACATTTCAATATACCCTTTTGATCATAAAGAGGAATCCATGTCCTTGTATGTCAATGAATTTGTGCAAACTTTGAATACAATTTTTTCAGTATTTTTACACGATCTTTTTAAGTGGTACAAAAACACCGTAACACAATTTACTTACAGGGGTTTTCCAGCAAACAAAGTTGAATTTAATCAATAAATCTTGGAATAATAATAATTTCCACAATTGGATGTGATTAATAAAAATGTTCCTGTGCTGAGATAATCTTATATATGTGTCCCTGCTATGTACTGTGTAATGGATGTGTCTGACCGTACAGGGACATGATCTGATCATACCACATCTCCTGTGCTGAGATAATCTTATATATGTGTCCCTGCTATGTACTGTGTAATGGATGTGTCTGACTGTACAGGGACATGGTCTGATCATACCACATCTCCTGTGCTGAGATAATCTTATATATGTGTCCCTGCTATGTACTGTGTAATGGCTGTGTCTGACCATACAGGGACATGGTCTGATCATACCACATCTCCTGTGCTGAGACAATCTTATATTTGTGTCCCTGCTATGTACTGTGTAATTGATGTGTTTCACCATACAGGGACATGGTCTGATCATACCACATCTCCTGTGCTGAGATACTCTTATATATGTGTCCCTGCTATGTACTGTGTAATGGATGTGTCTGACTGTACAGGGACATGGTCTGATCATACCACATCTCCTGTGCTGAGATAATCTTATATATGTGTCCCTGCTATGTTCTGTGTAATGGCTGTGTCTGACCATACAGGGACATGGTCTGATCATACCACATCTCCTGTGCTGAGACAATCTTATATTTGTGTCCCTGCTATGTACTGTGTAATTGATGTGTTTCACCATACAGGGACATGGTCTGATCATACCACATCTCCTGTGCTGAGATACTCTTATATATGTGTCAATGCTATATGCTGTGTAATAGATATGTCTGACCATACAGGGACATGGTATGATCATACCACATATCCTGTGCTGAGATCATCTTATACACCATGTCACCATGTTCCAAATTAGGCTAGGGTCACACTTGGCCAATTCTAAGTTCCCTGCGTGTTTTGCAGAGAACATAGAATTTGTTTCTCCCTCCGCAGCCTTCACGCAGGCTGCAGAACGGAGAACGAGGCCCCTAGCAACCCGCTGTGTATCATGGATACCAGCTACACAGCGGGCTGCGGGGAGTGCGATTTTCACCACGCACAGGGAAACGTAGCATGTGTTCCCCTGTGCGTGGTGAAAATCGCACTCCCCACAGCCCGCTGTGTATCTGGTATCCATGATACACAGCGGGTTGCTAGGGGCTGCGTTCTCCGCTCTGCAGCCTGCGTGAAGGCTGCGGAGGGAGAAAACATTTTTAAGTTCTCTGCAAAACATGCAGGGAATTTAGAATTGGCCAAGTGTGACCCTAGCCTTATTATGCAAATGTTCTTTTTCTCTGATTTTCCTAAATGGTCGGTGCAAATGACAGTCCGTGTAATAAATATCATCACCCGTTAGAGCAGTGTTTCCCAAACTCCAGTCCTCATGGCCCTCAACACGTCATGTTTTCAGGATCTCCTTAGTTTTTACAAGGTGGTTGAATCATTATCAAGGTATTTTGTGTGCAATACTAAGAAAATCCCGAAAACTTGACCTGTTGGGGCTGTGAGGACTAGAGTTTGGGAAACACAGAGTTAGAGTATACATCAAATTTTATTGAAGAAACCTCACAATGATAACAGTATAATCTTCTAAATTAAAAAAAACTCTAGGCACAGTAGAGTGTCTAAACATTTGATATGTTTGAAAGAACTGAAAATGCTCATTTGTTGAATTTGCAGCATTAAGTGGTCACATTCACTGATATAAAAAGCTATTTAACTCCAAAACATCCTAACAGGCAAAGTTACATGTTAACATAGGAACCTTTCTTTGATCTCACCTTCACAATTCTTGCATCCATTGATATTGTGAGTTTCTGGAGAGTTTCTGCTTGTATTTCTTTGCATGATGTCAGAATAGCCTCCCAGAGCTGCTGTTGTTTTGATGTGAACTGCCTCTCACCCTCATAGATCTGTTGCTTGATTATACTCCAAAGGTTCTCTATAGGGTTGAGGTCAGGGGAAGATGGTGGCCACACCATGAGTTTATCTCCTTTTACGCCCATAGCAGCCAATGACACAGAGGTATTCTTTGCAGCATGAGATGGTGCATTGTCATGCATGAAGATGATTTTGCTTCTGAAGGAACGTTTTTGTACCATGGAAAAAGTTCTCAGTCAGAAACTCTTTATACTTTGAACAGGTCATTTTCACACCTTCAGGAACCTTAAAGGAGCCTACCAGCTGTTTCCCAATGATTCCGGCCCAAAACATGACTCCTCCACTTCTCTGCTGATGTTGCAGCCTTGTTGGGACATGGTGGCCATTCATCCACTACTTCATCCATCTGGACCATCCAGGGTTGCTCTGCACTCATCAGTAAACAAGACTGTTTGAAAATTAGTCTTCATGTATGTCTGGGCCCACTGGAACCATTTCTGCTTGTGAGCACTGTTTAGGGGTGGCCGAATAGTAGGTTTATGCACCACAGCAAGCCTTTGAAGGATCCTACACCTTGAGGTTCGAGGGACTCCAGAGGCACCAGCAGCTTCAAATATCTGTTTGTTGGCTTGTAAGGCCTTTTTAGCAGCTGCTCTCTTAATCCGATGAATTTGCCTGGCAGAAATCTTCCTCATTCTGCCTTTATCTGCACGAACACGTCTGTGCTCAGAATCAGCCACAAATCTCTTCACAATACGATGATCACGCTTACGTTTTCATGCAATATCTAATGTTTTCATCCCTTGTCCAAGACATTGCACTATTTGATGCTTTTCGGCAGCAGAGACATCCTTTTTCTTTCCTATGTTACTTGAAAACTGTGGTCTGCTCAATATGGTGGAACATCCAGTTTTCCTTTTATTGGGCTCACCTGCCAAACTAATTATCACAGATATCTGAGATTGATTTCAGTGATCCAAAGAACCCTGAGACACAAAAGCATCAATGGGTTTTATTGAAAAAAAAAAAACCCTATGACACTTAAAACTAATTTGCATAATAATTTGGAACATGGTTTATATGGGTCTCTGCTAAGTACTGTGTAATGGATGTGTCTGACTGTACAGGGACATGTCTTGATCATGCCACATCTCCAGTATTGAGATAATCTTATATATATGTCCCTGCTATGTACTCTGTAATGGATTTGTCTGATCATACAGGGACATGATCTGGTGATCATACCACATCTCCTGTGCAGAGATATTCTTACACACGTGGTCAAAGTTGTTGGTACCCCTTTTTTAATGAAAGAAAACCCAGAATGATCACAGAAATAAAAAAAATTAAAAGCATGAATTAGGCCTGGACAGAAATGATGGTAACCTTGAAAATAATGTGATGAAAGGGACATGGTAAATTAAGGTGTGTCCACTAATTAGCATCACAGGTGTCTACAATCTTGTAATCAGTCAGTGGGCCTGTATATAGGGCTACAGATACTCACTGTGCTGTTTGGTGACATGGTGTGTACCACACTCAAAATGGACCAGAGGAAGCGAAGGAAAGAGTTGTCTCAGGAGATTAGAAATAAAATTATACACAGCATGTTAAAGATAAAGGTTATAAGACCATCTCCAAGCAGCTTGATGTTCCTGTGACTACAGTTACGTATATTGTTCAGAAATTTAAGTCCATGGGACTGTAGCCAACCTCAAATTCATGACAAATAGAAGAGATGGATGATACGAATGATAACGAAATAGCCCAGAAAAACTTCTAAAGTGATTAAAGGTGAACTTCAAGCTCAAGGAACATCAGTGTCAGATCGCACCATCTGTCGTTGTTTGAGCCAAAGTTGATTTCATGGGAGATGACAAAGAAGGACCCTATTGCTGAAAAAAAATCATAAAAAAGCCAGACAGGAATTTGCCAAACTTCATGTTGACAAGCCACAAAGCTTCTGGGAGAATGTCCTATGGACAGATGAGACAAGAATGGAACTTCAGCTCTATGTTCACAGACGAAGAAATGAAGCCTATCAAGAAAAGGACACTGTCCCTACTGTGAAACATGGAGGATGCTCTGTTATGTTCTGGGGCTGCTTTACTGCATCTGGCACAGGGTGTCTTGACTCTGTGCAGGGTACAATGAAATCTAGAGATTCTAGAGAGAAATGTGCTGCCCAGTGTCAGCAAGCTTGGTCTCAGTTGCAGATAATGGGTCTTGTGACAGGATAATGATCCACAACACACAGCTAAAGACACCCAAGAATGACTAAGAGGAAAACATTGGACTATTCTGAAGTGGCTTCTATGAGCCCTGACCTAAATCCTACTGATCATCTTTGGAAAGAGTGAAACATGCCGTCTGGAAAAGGCAACCTTCAGACATGAGATAATTGGAGCAGTTTGCTCTTAAGGAGTCGCCAAAATACCTGTGGAGAGTTGCTGAAGTTTCATTGACAGTTACAGGAATCGTATGATTGCAGTGATTGCCTCAAAAGCTTGTGCAACAAAATATTAAGTTAAGGGACCATCATTTCTGTCCAGGCTGATTTCATGAGTTTAATTTTTTAAAATATTGTGTGGCAGCAGGGTGGAAAAGCAATGTCTGACTTTCATTTGTTCATTTTCATAGATTTTTTATTATTATTTTTTTGTCATATTCAAGTCATTTCTGTGACCATTGTGGGTTTTACTTTCATTAAATGAGGGGTACCAACAATTTTGACCATGTGTGTATATGGCTAGGGTCACATCTGCGGTCGGGATTGCAGATCCTAATCCGGTTTTGAAACGGAAAAAACGCTCAAAACCGGAACAGGATCCGCAGCCCATAGGCGCCCATTATAAAATTGGATTGCACTTAATGCAATATAATGGGCGTCCATGGGAGCCCATCCAGCTACCGCAAGGCACATGTGAATGCCTGCGGTTGCCGGATGCTTTTTCATCCCTGCTGCTGCGGGGATGAACAAAGGGTTAATGTGTTAAATATAAGAACATTGCAGGGCAGCATCCTCAATAAGGAACTGTCCCTGGTGCTTACGCACATTACGTAGTGTTACTACACAGAGGAGCCGCAGGCTTTAATTCAATAGTTTAGAAAGCCGACAAATAGTGGCGAAACAGTAATACAAGCTATTAACCATTAACATGCCAGTGTATTTGGACCACATGTCTCTAAGGAGGGTGGACACTCCCTGGAGACATGTTGCCTACATATATTTACAAGATTAACCCTTTGTACATCCCCGCAGCAGCAGGGATGAACAAAGCATCCGACAACGGGATTGCACATTAAGGAGCAATCCGGTTGCCGGATGTGGGTTTAGGGACACATTTAGAATGCAAAATGTGTCTGAATGCACATGAGGTTACCGCATCTGGATCTGGATGCAGTAACTGAATTTTTCACTCTTAATGTGACCCTAACCTATATGTGTCCCTGCTATGTACTGTGTATTGGCTGTGTCTGACCGTACAGGGACATGGTCTGATCATACCACACCACCTCGGCTGAGATAATCTTATATATGTGTCCCTGCTATGTACTATGTAATGGATGTCCTGACTGTACAGGGACATGGTCTGATCATACCACATCTCCTGTGCTGAGATAGGCTGGGGTCACATGTGGCTAGGCAATTGCGTTCACCGCATCCAGGTCCGGATGCAGTGAACGCAATTGCCTTTACACACATTTTTAAGGAAAAATGTGTGTAGAAAACTGCAATCCGGTAACCGGATTGCTCCGGATGTGTAATCCGGAGCAATCCGGTTACAATACACTTTGTTAACTGTGTATTAAAGCATTAATTATTAATATTACTTGTGTGCAACATGTCTCTAGGGGTGCCCACCCCCCCTAGAGACATGCTGCCCACTCCTGTGGGCATGTCAGTGGTTAATAACCCATTTACAGTAAGCCGGCTATTGTCGGCTTTCTACAATTTTATTAATGAAGCCACGGCTCCCCTGACAGTTGCGCAGATACTGTACGTAATGTACGTATAGTATCTGCTGCTGTCCAGGGTCCTGTAGGCATTTACATTAGATCTATGGGCAGCGCACCGCCATAGATCTAATGTAAATACCTACAGGACCAAGAAACATGAAAGGGGGTGATTTGGACGAGCCATCCTGGCTGCTCTGAACCGCCACTGCACTGTGTTGTAACCATCTGCCGAGAAAGTGAAGTAAACCAGGTTGAAGTTCAGCACTGTGTGAGAGTATAATTTCCGCGCATGAGGAGAGGTAGACTGATTCGCCGAGCCGGCAGCAGCAGCCTGAGTGGGACTTTGAACCTTGTCAGCAGCACAGCCCCACTGACCTACTATTCCCCGTATCATCTCCATAGACTTCACGGTTGCCCTGGGGACCTGCTCTTGCCGTGGAGAGTTGAATCATCCTTGCTGCTACTCCCATAATCTCCAGAGGTCCCAATTAGAGCAGCGGTTTTACTGATCGCATCCCACGGGTGGCGTCACGACAAACACTTTTATTTTGTTTTTATTTTATTTTTGTCAATTTTTCAAACTCCCCTTTTTAACTTCTCGCCTGACAAGGGGATCACAGACCGGGTCACGCCACCGTGACATCCCGCAGCCCCGGAAGACGACGAGAGGGCCTGGTTACAAGTACCCCACGGTCCCCGCCAGGGTGACTCACACATAGGGAATGAGAAGGGGTTGTCCAAGAAGTGGACAACCCCTTTAATATGTGCACTGTATAATTCATCATCCATAAAGAGTGGGTGCTACTCCTTTACAGATTGAGAAAAATCTGATTCTGGAGAGCAGAATATAGAAGCACAAAATGGGCGCTGAGTGCCCAGTGTGTGTGGAGAAAATATACAGTAATACCTTCGGTTTTGTTGACTTCGTTTATCGTCAGTTTCGGTTGTCGTCAATTTTTTTCAATTTTTCAATGAAAAATGTGTCTCGGTTTTCGTCAGTTTTTGTTCGTACATCACTATTAAGTTTGCAATAGAAATGTGATTCCCCTTCCAAAAAATAAAATGTGCACCCTTCTCTCCCATCTTCAGTGTCTTCCGTACACAAAAAAGAGCTTTTATAAAAATAAAATAACATTAAATGTTTAGTTTTTTCTTTAAAGTAGTGTTTCAAATTAATTACGGTAGTCATTTCTGAGGGATTTTAGCATTAACCGCTATCTTTATTCACTATAAAATGTGGTTTTTGTAGGTATATGGCTAGGGTCACATTTACGTTTTGACCCTAGCCTACCAGATTCTGGTTTTATCTTAGAACTTTTCCCAGCACAGCATAGCGTTACCGCCATGCGGTGCTGGAAAACGCTGCCCCTAGTTTCCCTATGTTTACCTTCACTACCTGTCACACAGGCAGCTGCTGGGAGTGCGCTTTACAGCGCCGCACAGGAAACGCTGCAGACAACGTTTCCTGTGTGGCACTGTAAAGCGCACTCCCAGCAGCTGCCTGTGAGACAGGTAGTGAAGGTAAACATAGGGTAACTAGGGGCAGCGTTTTCCAGCACCGCATGGCGGTAATGCTATGCGGTGCTGGGAAAAGTTCTACGATAAAACCGGAATCTGGTAGGCTAGGGTCAAAACGTCAATGTGACCCTAGCCTATTTCAGTGTCTCGAACCAATTAATTAATTTTACATTGTTTCCTTTGGATATCGTTGCCTTGGTTTTTGTTGATTTTGGTTTTCATTGATAGTTTTCAGACAGATTATCACTGTAATTCTGGAGCTGAACCACATCTGCAGGCCGACTAAATGTTCATGTTCATTACCACCTGGTGTATTGTAAAGAAAGATTATTGCCCGCACTCATGTGTTCTCAGAGGTCTGAATGCTGTAGCCCCAAACTGAACACAACTTGGGCAGCTTGCTGTAGTTTTGATAAAATCACTGTTCTATTAGCAGATGACAATCACTAAAAGGCTAGTAAACCTAATACCACATAGTCCTCCATATTCATAAGCTCTCTATGACGCACCACCCATAACCAATTGGCAGCTTTCTGTCTATGCACAGTGTACACAGAAATATGACAATCCACACTGTGGGAGAGATTATACAGAGCTCAGCATTCAGAGATCTGATTGTTGTCATTTTGAAATAATCCCTGTTTTATCAGCTAATGTTCAAGCAGCCCAGTAAGTGGAATATGGCTGGCATCAGAGTCTCTTTCCCTACATCATGCTGCTCTCAGATGGGATAAGAAACACCTACTGACAGATTCCCTTTAAGTCCTGTAAGCTGGTATGCACAATATCCATGGATCGTATGTGATTTCCAGCAAATACCACAGATGCTCGGTCATATTGAGATCTGGAGAATTTTGAGTCAAGTCAACACCTTGATCTCTTTGTTGTGTTCCTCAAGCCACTCCTGTGTAGTTTTGCAGTGTGGCAGAGGCAGAGGCACTGTCATTAGGGAATACCGCTGCCATGTAGAGGATTATTCGTCTGTACATAATGCCATGATCTAAGGTTTCCCAACTGAATTTAATCCAGAACCTCACACTGACTCTGCCGGCTTGTTTTCTTACCATAGAGTACTCTGGTACCATCTCATCAGCAGATATAAGATGCATATGCACCCGGCAGTTCCCATTAATTGCAAGAAAGTGGGATTCATCAGACCAGATCACCTTGGCCCATTACTATATGATGAGTTGTGATGCTCTTGTTCCTATTGTAGATGTTTGATGTGGAGATAAAGGAAAATTGGACACTCTGACGAGTCTGCAGCTATGTAGACCCAAACAAACACAATCAGCGATGCTTTGTGTTTTATGGAGTCTTTCTTTGCCGAGGGTCAGACTTGTGTCTGTTCCTGAGCCTGGCCAATTCACCTGAAACTTAGTTTCTGCATGGAGCAGGGCATAGAGTTACCAGCAGGTAACGCTATGCGTGGGCAGGCTATGTATCTCTATGGGTACCTTTACATACAGAGATAAATTGCTTACAACTCACTGGTTGTAGTGAAATCATGGACACATTGTTCCATTTGTACATGGCAACAAAATGGAACAATGTGTCCATGATTTCACTGCAACCAGTGAGTTGCAAGCAATTTATCTCTGTGTGTAAAGGTATCCTTTGTCAACCGGACACTTACCGCAGCCGCCGGCTCCACAGAGATCTCCAGGATATGCACTTTTGCAGAGCGCACAGGCTAACACTGCAGAGTTTCCTGTGCGCTCTGCAAAAGCACATATCCGGGACATCTCTGTGGAGACGGCGGCTGCGGTAAGTGTCCAGTTGCCATAGGGATCATTAGACAGGCGGCGTATAGCCTAAGTTTGCAGCGCATCCTCCAGGCTAGGGGCAGACGCAGGTCTGACCCTAACCTTTCATAACTTTTTCAGCATTTTATTCCACTGTAGCTCTCCAGCCTACACAACGTAACCTTCACTCGCTTTGTGCATCAGTGAGTCCAGGATGTCCATAACCTTGTCATTGCTTCAACAATTGTCTTTTTTTGCACCACTTTTATTAAGTACCAAGCACTAAGCACCAAGGCTGAAGAAATTCATTCTAAACATCCCAAATGAATTTATAATATAACTTAACATAAATCTGCTCCAGCACTGGATTCCTTTTCCGCAGTGCTTCTGGCTAGATCTTCAAGCTCAACCTGATGTCATGATGTGCATCGCCCCCCCATGATGATTGAGGATTGCAGAGAAGACTGGTGGCGGAGTTTGATTTGGGACGACAACCACAGAAGCTTTGCACCTCATTCATTCCACTTGACTAGGGGGTGCATGTGTTTAAAAAAATATATACACACTGGCGATCAAAATTAGAGAACAACACACAATTTCCTTAATGTCAATGTAATTGTGTTGTCCTATGTGAAAATATGCCAACATTAATAAAATAGCAGTATTTTAAGCTTTTCATACATTCAATATATTTTAAATTCGAGAATAGAAATGTGAATGAGATAAATGAAAAAGACACTGTTCAAAATCAGAGAACACTTTCAGATACCTGCAAATTATTGGTGCTAATCTGGCACCCGGGGCTAATTTCCTTAACCCCTTCACCCCCTGGCGATTTTCCATTTTAGGGTTTTAGTTCTTTCCTTCTCTTCTTCCAAGAGCCATAATTTTTTTTATTCTTCTGTCAATATATCTATGATGGCTTGTTTTTTGTGGGATGAGTTGGAATTTCAGATGAAATCATTTATTTTACGATATAGTGTTTAGGGAATTAGTAAAAAAAATTCCATGTATGATGAAATTGCAAAAAAAGTGCAATTACACATTTGTTTTTTGGGACTTTTAGTCACCATGTTCACTATATGGTAAAACTGATGCCTCAGGTTGGTTTGAGTTCATAGATACTAAACATGTATACTTTTACTGTTATCTAAGTGGTGAAAAAATTTTAGAAGGTGTTAAAGAAAAAGAATTAGGCTAGGGTCACATTTGGGATGTTGAATCTGTTTGACAGATGCGTTACAGGATGCGTTATTTTGGTTGTTGTTTTGATGCATTTTGTGCCATGTTTTGGTGCAAAAAATAACGCATGCGTTAACGCATGGTACACATATGTGCCCTGCGTTAACAGATGCATTAACTCATAGGCTAGCTTTTTGGACCCTTTTTTATTTATTTTTTATTTTTTTAGGGCTAGCTACACCCTTCAGCCAATAAAAAGCCCTGGTCATTAGGGGGTATTGCCATTAGCCATTTTGTGTGTCGTTTGTGGCTCTGCAGTCATCATGGATGACACACTGTTCATGGAGCTTCACTACCTCGTCTTACCTCGGCGGCAGTTGAGATATGCCAGACGTAGTCTGCTGTGGGTCCATGAAGTCAACTTGCTGAGACCCCAATATGGCTCATTCCATGTCCTCTACCAGCAGTTGAGGGCTTTTCCAGTGAAATGTCAGAGATTTCTGAGGATGTAGGTCTCAACATTTGATGTTTTCCTTGGCCTGGTTGAAGAAGACATCTGTCACCAGCATACAAGGTGTCGGCCAGCCATATCCCCAGCAGAGAGATTGGTAGTGACCCTGAGGTAAGTTGTTTTGCAATTTCTTTTTTGTACCAGTATACACACTGTACACACGTTATGTCTCAATGCCTCAACAGTATGTCATGTCATGTGTGTGTGTGTTCATTGCTAACTTTGGGTCCATTATCATTGCAGGTACTTGGCGTCCGGGGTAAGTTATGCCTCACTACACTACTTGTACAGGATTGGGCGCTCCACCATCTGCGGCATCGTGCCTGAGACATGTGAGGTGATATGGGCAAAATTGCAGCCCCTGCTCTTGCCACCATCCATCCCCGAAATGTGGCTGCAAAATGCCAACTGTTTTGCCCAGGTGTCTCAGTTCCCCAACTGTATTGGTGCCCTTGATGGCAAGTATATACGGGTATGCAAGCCACCAAATAGTGGCACCAACTTCTACAATTAAAACAATAGATAAGAACTTATTATAACGGCCATTGCCGATGTCCAAGGGAAATTTGTTGCTGTGGACATTGGGGCGTATGGGTGCACAAACAAATCTCGTGTCTTCAAGGACAGCAACATGGGGAAAGCCCTATATCACAACTGTCCTCCCAAAAAGGTCCTGTATAGGGTCCGGTAGGCCTAGGAGAGTAACCTTCCAGAAAGGTTCTGTGGGAGTCGGCTGAAGGCTCTTCGCACGGGAGCGCTAAAGGGAGTAAGAGAGGGAGAGTGCAGTGAAGGACAATGAAAGGAACAGCAGGCTTACCACTGGGGGTCCCAAGTGAGATGTCCGAGTCCCCTGGCAATCACACAGGCCAGCAGTACCCATGAACTGTAAGAACTGAATGCTGCTTGAAGTTGCCAGTAAAAGCCGTGCAGAGTTTTAGACTGTGTGACATGTCTCATTTGCCTGCACCTGAGCAGCTGCACACTTGTTCCCTCAACACAGACTGTGTGCCTGACGAGCCGGCTCCCTGTGTAAAAATCCCTATTCACCACAACTGCCCCGGGGACCCTGCTCCACCTATTGAGAGCGTAGCTATCTTACTGCATCACTATCACCCCGGAGGTCTGCAAGCAGAGCTGGTATTATTACCGGGAACCGTAGGTGGCATCACAAACTCTTTTTATTATATTTTAACCCATTTTGCAGCGACAACCTGGGCCATGGGACAGGGCACAGGCCAACCGTGACATCCCCAGTAAATCAACTCTTGGAACCGGGTACCCCACGGCCCTGGGGGGGTCAGCTTTTGGTATCACAAACAGGATCCCGTGCCTGGTAAAAAAGGATACTGTGTGCCTTGAACTCTGTTTTAAATTGAACTTTGCACTGGAAGCTAAAATGACGGGGATAGAGACTTAACACCATGTGCAGGCCTGGGACGTGCCTTGGCCCCCCGTCGTGGGAGGGCCCTGCCAGAGGCGCAAAACTGCACGCCCGCCCCAATTGCCACAGGAAAACCAAGAGGGCAGACCAGAGACTAAACTTCTCCAGCCGAAACCTGTAAAGGGCAGTAGGAAGGGCGAGGTGACCAGAGCCGAGTCGGAGGTCCTGGAGGAGCCTGCGGAGCCCGAGGAAGACATCCTGCAGGTCCCTGCAGAGATGCCCGATGAGGTGGTGGAGGCCAAGAGTGATGAGCCAGCCATCCATATCGCGTGAAGGAGGACAAACCAGAGGAGGATGAGGCCAGCAGCTAGCAGGAAGTTGAGGCATATGGGCCCCGTGTGATGTGATTGGAGCACCAGCAGCACAGACTGATTGGACAAGTTGGTGCAGCCGCCATGACAGGTGAGCGGAGCCCCAGGACATCGCGTACCAGCGCTTCCAGGCCAACCAGGCGGAGAGGCACATGGGGCCTAGGGGGTGGTAGGCCCTAAGGGTTTACAAAGCAACAGACTAAACTAGAAGTAAACCCCTGTATATATGTTTTTCTGACATACTATGTGTGTTTATTTGAAGGACAATTTATGAACTTAATGAGGTTATGCCTTTGGACTGTACACGGTTAAGTCAATGGACTTTGTGAAAGCGTAATATTGTGCCTTTAAGACAGCCCGATGGTGACATGGACACTACTGAGAGAGAAAGAGATGATTACCACCGGGACTGAATTGTAACCAGGCCCTGTTAAGGCTGGATGTAAATGTCTTGAACTGTTTTATTGTTGGTCCCGTTGACCCAGTAACGTTTGAAGTAAAGTGCATCCCGGACGGGAAGATGAATGTTGAATAAAAATGTTATGCTATTGTTCATAGGACCTGTGATCCCGTCGGGGAAAAGTGCGATCCCCGCCAGGTGCTTTGGATGGTGCTGTCAGTGAATAGCGGAGCAATCCCAAGGGTTACCAGTGCTGAACACATCTCAGCTAATAACATCACAGCATGAGCTCACATCAAACGGTGGGAGATGGCCAATGATGTACATTTATGTCATACGTCATGAAGGGGTTAATTACCTGACAAACCCTATTTAACAGGAAGCCTAACTTTCCAGTTTGCACTCACTTTGCAAATACGCCGTTCCAAGCTGACTGAAACTTTTTTCCAACAGGTTGTCCAGATCAATCCAAAGGGGTTACCCTATCAGCCATAGCAACAGAAGCTGGTCATTTCAATTCTGTGATTTCTTGAATATTGCAACTTTACAACACCACAAACTCTTGCAAGTCCCCCAAGAAAGCGGATTGCCCTCGAAAGACAAATGAAAGCAAGGACAGGGTAATGGTCTGTCTCATCATACAGTGTCACAACGCTTAAGAGCATTTGGACTGAAAGCCCACTCAGTAAAGAACAATCATCTCATTAGCAGAAAGAATGAAAAGCCTAGACTCACCTTTGGTGAGGAGCATATTGTGTGGACTGAGAAGAAATTGTCCACAGTTCATTTTAGTGATTAAGGCAAGTTGA
Source organism: Allobates femoralis (assembly GCA_033576535.1). Lineage (NCBI taxonomy): Eukaryota > Metazoa > Chordata > Amphibia > Anura > Aromobatidae > Allobates > Allobates femoralis. The sequence continues at coordinate 805,646,074 of JARQOC010000003.1, read as the reverse complement.
ATTTATTTGAGTCTGATGGGAAACATTATGTTCATCAACAAAGTGAGGAAAGTCTAAACCCAAAGTGTGTACACAAGTTAATGAAAGGTGGAGGAGGAAGTGTCATGATTTGACGAATGTTTTCTGCTGCAGGGGTCACAAATTTAGTTTTAATCTTTCTCTGTCTACAGTCAGTCCTGTTCCCTAATTATGATCATCATGCTTTGTGTAAAATAAAGGTTTTTAGTAGGGATGAGTGAGTAGTGAAATATTCAGACCCACTAGAATTGTAACGAGTAGGTTCTAATACTTGCGTATTCTCACATTTCCCATTGACTTGCATCATACTTGCTAATCGTAATGAGTACTCTCATCGGGTAACGAGTTTCCCGAATACCGTACTATTCTGTGAGTAGCAAATAGTAATGAGAATACTCGCTCATCCATAGTTTTAAGTTGGTAAACTTTGGTTGTTTGGTAAAACACTGTTCTAGTGGCGTGGTGTACCCCTTACACAAAAACCGCCAAATGTTCATTGTGGCACCCCAGCGGTTAAGTTGCCACAGGAAAACCTGGTGCACAAAGGTATTTCCACATCAGGTAAACTTATACATGCTACACCTTCCACCCCAGACCTGAAGGGGGAGCTCTACTTGCCAACTTCAGGCAAGGTCCACTATAAATTCAGGCCAGTGAGAGGAGTTAGGCAGTTCCGTATGGAGCAGTACTGGGAAGACATCCTTGTGAACTGCGCCACGTCAGGCCCGTGGGGGAGCTTAGCCAGTGTAAGGGAGCCAAGAGCGAGGGTTGGAGGCAAGGCGTTCCAGAGACAGAGTGGGGGCAGAGGAACCATACCGGTTCACCCCAGGAAAGTAACCGAAGCAATCCGGACACCAGAGTCTGAGTCTGCAAGAGTCCAGTTAGCCCGGCAGAGAATACCGGAGGACCAGGGAGACTTCAGTCTCCTGGTGACACTTGGAGCACAGCTACTAACAGAGCCAAGGACCGCGGAGGAGCAGCGGTGCCCGTCAGACGGTTCTCACAGCCTGCTATACAAGTGAGGAACACAGGAGAGGTCAGGGCCAGGTTTCAGACAGGTCTAGAATTTAGCACACACAGAACAAGGAGGCCTCACAACTCATCAGGTGTGAAAATCCTGAACTGCCACCCGACCACCTGGACAGTATACTCAGTTACCTGAATCATCATCAGTAAAAGATACGGAAACAACTTCCAGCATGTGTGTATCTGTTATTATGGCCCCTGATCCTGCCCTGAACATAGACTGTGTACCAGCGTCACCACCTGATGAGCCACCTCTCTGTGTAAAATCCCTATCACCCATCACTGCCCCGGGGATCCCGCTCCACCTACATGAAGCGTTACCAATAAGGCTGCCTTGTCATCACCCCAAAGGTCTGCAAGCAGCGCCGGTATCATTACCACATACCATAGGTGGCGTCACAAATCCTTTCCTTTTTATTTTTAACCCCATGTACAGCGACTGCCAGGGTCACGGGTTTGGGAACAGGCCGCCCATGACATCCCCAGTTGATCAATGCCCGGAACCGGGTACACCACAGCCCTATGGGGAGTCATCATTAATGTTGATTACTTTCTGCCTGACAAAATCAAGTGACCATGCATTGTTCTGTCATTTTGATTGCCATATACATGTATTTGTGTGCATGTATATATATATATACTAGATGGCGGCCCGATTCTAAAGAATCGGGAGTCTAGATTCCATATGCAGTTAACTTGTAGTTAAAGCAGCAAAATTGGCTTCAACAGTTGCAGCAACTGAATCCACAAAAAAACACTTGTAGCCATGGTTTTTGCGGCCAAAACTACTGAAACCAAGTTGCCGCATCTGCTGAAAGTGGACCACAAATTTCATATATATTAAATATGGCGGCATTGCGTGCGCCGCTATTCTGATTGGTCGGCGCGCTGAACGCGGTGACCAATCAGAATAGCGGCGCGCGCTATGCCGCCATATTTGAAATACACTGTAGTCAGTGTATTTGAAGTATGGCGCCATACAGCGCGGCGCTATTCTGATTGGTCGCCACGTTCAGGGCGCTGACCAATCAGAATAGTGGCACGCTGTATGGCGCCATACTTCAAATACACTGTACTCAGTGTATTTCAAATATGGCGGCATTGCGCGCACTGCTATTCTGATTGATCGACGCGTTCAGTACACCGACCAATCAGAATAGCGGCGTGCACTATGCCGCCATATTTTAAATACACTGAGTAGTGTATTTGAAGTATGGCGCCATACAGCGCGCCGCTATTCTGATTGGTCGGCGCGCTAAACGCGGCGACCAATCAGAATAGCGGCACGCTGTATGGCGCCATACTTCAAATACACTGACTATAGTGTATTTCAAATATGGCGGCATTGCGCGCGCCGCTATTCTGATTGCTATGCCGCCATATTTGAAATACACTGAGTACAGTTTATTTGATGTATGGCGCCATACAGCGCGCCGCTATTCTGATTGGTCGGCGCGCTGTATGGTACCATACTTCAAATACACTGACTACAGTGTATTTCAAATATGGCGGTATTGCGCGCACCGCTATTCTGAACACGGCGACCAATCAGAATAGCGGCGCTCGCAATGCCGCCATATTTGAAATACACTGTAGTCAGTGTATTTAAAGTATGGCGCCATACAGCGCGCCTATTCTGATTGGTCGCTGCATTCAGTGCGCCGACCAATCCGAATAGCGGCGCGGTGTGGTGGCGGGATAGCGGCTCGCGGTGGGTGCTCACGCGCCCACCGCTCGCTGTTTTGACAGCGGCTCGTGGTGGGCTCTAAAGCGCCACCGCTCGCTGCCATCTTGGATCACCCTGAGCGGGTGTAGTGTCCAAGCCACTTTCGTCGTGTGACGTCATTTTTGTCCCTTGAAGACGGAAGTGGCTTCGGCTGTTATATATATGATATATATATCATATATATATATCATATATATATATATATATACATATAAAACTAAGAGCAGCACTTAATCCCTCATAAGGGTGGTGCAAAATCAGTCCAGGGATTAGTTCCTTCACCCCTCTATACAGACCAATAACGACTGCAGCACTCCAATAACGATGTATTTTGCCTTTAATGGCCTTCAGGCATCTCTGTGGGACGTTTCGGTCCTCAGACCTTCTTCCAGCAACACCTCTTACAAATGCTGGGCTTTTTATACATCATATGCACACATACATAAAATTGGTTGAGGTTGAAATATTGGGAAAAGGAATGTCACATTGCTTTAGCTCACATGTGGACTGGTTTTTGGTAGAACGAGAGCTTTACCAGTTTTTTAGAAGTATTAAGCTAAAATGTCACTTTCATGGTAAAGTCAATATGGTTGAAACAAAAAAGAGTGAATTAAGTTTGGGAGAGCTGGGTTTAAGAGCGAAAAGTAATTATGTGACACATGATAGCGAGCCAGCGATAGAAGCCTTTATAAAGGTGGTAAAGAAAGAAGTAGAGGGGTTGAGGAAACTAACAAAAAAAGAGTTAACCCACCCTAATGTAACAACTGAACAAATTCAGGGAGTGAAAGAACTTGTCCATGATGGCGACCTGGTGGTGAAACCCGCCGACAAAGGAGGAGTGGTCGTCATCATGGACAAGGGAAAATACTTGAAAGAGGTTGAAAGACAATTGTTGGATCAACGAGCTTATAAAGCATTGAATGGTGACCCGAAACTTGAGGTCCAATGTAAAATCAAAGAGATATTAGAAGAGGGAAAGAGAGGTGGGATAATAGATGAAAAATTACAGGATTACCTTGTAGTAAAATATCCGGTCACTCCGGTACTATATTTAGTGCCGAAGGTACATAAGAGTTTGATTGACCCCCCGGGTAGGCCAATTGTGGCAGGGATTAATTCCATTTTCTACAACATAGGTACATTTTTGGAAAGAATTTTACATCCATATGCAATAAATGTGAAGTCTTATAGTCAGGACACAGGTGACTTTTTGGAGAAGTTGAAGGATTATCAAGTAGACACCCCCATAAAGCTTGTGTCATTTGATGTCACATCTCTGTACACTTCTATCGGACATGAAATGGGCATGGAGGTTATAAGAAAATATCTTGAGAGTTCGGAGTATTCAATGCAGTGTAGACAATTCATCATAGATCTTTTAGAAATTGTTTTAACAAGAAATTATTTTTTGTTCGGAGACACTTATTATTTACAAATCATGGGCACCGCAATGGGGGCTAAGATGGCATGCTCATATGCAGGCGCAGTAATGGCTTTTTTGGAGGAGAGATATGTCTATGTATCACACCACTTCTCCCATGTGGAGAGGTGGTGGAGATACATAGATGATATCTTCCTGATATGGAAGGGTACAGATGACGAATTACAGGCTTTCTTTGAGTTTATGAACACCATTGACAGAACTATAAAATTCACCATAGTGAGTTCACAAACAGAGATCGAGTTTCTAGATGTAAAGGTGGTTTTAGAAGGAGATAAAATAGAAACTAGACTACATGTAAAAGCCACAGACAAGAACAAATTGCTACATTATGACAGTGGTCACCCAATAGAGCTGAAGAATGCAGTTCCACAGGGCCAAATAAGGAGAATAAATAAGATCGTAAGTGAGGAGGATAAAAAACAAGAAACAATAGAAGAGTTGCTCCAAAAATTTAAAGAAAGAGGATACCCTGATAAAATTTTGAATAGGGAATTGGAAAAAGCAAAAAACCCTGCAAAGAGGAAAGAAAATAAAAACAGGATCCCACTAGTACTGACCTATGGGGAGGAAGCAAGAGAGGTAGTCAAAATAATAAAGAAACATTGGAATATACTTGGAGAGTGCATGCCGCATATAGATGAGTATAAAAACCCTCCTCTGGTGGCGTATAAGAGAAACAAGAATTTGAAAGATACCCTTGTAAGGTCGGATATAGGACCACCAAAACAGTCCAGGCAGAAGACTATAACGGGAGGAACGAGAATGGGTTGCTACCCATGTATCAATTGTGTAAATTGTAACCTCATGTTGAAGGGAGATACATTTTATCACCCGGATACAGGAATGGAATATAAAATAAAACATCTGCTAACGTGTAATTCGGATTACGTGATCTACTTATTAGAGTGCCCCTGTAAAAAATGGTATGTAGGGGAAACAACCATGGAAGTGAAAACGAGACTAAATTTACATCGGTGTAGTATTAGACAAAAAATTTTAAACCTCCCGGTCCCAAAACACTTTGTAGAAGCAAACCATACTGAAAAAGATTTACGGTTTATAGTGATAGACAGAGTACCTCCAATAAGAAGGGGAGGGGATAGAATTAAACTCCTAAAAACGAAGGAACCCCAGTGGATCCACAGATTAGGTACTTTAAGACCTGGGGGTTTAAACGTGGATTATAAATTACAGTCCATACTTTAGGTTAGGGTTAACATTGTATTTTGTGTAAAGTGATCACTTTTTGCATGATGTTGTAGATATTCACAAAGTAATCTTTTTCATCAGTTTTTTTATCTGTTTTTATAATGTTTCACAATTGTCCTTTTTTTTCCTTTGCATTGTTATTATATAGGTTTAAAGACGAACATGACTCTATTGGAGACTAAAAGCACAAGTCACATGTTTTTTTTATTTATAATAAATTCAACACCACCCAAAACGAATAAAGATCCACCCTTGATGTTGCACTACCTGTATGGACACCAAATTAGTAAATTTATATAACACTAATGAATTTTTTACACTATTTATATCACATTGTAATGTATTATGAATATGCACAATATATTTATTAAAAAAAAATTTAACATTGAAAATCGAAACTTGGAGGCTCTTTTGTGAAGGGAAGCCTTCAAGGCATAAAAAAGGATGTGGGGATCTTTTTTCACATATATAGAGATATATACTCTAACTAAGGCTGCCTTCAGATTTGCAGATGCCTCCGCAGCGTTTTGCGGAGGCATCTGCAAGCATCTGCATGCAGACGGCAGCCCCTATGTTTATAATGGAGCGCACGGCGGTCTGCAGATGCTTGCAGACTGCTGTGCGCACCCATTCACTCCTATATGTGATCTGTGAGCAGGCAGATGCCTGCGTACAGATCACACACTCTCGTCCGCACCAGGGACGCGACATGTTGCGTCCCTGGTGCGGGCGAGAGTGTGTGATTTGTGCGCAGGCATCCGCTTGCGCACAGATCACATATAGGAGTGAATGGGTGCGCACAGCGGTCTGCAAGCATCTGCAGACCGCCGTGAGCTCCATTATAAACATAGGGGCTGCCGTCTGCATGCAGATGCTTGCAGTTGCCTCCGCAAAACGCTGCGGAGGCATCTGCAAATATGAAGGCAGCCTTATTGAACATTATATGTACGGTAATTTTGGTAAATTAACAAAAAATGCTCCCATGGACAAAAAGGTGACACCTCTGTGAGGTAATCCAAACTTTGGGCAGGAGTGGATGAAAGGGATTAACATCTCTTGTATCCACATACCGACAAGGATAGTATATACCACAGGAATGTGGAGTACTATTGGACAAAAAAAGCACCTTAATATTGTAAATGGGAGATGAGATGAGAGAAAAAATAAGTATACAAACATGAATATTAATGACTCAAAAACAAGTATATGTGAATTAGTCCTCTAGAATACAAGTATGCCTGGTTTTAATGAAATATCTTAAGCAATAAAGCACTTTATATTTATACTTCACCATAAAGAAAAACGCACATCATTTTAAGTAACAATGACAATGCTAAAAGGAAAACCCTTCTAACATCCTTAGAGGATGTATTGGATAAGTAATAGATCACAAAGATATGGGTTAAAAGTAATTGGTGCCAGCAGGATGTAATATCATGGGGGAATCAGATTTGTGCTGCGCTTTGGGTGTAATGAGACGTAATTCTCTAGTGCGCATGCGCGAGAGTACTAAGATGGCCGCCGCCAACGGTGACGTCAGAGGGGACTTGGCGCATGCGCAGTGCAATTTCCGCAACGCTGAGACCAGCAGCCACATGCGGTGAGTGCACGTTGTGAGGTAGCAAGGGGAATGGTGGTAGAGGGACACTATGTTTCCCCAAGGATGGTGAGCTACTGCATGTATAGGACGGGAGATGCTTACATGAGCATAGGTGAGGTAGGTGTAGCCACCGTTACTGAGAACGGTGGCTGTTGGTAAAGCCTGTTATGGGACCTCATGTATGAGGAATGGGGGAAGGTTTTTGGGCGGGCCTCCATTCCTCATCTCCCGCCCCAGGCTTTTGAAGTAGCTGGGAGGGAAAGACAGGTGAGAAATGTTAGGCCAGAAGAGACGGCTGTCAAGGTGTTGTGAGTTGAGATCAGACTGGAGAGGAGTTCAGTCGGTGAAAGAGGAGCCTGTGAGCACACAGGGAGCGTGTACTGGACCCCAAGGTGGGGAAGGACCCCTAGGCGAGCTCCAGGAGGAGCAGGTTTAGGGCCGACGCTATTATCCTGATGTAAGCACTGTTTTTTGTTTGTTTTTGCCATTGTGTGAAATAAAACACACTTGTTTTTGGACTGAGCCTGAGTGTCACTGCCTTACTTGCTGCTGCTATAGAGACTGATCCCTACATATGGTGGAGAATGCGGGCAATGCAGTAAGGCATACACTAACCGCTGTAGAAGACGAGTTGTATGTCCTGGGTGAAGCAAGCCCTAAAGCAGCGCTCAGCAATGGAGGACGTTGTAAAGGCATTGATTGAAGCCAACCTGCAGCAGAAGCAGCAACAGCAGATGTATGCTGAGGCGCTGCAGGCCCAGCAGCACAGCCATACGGAGGCCCTGAGACTGCAACAGCAAACTAACCAACTACTGATGGAACAGTTAACAGCCCTGAGGTCAAGCGCACCATCTGATCCACAGCAGGACATCAAGAAGCGGGTCCGTGCGTCCCTCCAAAAGATGACCGCAGGGGACGATGTCGAAGCTTTCTTGGCGGGGTTCGAGAGAGTGGCAGAGCGAGAGAGTCTGCCGCTACACCAATGGTCGGAGGTCGTAGCGCCATATCTGATTGGAGAGCCCCAGAAAGCGTACTACGACCTGAGAGAGCCGGACGCCCGGGACTATCAAAAGGTAAAAGCCGAGATTCTAGCTCGATTAGGTGTGAATGTGTATCTCCGTGCCCAGAGAGTCCATCGCTGGGCTTATGTAGAGACTGTGGCGGTCCGGTCTCAGATGTATGATCTCGTCCATCTTGTAAAAAAATGGTTACAGCCGGAGCTGTTGTCCCCAGCGCAGATGGTGGAAAGAGTGGTACTGGACAAGTTTGTGCGGGCCTTGCCCCCAGCCATACGGCAGTGGGTGGGACATGGGGGCCCTGTCGATGCCAACCAGCTGGTCGGTTTGGTGGAACGTTATGAGGCCACCCAGAACTTGTTAAAAGTTTCTTCCCCAGCCCGTGTGCTCCCCAAATCCCGCAAGGTCACCGACCCTGAGAAATACAGGACTCTGACACGCACCCCCACCCCTGCAGGCCCTCAGGCAAGGAAGCTAGAGACTGTTGTGTGCTGGAGGTGTCAAGAGCGAGGACACATTGCTGCAAACTGCCCTATCACCACAGATCCTATGGACTGCAGTGCGGCCTGGCGCGTCTCCCTCTATGCCTTCCCGGTATATACCGCTGCTTCCCCAGAGCCTGCACCTATCTCTCCCATGTGTCAGGTTACGGTGGCAGGATGTCCTGCAGCTGCCCTCTTGGACTCGGGAAGCCTTATCACCCTGGTGCATGCCACCTTGGCTGGGTCTGCATCCTACACGGGACGTAATGTGGGGGTCTTATGCATTCATGGGGATTTGAAAGAGTACCCTACCGCCATAATCACTATCCAAACCCCGAAGGGGGAGTGTCGTCATGAGGTGGGAGTGCTAGAGTCCCTGCCGTATGGATTGATCCTTGGGAGAGACTTTCCTCTATTCTGGACTCTGTTACCGGGAAACCCGGGGTTAAGGGGTAAACAAGTCCAGAATGTCACGGACCCTGAGCCTGAACCTCGTGATCCCGACTCAGGGGTGCCAGCCGTGGGAGTAACAATGTCCCCTCTAGAGGTATTAGCGGGTGAAGCTCGGGTCAGTACCTGAGTTCGCAGAGTTGGGAGTTCCCCGTGACAATTTTGGTACTGCACAGCTCCAAGACCCGACGTTAAATCGGGCAAGGGAAAACGTGATTTGTATTAATGGGGTGTTTCAGTACCCAGGAGCAGACCAGGTGTTTCCCCACATGGCTGTCAACCAGGATCTGTTATACAGGGTTGACAGAGTGCGGGGTGAGACCTTGGAACAGCTGGTGGTTCCGCAGCCTTATCGCCCGACGGTGCTCGACTTGGCACATAGGCATGTGCTGGGCGGACACCTCGGCCATAAAAAGACTCTGGAACGTATTCTGCAGCGTTTTTACTGGCCAGGAGTGTTTCGGGAGGTGCAGCGGTATTGCGAATCATGCCCCGAGTGTCAGCAATCCGCTCCTATGCCGCACTTCCGTAGTCCCTTGGTAATCCTGCCCATTATAGACGTACCATTTGAAAGGGTCGCCATGGATCTGGTGGGTCCTCTGGTCAAGTCTGCCCGAGGGCATCAGCATATCCTGGTAATTATGGATTACGCTACCAGGTATCCAGAGGCAATTCCACTGCGGCACACCTCGGCGAAATTGATAGCCAAAGAGCTACTCGCCGTGTTCTGCCGGGTGGGAATCCCTAAAGAAATACTTACGGACCAGGGGACGCCGTTCATGTCCAAGGTTACCAAGGAGCTATGTAAACTGTTCAGGGTAAAGCAGTTGCGCACCTCGGTCTACCATCCGCAGACAGATGGCTTAGTTGCAAGATTCAACAAAACCCTAAAAAGCATGCTGAAAAAGGTGGTATCCAGGGATGGGAAGGACTGGGATTGTCTTCTACCATACCTGATGTTCGCGATTCGGGAGGTACCACAGGCCTCAACAGGTTTTTCTCTGTTCGAACTCGTGTATGGTAGACATCCCCGGGGCCTGCTCGACATTGCCAAGGAGGGATGGGAGCAGGAACCCACCCCTCACAAAAGTGTAGTAGAGCACATCGCGACCATGCAGGACCGGATGGCAGCGGTGATGCCGATAGTGAAAGAACACTTAGAGGAAGCGCAAAGAGCTCAAAGCCGGGTATATAATAGATCCGCTAAGGTCAGAACTTTTAACCCGGGAGACAGAGTCCTGGTACTAGTGCCTACTGTGGAGAGTAAATTCTTGGCGAAGTGGCAAGGGCCCTACGAAGTCCTAGAAAGAGTTGGGGAGGTCAACTACAAGGATTATCAGCCGGGTCGGAGAAAGACCGAGCAGATATACCATATCAATCTGCTAAAAGCCTGGAAAGACAGAGAGGGTTTGGGTACAGAAGGGTCTCCAGCTGACCGTCCTCTTGCACTGACTTTACAGGCCAAGGTGGTGCCTGAGGGGGCAGTGGCAGAAGTGACGATAGCCGAAACCCTCACGAAAAACCAGCAGCAAGAGTCTCGAGAGTTTGTGGCCAGGAATTTTGATGGGTTTTCAAAGCTGCCAGGGCGTACCTCGTTGATTAAACACGACATTGTCACCGAGCCCCAGGTAAAAGTTCGGATGAGGCCCTACCGAGTACCTGAGGCACGGCGAAAGGCCATTTCAAAGGAGGTTCGTCAAATGCTGGAGTTAGGGGTTATTGAGGAGTCGAAAAGTGAATGGGCTAGTCCCATTGTGCTCATTCCCAAACCAGATGGGACGATACGGTTTTGCAACGACTTCCGGAAGCTGACCGAGGTCTCTAAATTTGACGCTTATCCAATGCCACGAGTAGACGAGCTCATTGAAAGACTCGGGAAAGCCCGGTACTTCTCCACACTCGATCTAACTAAGGGATACTGGCAAGTACCCCTTACGGATAGCGCCAAAGAGAAGACCGCGTTCATCACCCCGGAGGGTCTGTTTCACTACCTGGTGTTGCCATTTGGCTTACATGGGGCTCCAGCCACGTTCCAAAGATTAATGGACATCGTGTTGAAGCCTCATCAAAGGTATGCCTCGGCCTAGATGACGTCATCGTTTTCAGCAGCGACTGGGAGAGCCACTTGGCCAAGGTACAGGCTGTGGTGGACTCTCTCCGGGCAGCGAGGCTGACTGCCAACCCCAAAAAGTGTGCTCTGGGAATGGAGGAGGCACGCTATTTGGGGTATGTGATAGGGCGAGGAATGATTAAGCCGCAGGTCAACAAGGTCGAAGCCATCCAGAGTTGGCCCCAACCAAGGACAGTAAAGCAGGTGAGAGCCTTTCTGGGAATTGTGGGATACTACAGGAGGTTCATCCCCAATTTTGCCACCCTCTCAGCCCCATTGACAGACCTTCTGAAAGGAAGACAGCCCGTCATGGTTAAGTGGAACCCCCAGGCCGAGCATGCCTTTCTGGTCTTGAAGACGGTGTTATGCGGGTTCTCCATCCTTGTCACACCTGACTTCACCCAAACCTTCATCGTTCAGACCGATGCATCAGAAGTAGGGCTAGGTGCAGTCCTTTCTCAGGAGGTGAACGGGGAAGAACACCCCATTAACTACCTGAGCCGCAAGCTCACGCCTGCAGAGAAAAATTACAGTGTGGTCGAGAGGGAGTGCCTAGCCATCAAATGGGCCTTGGAAGCATTGAGGTATTACCTGCTGGGGCGACGGTTTCGGTTGGTGACTGACCATTCCCCACTCACGTGGATGAGCCAGTCCAGAGAGAGGAATGCGCGAGTCACCAGGTGGTTCTTGTCGCTCCAGAACTTCAACTTCACGGTGGAACACAGAGCCGGGAGGCTGCAGGGCAATGCCGATGCCTTGTCCCGGACTCACTGTTTGGTGACAGCAGTTCACCCCCCCCCGGGTTGAACTGAGGGGGGGGGTGTGTGAGGTAGCAAGGGGAATGGTGGTAGAGGGACGCTATGTTTCCCCAAGGATGGTGAGCTACTGCATGTATGGGACGGGAGATGCTTACATGAGCATAGGTGAGGTAGGTGTAGCCACCGTTACTGAGAACGGTGGCTGTTGGTAAAGCCTGTTATGGGACCTCATCTATGAGGAATGGGGGAAGGTTTTTGTGCGGGCCTCCATTCCTCATCTCCCGCCCCAGGCTTTTGAAGTAGCTGGGAGGGAAAGACAGGTGAGAAATGTTAGGCCAGAAGAGACGGCTGTCAAGGTGTTGTGAGTTCAGATCAGACTGGAGAGGAGTTCAGTCGGTGAAAGAGGAGCCTGTGAGCACACAGGGAGCGTGTACTGGACCCCAAGGTGGGGAAGGACCCCTAGGCGAGCTCCAGGAGGAGCAGGTTTAGGGCCGACGCTATTATCCTGATGTAAGGACTGTTTTTTGTTTGTTTTTGCCATTGTGTGAAATAAAACACACTTGTTTTTGGACTGAGCCTGAGTGTCACTGCCTTACTTGCTGCTGCTATAGAGACTGATCCCTACAACGTGTATATAGTGAAAGATTGCAATTATAAACAGAGCGACAGGTGTGCTAATAGGGAACCAATAGAGCATATATAACAATTTGGAGTATATATGAAAGATTTTTACTGTATATACCGTGTTTCCCCGAAAGTAAGACCCTGTCTTACATTCTTTTGGGGGCCAAAAGTGGCCCCCGGTCGTACTTTCGGGGGGGTGGGTCTTACATTGGGTGCCCCAGCAGTGTGGCCTACAGGTCCCCTCCTGCTGGGACACTGCAGGAGCGGGTCGCACGTCACGTGCGCCCGCTCATTACATATGCACTGCATCCCCCTGTCAATCAGCGACAGGGGGAGCAGTGCATTATACTGTATATATGGGCCCCCTATTGCTGGCACACTACCCCCCTGTTCTGAGGCCCCCACCGCTGCTGCTGCTGCAGAAATCTTACCCTCCAGGGTCTTCTTGCAGCAGCCAGCGCGTCCGTCCTCTGTCCTCGGCTGCCGGGTAAATGTCAGGTTTATTGCTGTCATAAGCCATATGAAAAGAACCATTGTAAGGATCAGCTTCTTCGGCTCAGAGCTGCACACTGCTGCACTCCAAACTTACACCAGAGAAAAAAAAACAGAGGTGAACATTTAACTTCTCTGACCACACCTCAGGGAGAGAGGGACATGGTGAACCAGCCCCAGCTCACATAACGGAGTTCATCAATTTGGCTGATATGTATCTCCCATCACTTACAGTACCAGTAATCATTTTACACATTCCCCCCTCTGCCCAAAGCCGGGGTTTGGGCACCATCTGACACCAAACAGGGGAACCTAGACAGGGCATCTGCATTCCCATGCAATTTCCCGGGCCTGTGCTCAACATGGAAATTGAAATCCTGAAGTGCTAAAAACCACCAGGTCACTCTTGCATTCTTTCCCCGTCTGTCCCTCAAGCACGTCAGGGGCCCTTGATCTGACACCAGCCTAAACTGTCACCCTAGGAGATAATACCGTAACGTGTCCACCCCCATTTGATGGCCAAACACTCCCTTTCTACAATAGCATAATTTTTCTCGCAGGACGACAACTTTCTACCAAGGTACAGGATTGGATGTTCCTCGTCATGTAATACCTGGGACAGGACAGCTCCTAGCCCGATCTCTGATGCATCGGTCTGGAGTACAAATTCCCTGCTAAAATCTGGTGCCATGAGGACCGGTCGTTTACACAGAGCTGACTTCAGGTTCTGGAAAGCTGTCTCAGCTTCCGAAGTCCACTTGGCCATGGAGGACTTTGTGCCCTTAAGGAGGTCGTTCAAGGGAGCGGCTTTCACAGCAAAGTTTGAATCGACGGTAATATCCGACAAGTCCCAGGAAGGCTCTGACTTGCTTCTTAGAGAGGGGTTGTGGCCAACTCTGGATGGCCTCCACTTTATTTAGTTGTGGCTTGATCTGGCCTCTACCGACAACATAGCCCAAATAGCTGGCCTCCTCCTTCCCGATGGCGCACTTCTTCAGGTTTATTGTGAACCCCACGGTTCTCAGTGCCTGCAGCACCATCTGGACCTTCTGCAGGTGACTTTCCCAGTCTGATGTAAAGATCACGATGTCGTCCAAATAAGCGTACCTTTTATGGGGGGCTAGGATTCGGTCCATGGCCCTCTGGAAGGTGGCCGGGGCTCTGTGCAAGCCGAATGGCATCCGCGTATACTGGAAACAACCATCAGGTGTAGAGAAAGCCGTATTCTCCTTGGCACTCTGTGACATGGGTATCTGCCAGTATCCTTTTGCTAGGTCAAGGGTGGTGATGTACCTTGCTGGTCCTAACCTCTCGATGAACTCATCGACTCAAGGCATCGGATAGGCATCAAACTCAGAGACTTCGTTCAACTTGCGATAGTCGTTACAAAACCGCCACGATCCGTCTGGTTTTGACAGAAGCACGATGGGACTGGACCAGCCACTTTTTGATTCTTCAATAATACCGAGATTCAACATTCTAGTCACCTCCTTCGAGATCACTTCTCGACGAGCTTCAGGGATCTGGTACGGCTTCAGGTTAACCCTCACGTGTGGCTTAGTCAGGATATTGTGTTCCACAACCTGAGTACATCCCGGCAGGTCGGTGAAGAGATCCCTGTTCTGATAAAGCAACTCTTGACATTGATGCCTTTGAGCTTTCCACAGTGTGTCCGCCACTGTGACCTCTGTGATGTCGGCTTCCATCTTGCCTACCAGACAGGGGGTTTCCATGGGGTCTGTATCCCTCCATGGCTTCAGCAGGTTGACGTGGTATACCTGGTAAGGCTTCCTTCTTCCAGGTTGGTGAATCTTGTAGTTCACCTCGCCCACTTTTTCGACCACCTCATAAGGCCCCTGCCACTTGGAGAGGAATTTACTTTCAACGGTAGGGATCAATACTAGTACACAATCACCAGGACTGAACTGTCTAACCATTGCAGAGTGGTTATACACCCATGCTTACGCCTCTTGCGCTCGGAGCAGATTTTCTCTTACGATGGGCATTACCTCGACGATTCTCGCCTGCATCTGAGCAACATGCTCAACGACACTCTGGTGGGGGGGTCACCTCCACTTCCCATGTCTCTTTTGCTATGTCCAAGAGACCTCGAGGATGACGACTATACAAGAGCTCAAATGGAGAGAATCCCGTTGAGGCCTGGGGGACCTCTCTGATAGAGAACATCAGATATGGTAGGAGACCGCCCCAGTCTCGACCGTCTTTCTCGACCACCTTCTTCAGCATGGACTTCAACGTTTTGTTGAATCTCTCCATGAGGCCATCTGTCTGCGGATGGTACACTGAGGTTTTCAATTGGGTTATCTGTAGTGCTTTACACAGTTCTCTCATAACCTTGGACATAAAGGGGGTTCCTTGATCTGTGAGAATCTCTTTTGGAAGTCCAGTTCTAGAGAAGATGTGTACCAATTCTTGGGCTATATTTTTAGCAGAGGAATTTCTCAAAGGTATTGCCTCCGGGTACCGAGTCGCATAGTCCAGGACTACTTAGCTGTACTGGTGGCCTCTAGCAGACTTGACCAGGGGGCCCACCAGATCCATAGCAATTCGATTAAAGGGCACTTCTATAATTGGTAAAGGCATTAGCGGACTTCGGAAGTGAGCAAAGGGGGCGGTCAACTGGCACGTGGGACACGACCTACAATAGTATACAATCTCCCGATGACACCAAGGCCAATAGAACCTCCGAAGGATCCGCTGCTGGGTCTTATCTACACCTAGGTGACCACCCAGGACATGAGAAGGGGCCATGTCTAGTACTTTGTGTCTATAGGGCCCTGGAACCAACAGCTGTTCTATTACCTTACCTCTCACCTGGGTAACCCAATATAGCAACTCCCCATTTACTGCGAAGTGAGGGAATTTGGTGTCAGCCCCTGGCTCCTGGGCAACCCCGTTTATAACAGTCACATTTTCAAAGGCCCCTTTCAGTGTCAAGTCCCTCATTTGAGCAGTCCCAAAATTCCGCGCTGGATGTCATAAACTCTGGGAAGTCGGCTTCATGGAACTCCGGCTCATCCTCATCACCGAGCAACACAGCCAGGGGAAACTCATCTGCCTCCTGCAGCGGCAAGGTCTCTTGGTGGGCTGACTGTCCTTCACAAGGAGCCTTAGATACCACCCCCTTTTCCCACACGTCCCAAAACAAAGTAAAGTCACGCCCGATTATCACCGGGTGCAATAAATCTTCCACCATCTCGACTTCATGTGACTTAGTCCCGCAGTTTGTTTTTATGGTCACGATAGCAACGGGTAGTTCTTGGCATCTCCATGGATACAGCGGACGCCCACCTTTTTACCCGGTATCATTCGATGGGGAAGTATGGGCCTCACCAAGGTCACCAAACTTCCGGAGTCCAATAGTCCCGTTACCCGGGCCCCGTTCACTTTCACAAGACATGCCTGCGGGCCCTCTCTGGGTTCGCTGTCAATGCTGCAGACCGGGTAAGCATAATATGAGGAGCGCCGACCCAGGCTACAGTCCATTCGCTCAGTAGTCAGGGGACAACGGGCAGCTACATGACCAGGGCCTTGACACCTCCAACAGATAAATGGACCAGTTGGAGGTTTTGTTACGCCTCCACTTGCCCCTTGGGGTCTTGGGCTCCCTCCATCCGTGGCTCTATTACCCTTCCTTTGGGTGTCGGACACTGTTTGTACCCCCCAATATGTAGCTGACAAGTCCCATGGCTTCCCCAGGGTACTCTCCACCACCTGGTACCTCTTGACCAATCCCACCAGGTCATCGGCATTCTGGGGGTCACCCTGAGCAACTCAGGTTTGCACTGGCTTCGGGAGGGCGTACACAAATCTGTCCATTACCACTCGCTCCACCATTTGAGCTGGTGTGGAGGATTCCGGCTGCAGCCATTTTTGCACAAGATGTAGCAAGTCAAACATTTGGGAGTGGGGGGTTTATTGCCATGATAGGCCCATTGATGGACCCGCTGAGCTCTAACAGTCATAGTCACACCCAGGCATGCTAAAATCTCAGTCTTTAGCTTCCCATACTCCTGAGTGTCCTGTAAAGCCAGGTCATAATAAGCTTTTTGGGGCTCTCCTGTTAAATATGGCGCTAACACCTCCATCCACTGTGCCGGTGGCGACCTTCTCAAAAATCGTCAGGAAGGCTTCAACATCATTCCTCGGGGTCATCTTTTGGAGTGCCCCCTTACCGTTTTCCGGACGCCTGAATCCTCATCTGGACCTGGGGATGGGCCAGCTGCCCTTGCCCAAAGTACCTCAGTCAGGAGTTCCTGTTGCTGATCCCGTTGCTGCTGCAACTGCTGCATCAAGAGTTTATTCGTTTCATGTTGCGCAAACTGTTGTTTGTAGTGAATACGGACGTTTCCTGGGGGTCTATGCCCGCATTCTCCACCACGTGTGATAGAGCCACTCACAGCTGCCAATTCCAGGTAGACACAGGAAGCCTTACCGGGTAAATGTCTGGTTTATTGCTGTCATAAACCATATGAAAACAACCAAAGTAAGGATCAGCTTCTTCGGATCAGAGCTGCACACTGCTGCACTCCAAACTCACACCAGAGAAAAAAAAAACAGAGGTGAACATTTAATTGGTCGGACCACATCTCAGGGAGAATTCACATGGTGAATCAGCCCCAGCTCACATAATGGAGTTCATCAATCTGGCTGACACATATCTCCCATCACTTACAGTACCAGTAATCACTTTACAATCACTGAACAAACTAACAGTGACAGACTGGTACAGAGGGGAGAGAGGACCCTGCGCTTGCGGCCTTACAGTCTACGGGGCAATGAGGAGAAAAAAAAAAGGTTGAGTCTGCTTGGGTGGTGGTGGAGCGCCGGGTCCAGTGGTGGTGGAGTGCTGGGTCCAGTGGTGGTGAGTTGGCACCATGGTCATTGTGTGGCACCCCTGCAGGGGATTGCCATAGCGTCCACCGGTGCAAAGGGGGATTTACACCTTGGTACACACAGCACACAACACCTTCCACCCCAGACCTGAAGGGGGAGCTCTATTGGCTGCCTTAAGCCAGTTCCCCTATAAAAGATTCAGGCCTGAGGGGAGGAGTCAGTTAATTAGTCCCAGTCACTTAGTTAGTTCTAGTTAGTTCCAGAGAACAGGAGTGAAGGAGCTGGTTGCTGGGGTAGAACCAGGCCCAGGACCAGGGAACACTGACCCAGCTGTGCTGCACCCTAGAGACAGGGTCAGAGGCCAGAGGAGAAAGTAGGGAATTGAAGAAGGGAACAAACCGAATTTCCCTTTAGTTCACCCGGACACCAGAGTCCGACTCTGCTATGCATTCACTGCAGCAGAAAAGCCCGGAAGGACCAGGAGGAATTAACCCCCCTGATGAACAAAGTAAGAGACACTCGAAACTGACCAAGCACAGGACCAGGGGCCAAGGGAAGACTAGGGACCCCGCAGAAGGACCTCATTGTCAGTTATAGAGCAAAGCCCTGGGAGGGGAGAAGGAGTAGCGAGTTCAGTTACACTCAGAACGTACCCCAAAACCACAGTACACATTGACAGAGGAGGCCTCACAACTCTCCAAGGTGAAAGTCCCAAATTTCACCAGGACCTGGGTACTTCTCTGGACTGTACCTGTTACCAATCATCAGTAAAAGGAACCAAGACAACGACTACTGTGTGTGTGTGCCTGCTTACCCGCCACTACCTACAGCGTTGACCGCAGAGACACTACTTCTAACTCCTCTCATCCATCCCCGCTGCCCCGAGGTAAAGCTCCACCTGTGGAGAGCTGATCTACACTGAGCTGCACCTCCATCACCTCAGCGTCTGGCCGCAGCGCTGGTATACATGTTACCAGGTACCACAGGTGGCGTCACGTAACCAATCCCCATCACCATCATCATCCCCCCACCATCCCCACCATTGAGGGTCCAGGGCACGGGACTGGGGACTGACCAGCCGTGATCCCTCATCCAAGCTGCCATCAGCCCCGGTATCTGAGTACCCCCTACCCTGTCGACCACCTCAACCGCAGGCTGTAAGCTGTTCTGAAGAGATGGGTTTTTAGGTTCCGCTTGAAGGTTCCAAGTGTAGGGGATAGTTGGACGTTTAGAGGTGCAGAATTCCAGAGGATATGGGATGCTCGGGCGAAGTCTTGCAGACGGTTAGATGAGGAACATACAAGT
Source organism: Allobates femoralis (assembly GCA_033576535.1). Taxonomy (NCBI): domain Eukaryota; kingdom Metazoa; phylum Chordata; class Amphibia; order Anura; family Aromobatidae; genus Allobates; species Allobates femoralis. The sequence continues at coordinate 805,626,957 of JARQOC010000003.1, read as the reverse complement.
GTGGAGGAAAGGAGAAGGTCTTGAGAGGATCAAAGATTACAAGTTGAATGAGATCGGGAGATTAGTTCAGAGATATATGTGGGGGGGACATATTGTGGACGGATTTGTAAGTCAATGTTAGTAGTGCTAGTGGAGGGATTTGCAAAGAGGAGAAGTGGGGAAACAGTGAGGAGAGAGGTGGATTAGGTGGGCAGCAGAGTTAAGGACAGATTGGATAGATGCAAGAGTGTTAGCAGGGAGGCCACAGAGGAGGAGGTTGCAGTAGTCAAGATGGGAGATGATGAGGGCTTGCACTAGTAGTTTAGTAGATTGAGGGTTGAGGAAGGGATGGATTTTGAAAATATTTTTGAGTTGGAGGCGGCAGGAGGTGGCGAGAGCTTGGATGTGTGGTTTGAAGGATAAGGCAGAGTCAAGAGTTACTCTGAGGCAGTGGACTTCAGGTACAGGGCAAAGTGTAATATCATTTATTGACATAGAGAGATCAGGTAAGGGAGGTGAGTGAGATGGGGGATAGATGATTAGTTCAGTTTTGTCTACATTTAGTTTAAGGAAGCGAGAAGAGAAGGATATGGCTGATGACACGCTGGGATTCTGGACAGCAGAGAGGTGACGTCTGGGCCAGAGATATAGATCTGAGTGTCATCAGCGTACAGGTGGTACTGGAATCCATGGGACTTTATGAGTTGTCCTAGACCAAGGGTATAAATGGAAAAAAGAAGGGGCCCCAGGAGAGAGCCTTGAGGGACCCCAACAGAGAGGAGGTGGGATGAGGAGGTAGTGTTGGAGTAGGAGACACTAAATGTGCCGTTAAAGCACTAAATGTGTGGTAGGAGGAGATCCAGGAGAGGGCAAGGTCAGTGATACCAATGGAAGAGAGGATCTGTAATAAGAGGCAGTGGTCGACTGTGTTGAATGCAGAGGACAGGTCAAGAAGGAGGAGGATGGAGAAGTGTCCGTTAACTTTAGCGGTAAGTAGGTCGTTAGTAATTTTAGTTAAGGCAGTTTCGGTGGAGTGGTAGGGGCGAAAGAGAGAGTTGGATGAGAAGTGGGAGGAAAATACATTGTGGACATGATTTTCAAGAAGTTTGGAGGCGAACGGGAGCAGCGATATGGAGTAGTAGCTTGATGTAGAGGTTGGGTCAAGAGATGGCTTCTTCAAGACAGGTGTAATTGATGTGTGTTTGAAAGCTGAAGGAAAGGTACCAGTAGATTGAAGAGGTGGGTTAGGGCTGGGATAAGCATAGTGGTGAGGTTGGGAAGGAAGTGGGAAAGGATGGGGTACGATGCACAAGTGGTGAGGTGCAATTTGGAGCAAGTCCTCCTTCAGTGATGAAGGGGAGGAGGGTTAGTGAGGGAGGCGAGTGATCTGGTATACATGGGGTTTGTGATGGTTGGGTAGCAAAGACTTGTCTGATCAGTCTTGCTGGTGAAGTGTGTTGTGAAGTCTTCTGCAGAGATATGAGAAGTAGGGAGGGGGCAGTGGAGCACGGTGGAGGGAATTCCATCTCAATGAATTAGAATATTATAAAAAAGTAATTTTTTTTCAGTAATTCAATATAAAAAGTGTAATGTATACAATATATAGAATCATTAAAACAGTGATCTATTTCAAGTGTTTATTTCCATTAATGTTGATGATTATGGCTTCCAAAAAGTCATTATCTCAGAAAATGAAAGTATGGAAGATGAAAGGTTAAAAACCATGCTGTCATATTTTACGAGACATCAAAGGATGAATATAATATTGATTTATTAGTCAGCGCGCTTCAGGGTCCAGAGGCTGCCTGAAACATGGCAATATAACATTGATTTTTTTGATGATATACTAATTAACTGAGAGACACTAGTATATATGCTATATGTATATATATAGTTCAAAACTTTGCGGTCACTTAGACATTTCTTTATTTTTGTAAGAAAAGCACATTTTTTTTCAATGGAGCTGACAGTAAATGAATCAGAAATACACTCTATACATTGTTAATGTGGTAAATGACTATTCTAGCTGCAAACGTCTGGTTTTTAATGCAGTATCTACATAAGTGTATAGAGGCCCATTTCCAACAACCACCACTCCAGTATTTTAATATATTTAGTGTTTCCTGTGTAAGAAGGCTAATGGATGTTTAGACAACCCTAGAAATCCCTTGCACAAGTATGTTAGCTGAAAACGGTTTGGCTATAAAATTGAAGGGAACTTTCATATGAAACTCGACAGTCTATTCCTGTTCTTAGAAATGAAGGCTATTCCATGCGTGATATTGCCAACAAACTGAAGATTTCCTTCAACAGTGTGTATTACTCCCTTCAGAGGAGAGAACAAACAGGCTCTAACCAGAGTAGAAAGAGAAGTGGGAGGCCCCGCTGCACAACTGAGCAACAAGACAAGTACATTAGAGTCTCTAGTTTGAGAAATCGATACCTCACAGCTCCTCATCTGGCAGCTTCATGAAATAGTACCCGCAAAACACCAGTGTCAACATCTGCAGTGAAGAGTCGACTCCGTCATGCTGGCCTACAGGGCAGAGTGGCAAAGAGAAAGCCATACCTGAGACTGGCTAATAAAAGGAAAATATTAATATTGGCAAAAGAACACAGACATTGGACAGAGGAAGATTGGAAAAAAGTTTTATGGACAGACGAATCAAAGTTTGAGGTGTTTGGATCACACAGAAGAACATTTGTGAGACGCAGAACAACTGAAAAGAATAAAGTGCCCATCAAGCCAATCCAACTTTTGGGAGGGTCTTCAGGAAGAATGGGGGTGACATTTTTCAAGATTCCCTCAGAAAATTAACAGCTAGAATGCCAAAGGTCTGCAATGCTGTAATTGCTGCAGAGGGAGCATTCTGTGATGAAAGCAAAGTTTGAAGGAGAAAATTATTATTTCAAATAAAAATCATTGTTTCTAATCTTGTCAATGTCTAGACTATATTTTCTATTCATTTTGCAACTCATTTGATAAATAAAAGTTTTTATGGAAAACATAAAATTGTCTGGGTGACCCCAAACTTTTGAACGATAGTGGATATACGCATATAGGTATATATGTATAAACGTATATATATATATATATATATATATATACATATACAGTATTTATTTATATATATCCACACGCCCATTTAGTAGTACTCTTACGTTATATGTATTTTCATGTACACATTTACATCTGGTTCCATGTCCATACAATTGCATTGCATCAGACGAGCAGTAGAGGGCGGTATTACGTCAGCTTGGAAGCTCACTGTAAAATCTGGTAAGCAGTAATGTGTGCGTGCCATTATAATAGCATAATGACAATTGTGGTCTTAATATTTCAATACATGCAATTCCTAGAGGAGAGGAAATCAATTTTCTATATTTAAGTCATGAATCCACTGAAGGATGAATTCTTTGTATTACACAGATTTTAGCCATGGGCTATAGATGACTTCAGCAGGCACAAAGCAAAACATGCAGAATCCCGAGTTGTTCTGGAGAATCCCATAAGAATGTCCTGTAAGTTACTATATTACAGTTAGGGCCAGAAATATTTGGACAGTGATACAAGTTTTGTTATTTTAGCTGTTTACAAAAACATGTTCAGAAATACAATTATATATATAATATGGGCTGAAAGTGCACACTCCCAGCTGCAATATGAGAGTTTCCACATCCAAATCGGAGAAAGGGTTTAGGAATCATAGCTCTGTAATGCATAGCCTCCTCTTTTTCAAGGGACCAAAAGTAATTGGACAATGGACTCTAAGGGCTGCAATTAACTCTGAAGGTGTCTCCTTCGTTAACCTGTAATCAATAAAGTAGTTAAAAGGTCAGGGGTGGATTCCAGGTGTGTGGTTTTGCATTTGGAAGCTGTTGCTGTGACCAGACAACATGCAGTCAAAGGAACTCTCAATTGAGGTGAAGCAGAACATCCTGAGGCTGAAAAAAAAGAAAAAATCTATCAGAGAGATAGCAGACATGCTTGGAGTAGCAAAATCAACAGTTGGGTACATTCTGAGAAAAAAGGAATTGACTGGTGAGCTTGGGAACTCTAAAAGGCCTGGGCGTCCACGGATGACAACAGTGGTGGATGATCGCCGCATACCTTATTTGGTGAAGAAGAACCCATTCACAACATCAACTGAAGTCCAGAACACTCTCAGTGAAGTAGGTGTATCTGTCTCTAAGTCAACAGTAAAGAGAAGACTCAATGACAGTAAATACAAAGGGTTCACATCTAGATGCAAACCATTCATTAATTCCAAAAATAGACAGGCCAGAGTTAAATTTGCTGAAAAACACCTCAAGAAGCCAGCTCAGTTCTGGAAAAGTATTCTATGGACAGATGAGACAAAGATCAACCTGTACCAGAATGATGGGAAGAAAAAAGTTTGGAGAAGAAAGGGAACGGCAGATGATCCAAGGCACACCACATCCTCTGTAAAACATGGTGGAGGCAACGTGATGGCATGGGCATGCATGGCTTTCAATGGCACTGGGTCACTTGTGTTTATTGATGACATAACAGCAGACAAGAGTAGCCGGATGAATTCTGAAGTGTACCGGGATATACTTTCAGCCCAGATTCAGCCAAATGCTGCAAAGTTGATTGGACGGCGCTTCATAGTACAGATGGACAATGACCCCAAGCATACAGCCAAAGCTACCCAGGAGTTCATGAGTGCAAAAAAGTGGAACATTCTGCAATGGCCAAGTCAATCACCAGATCTTAACCCAATAGAGCATGCATTTCACTTGTTGAAATCCAGACTTAAGACGGAAAGACCCACAAACAAGCAAGACCTGAAGGCTGCGGCTGTAAAGGCCTGGCAAAGCATTAAGAAGGAGGAAACCCAGCGTTTGGTGATGTCCATGGGTTCCAGACTTAAGGCAGTGATTGCCTCCAAAGGATTCACAACAAAATATTGAAAATAAAAATATTTTGTTTGGGTTATGTTTATTTGTCCAATTACTTTTGACCTCCTAAAATGTGGAGTGTTTGTAAAGAAATGTGTACAATTCCTACATTTTCTATCAGATATTTTTGTTCAACCCTTCAAATTAAACGTTACAATCTGCACTTGAATTCTGTTGTAGAGGTTTCATTTCAAATCCAATGTGGTGGCATGCAGAGCCCAACTCGCGAAAATTGTGTCACTGTCCAAATATTTCTGGCCCTAACTGTATATAGCATCATTGTAAACAAGAGCTTGCTGAAGCTTGTAGTGCAGCAGAAAAAGACAAATACAGATGTACAGTGCTGAGTTTGCCATATGGAACAAGGCAGGGAAAAATCAATATCTATATATTTTTCTATTGAAGTGCTGTGATATATACAGTATATACAGGGAGTATTAAAAAAAAAATTTAAAAAAGTTGTCTGGACTTTTAATATTGATTAGTTAGATTTGAGCGAGTCCAGCAACTGATGCCACCATTGATTGACTGATATCTGCTCCGGAACCGAGCAGTGAACGGTCAGGACAGCAAAGCTCCATTCACTATGTTGTGGTCATTACTGAAAACTGTAGCACAGCACAACTTTAATTGAAAATTAGCTGAGCTGCAGTTCTTTGCAACATCTACAAAGGGGTTGTCCACTGGAGGCCGCCATCAGGGCCTAACTGGCCTTACTCCTGTGAGGGGCCCTGAAATTCCTAGTGGCAGCCCTGTGTCCACTACTAAGTAATATATAATTTCAGAAATGTATCAGATTTTACCTTGATGCAATATTTTTAATGTATCTGGAACCTCACTGGTTATCACTGTTCCTTTGCAGCTTTAAGGTCCTGGTTTCAAATGCCACCAAGGACAACATCTGTAAGGAGTTAGTATGTTCTCCCTGTGTTTGTGTGGGTTTCCTCCCACACTCCAAACACTGAAAAGTAATGTAGATTTTGAGCCCCAATGGGAACAGTGATGATGTCTGTAAAGCACTGCGGAATATGTTGGCGCTATATAAGCAAAGCATAATGTAGAATTAAAATCAAAAGGGATGGATACCTTTTATTTGCTTGTACATAGTAAAATAGTAACATAGTTTTTAAGGTTGAAGGAAGACTTTAAGTCCATCCAGTTCAACCCATAGCCTATCATGTTGACCAAGAGGAAGGCAAAAAAAAACCCATGTGGCAACACTAAGCTCCACATTGGGGAAAAAAATTCCTTCCTGACTCCAGATATGGCAATCAGACTAGTTCCCTGGATCAACTCCCTATCAAAGAATCTAGTATATATAACCGGTAATATTATAGTTTTCGAAAAAAGGCATCTAGGTCCTTCTTAAACGTTTGTAGTGAGTCACTCATTACAATATCATGTGCAGAGAGTTCCATAGTCTCACTGCTCTTACAGTAAAGAATCCGCGTCTGTGATTATGATTAAACCTTCTTTCCTCCAGACGTAGAGGATGCCCCCTTGTCCCTGTCTCAGGCCTAAGAGTAAAAAGATCTTTAAAAAGGTCTCTGTACTGTCCCCTCATATATTTATACATTATTATAAGATCACCCCTAAGCCTTCATTTTTCCAAACTAAATAACCCCAAGTTTAATAACCTGTCTTGGTATTGCAGACCACGTAGTCCTCTAATAACCTTGGTCGCTCTTCTCTGGACCCGCTCTAGTTCAGCTATGTCTTTCTTATACACCGGTGACCAGAATTGTACACAATATTCTAAGTGTGGTCGCACTAGTGACTTGTATAGAGGTAAAATTATGTTCTCCTCATGAGCATCTATGCCTCTTTTAATGCATCCCATTATTTTATTTGCCTTTGCAGCAGCTGCCTGACACTGGCCACTAAATGTGAGTTTGTCATCTACCCATACACCCAGGTCTTTTTCAGTGACAGTTTTGCCCAGTGTTTTACAATTAAGCACATAATTATACCTTTTATTTCCTCTGCGAAGTGCATGACCTTACATTTATCCCCATTAAAGCTCATTTGTCATTTATCAGCCCAAGCTTCAAGTTTTCATAAATCCTCATGTAATATAAAATTGTCCTCCTCTGTATTGATTACCCTACAGAGTTTAGTATCATCTGCAAATATTGAGATCCTACTCTGTATGCCCCCTACAAGGTCATTAATAAATATGTTGATAACAAATAGGCCCAATACTGACCCCTGTGGTACCCCAGTGTTATCTTGACCCATTCTGAGTGTGTTCCATTAATAACCACCCTTTGTTTCCTATCACTAAGCCAGTTCTTAACCCATTTACAAATATTTTCCCCTATCCCCATTGCTCTCATTTTATGTATAAACCTTTTGTATGGCCCCGTACCAAAATCTTTTGAAAAGTCAATATACACCACGTCCACTGCATTTTTTTGGACCAGTCCCGAACTTACCTCTTAATAGAAGCTTATCAGATTAGTTTGCCCATGTTCATATTGGGTTATGAGGTTATTTTTTTTCAGATACTCCAGTATAGCATCTCTTAGAAAACCCTCTAGGATTTTACCCCCAGTAGAGGTTAAGCTTGCTGGCCTATAATTTCCAAGTTCAGTTTTTGTCCCCTTTTTGAATATTGGCACCACATTTTCTCTACGCCAGTCCTGTGGTACAGACCCTGTTATTATGGAATCTTTAAATATTAAAATTATGGTCTATCCATGACGGTACTTCATTCCTGCAGTACTCTGGAGTGTATACCATCCGGGCCCGGGGATTTGTCAACTTTAGCACTTTTTAGACGGTGCCGTACTTCCTGTTGGGTTAAGCAGGTGACATTTAATGGAGAGTTTTTGTGATCACTGATCATGTTGTCTGTGATGGGATTTTCTTGTATAAATACTGTTGAAAAAAGTAATTTAACATATTGGCTTTTTCCTCATCCTCATCCACCATTTCACCCAGAGTATTTTTAAGGGGGCCAACACAATCATTTTTTAGTTTCTTACTATTTATGTAGTTAAAGAATATTTTGGGATTTTTTTACTTCCTCTGGCAATGAGTCTGTCTGTCTCAATCTTTGCTCTCTTGATTTGCTTTTTACAGATAATTATAGTTAATTTTCTGTATCTATTTAATGCCTCATCACTACCTACTTGCTTTAATTTGCTAAATGCTTTATTTTTGTCACTTATTGCGTCCCTTACAGCCTTATTTAGCCATAGTGGTTTCCTCCTATTTCTAGCATGTTTATTTCCATGGGGTATATATTGTGCACAGGTCCTATTCAGGATACAAATAAACGTCTCCCATTTGCTTTGTGTACTTTTATGTCTCAGGACATCGTCCCAGTTTATTGCACCAAGATCATCTCTAAACCCTTGGAAATTTGCCTTCCTGAAGTTTAGTGTCCTTGTAGCCCCTCTACTACACACCTAATTAAAGGATACATAAAAAAATTATTATTTTGTGATCACTATTATCCAAGTGACCCCCAACTCATATATTTGGTATGCGGTCTGGCCTGTTGGGTAATATTAGGTCCAGCAGTGCCCCCCTTCTTTTGGGTCCTGAACTAGTTGTGAAAGGTAATTGTCTCTGTTTTGTCAAAGACCTATTACCTTTGCTGGAACTGCAGGTTTCTGATCCCCAATGTATTTCAGGGTAGTTGAAGTCCCCCATAATAATGACTTCTCCCTGAGTCGCTGCTTCATCTATTTGCTTTATGAGAATATTCTCCTCCACTTCCATTATTGTTGGAGACTTATAACAAATCCCTATCAGTAGTTTATTTTTTTCCCCTCCCCTTATCTCCACCCACAGAGACTACATTTTCATTAGATTCACCTATATTATCACGCACGATGGGTTTTAAGGATGACTTTACGTATAAACATATATCTTCCCCTCGCTTATTTGTACGGTCATTTCTGAACAGACTATAGCCCTGTAAATTAACAGCCCAGTCATGGCTCTAGTCCAGCCATGTCTCCGATATCCCCAACATGTCATAATTATTTTCCAACAAAATTAATTCTAATTCCTCCATTTTGTTGGTGAGGCTTCTGGTATTAGTATACATGCACTTTATGCATCTCTCTTTACATCTATTTCTTCCTACTATATTGACTGTTCTAACCCCACGCCCCATGCCACCTCCAATTTCATTATTTGTGCCCAGGTTACTATTTACACTATGTTCCCCCCCCTGTACAATAATACCCTCCCCCCAATCCCTAGTTTAAACACTCCTCCAACCTTCTAGCCATTTTCTCCCCCAGCACAGCTGCACCCTCCCAATTGAGGTACAGCCCATCCCTGGCATAGAACCTGTAGCCAACAGAGAAGTTGGCCCTGTTCCCCAGGAACCCAAACCTCTCCTTTCTACACCAATTTCTGAGCCACTTACGGTATTTATCTCCCTAATCTCCTGATGCCTATCTGGCATGGTACGTGGTGCAGGCAGTATTTCAGAGAATACTACCTTGGAGGTCCTTGCCTTAAGCTTGCAGCCTAATTCCCTAAAATCATCATTAAGGAACTTCCATCTACCTCTAACTTCGTCACTTGTGCCAATGTGCACCATGACCGCTGGGTCCTCACCAGCCCCTCCCAGTAATGTGCCGGACTCGAGCGAAAGGTAGGCAGCACACTGTTTGTCATGACTGATTGCCCTATCTGTTCCCCTAATAATTGAGTCCCCCACTACCAGCACCTGCCTGGCCTGCCCTGCTTTCCTGTTTACCACCTTACTGGAGCAGACACTCCTCCGACTTTCAGAGGACATGCCTTGCTGCAGCAGTACTATCCCTGCATTGACACCCCCCTCATCTGCCAGATCAGGACTAGCCTCCCTGGCACTCTTCTCTTTAGCCCACCTGCTAACTGTCACCCCGCTAGCTGCCTCACCGTCCTGCAGCTCCATGCTACCATCCTCCCCCACATCTATCCTATTGAGCAGCTGTTCAGTGAGCAGCAGACTTCTTTCTATATTGTCTATGGATTTCAGTGTTGCAAGCTGCTTATATAGATCCAGTATCTGGACTTCCAAATGCACAACATACTCACATCTCACACAGCAGTATGCACCCTCAACCGGCTGTTCAAGGATTGACATGTGGCAAGATGTACACTGGATGGCATTGTCAGTTATGGAGCTCATTTCCTAATGGGGATTGCACCAGAAAGAAATGTTAAGTAAAAAGAAATATACAGTATTAATCAAATACAACCAGCAATTCAATAATTGCTCCCTACCAAACTCCCTGGATCCAAAGTCACTGAATCACAAGTTACACACTTCCGTTCACACTTACACACTCAGCTCGTGTCACACTCGCTAAAGAAGAAGATTTAAAGAGCTTTTCTTTCCCCTTTAGCAGAAATCCAACCTACAGCTCAATGCACTTCCAAAGGACTGGTCAAGCCATTATATTATAGGACGCTGTCATTAGTAAATGAGCTATTCATTAACCTCCCTGCCGGTATTCCCGAGCGTCACTCGGGGTTAAATTTCGCTTCCAGAAGCGGTAAACCCGAGTGACGCTCGGGTGAATGTGAGAACTGTCTAGAGGTGTCCCCGCTGTGATCCCTCTGTGCCTCCGGTGGGCGCCGCCTTCTTGCTTCCTGGATCCGTCTCTCTGAGCCGCAGAGGCTCATGGGAGGCGGAGCCAGGTGCCAGATTCAATAAATAAAAGTGACACACACACTGTAAATAAATTAAAAAAAAAAAAAAAAGTGAAATCCTTTCAGAATTCCTGTCAGACTCAGATGTGACATTGTATCCACTGAGATCTGACATTTTTTCGTCCTCACTGCCCTGCCTGCCCATTTTGCTGTCATGGCATCAAAGCGTCGCATCTCCAAAGCGGCTGTGGATGTGATGGAAGACAGCGGCAGCGACATAGAGCCCTTTGCGGACGTCAGCGACAGCGACTCGTGGCAGGAATCGTCTGACAGCGACAGCGAAGATGGTGCACCTGACCTCAGTGATGTCCGCACTTGGTGCTCTATTGACTGCGCCATGGATGAGGTACCGCCGCCAAGATTCCCCTTTATCGGATCACCAGGTATGAAGGTGGACGTTGACCCCAGTGACCCCTTGGCGTCCTTCAAATTATTTTTGACGGACGACGTCATTGCCAAAATTGTCGCCGAGACAAATCGGTACCAGCAGCAGTCCACTACTGCGCACACCCGGTTTTCCCGTAACAGGAAATGGGAACCGGTGACCAAAGAGGACATTTGGCAGTTCCTGGGGCTAATTCTTCTTCAGGGGGTGGTGGGGAAACCCCTGCAGAAATGGAATTGGACTACCAATAAATTGCTGGCAACCCCATTTTTTGGCACCGTCATGTCGGAGTACCGCTTTTCCCTGATTATGCGATATTTACACTTTACCAACAATGAGGATTTTGACGCAGCCTCACATCCGGCGCCAAACCTCAAAAAGATTTGGGAGGTGTACCAGCTGATCCTCTGAAATTTCCAGCAGGCCTATGTGCCAGACAGAGACCTCACTGTGGATGAAAGTCTGATGGCATACAAGGGACGCCTCAGCTGGATCCAGTATATTGCGTCCAAGAGAGCCTGGTTTGGCGTAAAATCGTACATGCTCTGTGAGTCGGCCACTGGCTATATCTGGAATTCGGTGATCTACACCGGTAAAGGCACACAATTCGAACCCAGGTACAGCCGCTATGGGATGGCAACATCATCGGTCCTCACCCTGCTTCAGCCGTTGCTGAATCAGGGGTATTGTGTCACAACGGACAATTTCTACACCTCACCGGAGCTGTACGAGTGCTTGCTCAAGCACAAGACGGATGGCTATGGAACTGTTAGGGCCAACCGTCGTGACCTGCCATCCATGTTTTCCAAACAAAAACTGAAAACCGGAGACATGGTTGCCTGGCAGAAAGGCAAGATGATGGCGATGCGCTGGCGGGACAAAAAAGACGTGTGCCTGATGAGTACAGTACATAACACCTCCACTGCCATGGTCCACACAAGAGGTGGGAAAGACATCATGAAGCCACGACTGGTCATCGACTATAATAACACCATGGGAGGAGTCGACAGAGCTGACCAGGCGATGACATTCTATCCGGCGATGCGGAAGCAGCAAAAAAAATATTATAAAAAAATATTCCGCCATCTCCTGGAGCAATGCCTGTGGAACGCATACGTACTGCACAAAAAAAGCAGTGACAGGCCTCTTGTGCATTCAGACTTTGTGTGGAAGGTGGCGCAACTGATTTTTGAATCCAACCCAACGCCATCCGTGTCTGGGAACATATCCGGGCGTCGTGCTAGTGACGTTCCTAACCCAGAACGCCTAACTGGTCGCCACTTTGTGGACTACATTCCACCAACGGCTAAAAAGGCAGCACCTATGCGTGGGTGTGCTGCTCAAAGCGCGACGGCAAGGGCAAGAAAATCCGCAAGGAAACCCGGTTCCATTGCCCAGACTGTGACGTGGGTCTGTGTGCGGTCCCATGCTTCAAGATTTATCACACACAGGATGTGTACTGATTTTTTGTTATTTGACAGGTGTCATTATGTATTTATTGTATTACATTTGATTATTTATTATTCAATAAGAGTATTGATTATTGAATAAAATTATTTTATTTAATTATAATTCATGATTTAATGTTTCAAACTTTATCACATCTGAGAGGTCTACTAGAGTCTTCTTTGATCATGTAATTACTAAGAATTGCAGGCCTACTGTACATAACACAAAATTTCCATGCAAAAAAATGGTACCGCTTCAAAAAAAAAAAAAGCAGGTACCAAAATCATACCGCCAGGGAGGTTAAATCATGTTTTTGAGTTAAATGAATTATTTAAAAGTTTTGCCAAATTCTTTTGACATATAACAAGCTGTATTAAAAAAAATGTAACTCTTGCAATTTTCCCTCCGGCTGCTGGGTGTTGTGTAGACTCTAACTTCCTTTTGTTTCGGGAAATAACACATGGATAAGTAACAATGGTCAGACCGCGACCTTATTTTTTGTACCCTGGATACTGTCATGACTCACTTCCTGCTGGTGATGCCCAAACGGCATCACTGGCAGAGAGTGATCATTTGTGCTGTGCAGAAGGATGATGAAGCATCTACCTGCTCAACATAAGCAATAGGACACTGCAGTGCTGAGGGGCCCCAAGGTGGCATGGAAAATAAATGAAAAGTAAAAAAAATTTAAAAAAAATATCTGAAAAGATAAAAAAAAAGCACAAAACTTCAAATTACCCACCTTTTGCCACATTGAAAATAAAACTGTAAAAAAATACACGTTTTGTACTGCCCCATTCAGAAATGCCTGATCTACAGTGCCTACAAGTAGTCCTCAACCCCCTGCTGATTTAGGTGGTTTGATAAGATGCAAATAAGTTAGAGCCTTCAAACTGCAAACGAGAGTAGGATTTATTAACAGAAGCATAAATCTTACAAACTAAAAAGTTATGTTGCTCAGTTGAATTTTAATACATTTTAAACATAAAAGTGTGGGTCAATTATTATTCAACCCCTAGGTTTAATATTTTGTGGAATAACCCTTGTTTGCAATTACAGCTAATAATCGTCTTTTATAAGACCTGATCAGGCCGGCACATGTCTCTGGAGTTATCTTGGCCCACTCCTCCATGCAGATCTTCTCCAAGTTATCTAGGTTCTTTGGGTGTCTCATGTGGACTTTAATCTTGAGCTCCTTCCACAAGTTTTCAATTGGGTTAAGGTCAGGAGACTGACTAGGCCACTCCAACACCTTGATTTTATCCCTCTTGAAGCAGGCCTTGGTTTTCTTGGCTGTGTGCTTTGGGTCGTTGTCTTGTTGGAAGATGAAATTACGACCCATCTTAAGATCCTTGATGGAGGAGCAGAGGTTCTTGGCCAAAATCTCCAGGTAGGCCGTGCTATCCATCTTCCCATGGATGCGGACCAGATGGCCAGGCCCCTTGGCTGAGAAACATCCCCACAGCATGATGCTGCCACCACCATGCTTGACTGTAGGGATGGTATTCTTGGGGTCGTATGCAGTGCCATTCAGTCTCCAAACGTCACGTGTGTGGTTGGCACCAAAGATATCGATCTTGGTCTCATTAGACAATAGAACCTTGAACCAGTCTGTCTCAGAGTCCTCCAAGTGATCATGAGCAAACTGTAGACGAGCCTTGACATGACGCTTTGAAAGTAAAGGTACCTTACGGGCTCGTCTGGAATGGAGACCATTGTGGTGGAGTACGTTACTTATGGTATTGACTGAAACCAATGTCCCCACTGCCATGAGATCTTCCCGGAGCTCCTTCCTTGTTGTCCTTGGGTTAGCCTTTACTCTTCGGACAAGCCTGGCCTCGGCACGGGAGGAAACTTTCAAAGGCCATGGAAGGCTAACAGTAGTTCCATAAGCCTTCCACTTCCGGATGATGCTCCCAACAGTGGAGACAGGTAGGCTCGACTCCTTGGAAAGGGTTTTGTACCCCTTGCCAGCCTTGTGACCCTCCACAATCTTGTCTCTGATGGCCTTGGAATGCTCCTTTGTCTTTCCCATGTTGACCATGTATGAGTGCTGTTCAAGTTTGGGGAGGGTCTTAAATAGTCAGAAAAGGCTGGCAAAAGAGATAATTAATCCACACATGTGAAGCTCATTGTTCTTTGTGCCAAAACTACTTCTTAATACTTTAGGAGGACCAAACAGAATGTTGGTGGTTTGAGAGGTTGAATAATAAATGACCCTCTGAATTAACTTTTAACGCTTTAAAAAAAAAATATATATATTTTTGGCTGCAGTGCATTTCCCACTTCCAGGCTGATCTACTGTCCAAATGTCACAATGCCAAGTTAATTCCGCATGTGTCAACCAGCTAAATCTGCAGGGGGTTGAAGACTACTTGTAGGCACTGTATCAAAATATAAAATCAATTAATCAGATCTGTAAACTGCGTAACAGAAAAAAAGTCCAAATGCCAAAATTAAGTTTTGTTGGTTGCCGCAACATTGCAATAAAATGCAATAATAGGCGATCAAAACAATGCATCTACCTAAAAATTGTATCCATAGAGAAAACATAAGCCATCACACAGCCCCAGATTCCAAAAAACGACAATGCTATGGGTCACGGAAAATGGCAACAAAAGCACAATTATTTTCTTTAACAACTTCCTAATTGTTTTTCACCACTTATGATACCTTTACACGCCGCGACGGCAGGCTGGATACATCCCGCTACTTCACGTGCACGAGCACGCTCAAACGATTACAAACGGTCAACGCACCCTCTTTACACGCCGCCACAAGGTGCGCTACGCCACGCTACATCTATAGCTAGCTACATCGCCGGGTGTCTCAAGTAGCCAGCTGTAGCTCATTTACACACCGCTATAACCAGCTACTATGGGCGGACCTGGTGCAGCAGGGCCAGCACATAGGCGTGCCACAATTGTGGATTACGAGCCGTCCGTACGCTGATAGGACGAAGCAATAACATCCTGATTGGGCAGGCAGCCCAGGAGGCTGAGTAATACAGCATGCTCGAGTGATTGTGTAGTGTGACTCGTCAGCTCCTTAAATATGCCTCCCTATGCAGCGACTACCAATCGTCATGCAGCAGCTTCCACCAATGATCGCACATGGGGCGCGGTAACACGGAGCCAGGGTCACGCCTTAGCTACATTGCAGCTACATCGCAGGCTGTCCCGAGTTCCCTTCCGTTGCCTCTTTACACGCCGATACAGCTCGCTACCATCGGCGTTGTAGCCATCAGTTTTCGAGCAGACCTAGGAAACAGATGTATCTGTTGCCGGCTGTAGCGTCACGTCTTCAGACGCCGCTACGACGGGCTACATTGGCGCTACAACCTACATTTGTAGCCTGTAGCGGGATGTATCCAGCCTGCCGTCGCGGCGTGTAAAGGTACCATTAAATAACAGTAAAAGTATACATGTTTGGTATCTACAAAATCGTACCGATACGAGGCATCATACTGACATGTCAGATTTACCATGTAGTAAAGATGACTCTAACGAGTAGGATCCCGATACTTGCTACTTGTTGCAAGTCTAGCGAGTCCAATGTAAATGAATGGGGAAGCGAGTATTGCAGCGATTCCTCTGCTGCTGGACCCCATAAAGAAGTCTGGCAGCAGAGGAAAAACCTGCAATTCCCCATTTTATTCTTTAAAAGCCAGCAGCAAAAAACGCGGGCTTTTAAAGAATAGTTAAAAAAAAACGGATTGAACCGGATTGAATCGGTCCGGTTCAATCTGGTCCCATAGACAGTCATGTTAAAGTTAACCGGCTTGAACCGGACTGGGACAATCCGATTTGTTTTAACATGACGGTCTATGTAACCGTATTAAACCTGACCGTTTTTTTCAATCTGAAGGGTTCCCGGACTGCAATTCGACACTGCAGCTGCGCTGCAGAAGAATCTGCTCACCTAACACCCTCCCTCCCGCAGACATTTTGGACAAACTACGGTACCCAAAATCTAGACTCAGGCAGGAGCCATTTTCCGGAGGTCATATAGTTTAGCTGCCCTGCATCAGCTAATTAAGGTGAGTGATGCACATTCGTATACAGCCTTGCCATGACATAGGCATCACAATGGACAGCAGCCAATCATAGTAATGCCACAACCAACATGGCTGCGGCATTACTGACTATGATTGGATAAAATGCTGGGCTGGCTCTTCAATTTTTTCATAGCTAACATGCTGGGCTGTCTCCGTCTCGCAACGTAACATTAACATATTCTATCTTCGGTGAGTACCGAATACAGAATACAGGAGTAGACTCGCTCGTAATACTTGATGCTGACAGCGGGTATCTGGTCAGGTTTTGTAACGATTCAGGGACAATCTGGCTGCATAGCAAACATGTTAGGTTGAACTGGATTGACATGGAGTCCATGACCGCTTTAAGCAGATTCTTTATACGGATTGTACCGGTTTGTACAGATCCGGGTACATTAAACATTGATGTCTACGGTACCTGATTGAACCTGACCGGGTCAATCCGGGACAATCCGGTTCAAAGAAGTAGAGGAATATAATTTACAATTGATTTTCATTGGACTCGTTACTGTGCGAGTAATCGCAATGAAACTCGCAGAGTAAGGAGTCGGCCGAGTACCCTACTACTCGCAGAGTAGCGAGTAGTAATGAGTAGATTCGCCCATCCCTAACAAGGACGCAACTCTTAGTGAGCACATAGAACACATAAAGTCTGGTTCAACTTATGGTCACAGAACATGTTGTATAAAGCTTACGGGGTAGCAGAAATATAGAGGACAAGGAGCTCAAACCCAGAGATATGCATAACCTCTTTCAACATCAAGAAATGAAATATAAAGTCCCTTTACAGAAAAATACATAAAAAAACTGGGTTACACATAGTTATGTCCCTATATTTTACATCTATATTTTATATCCCCACATGCTTAAAGACTCAAAAAGTCTGCGACAAATTTATATAATTAACCAACCAATTTTGTGGCACAAAACTAACTGGGCAATCAAGAAAAAATCTCAACATCTTATTTGGAGAAGTTGTATCATCCCCTCTATTATGATAGATTGAAAATCATGATATTACCCATAAGTCCACTTACTGGAGCTACCAAAACCAGGCTCAGGATGCATAAGACATCAAGGACAGGTAATCCTATGCATGTTTCACTTTTTTGGTGTTACCGCTTCATCAGGGAGAAGCCTCTCTGCTTTCCCCCATTGATTTGTTAAAGTTAGAATTAGCCCTTCCCACCCTCTCTCCTGGCTTCTGTAATTGGTTACCAGTATGGCAACCAAAAACCAAAGTGATGTCAGATTACTGTAAAGCTAAAATTAATGTAGAAATGGGCATGTGCTTCAACATATTTTTGATTGCCAGCCAAGGTAACCTAGGCGACTGGAGTCTCAGCCCAGCATTTTGGGTCCCCATGTTAACAACTGCAGGCTAGCCCTGTTCATCAGGAATGTGTTTAGTGTCTTGCATTTCCATACCTTAGACCGTCAGGCCAGAAGACTGCAGCTTTTTCACCAGTCTCTGTAAGACAGTATCAAAGTATCTCTTTGCAGAAACAGTCCAGCACACAAAGAGTGAACTAAAAAATTTTTACTATAACAACTTTTGAAAAAGGCTATGGTGGTACACAATGTAATTTGCAGCATTTTTCAGACCAAACAGTCATAATTTTAACATAAATGAAAAGAAATGAATTGGTCTGGTAAAAGCTCTTAGGAGGGGGATAAATGGCACAGAACATTAATAGTTGGTAAACCTTTAATGGTCAATGGTTCCTTTTACAGCTCCACAACACGTTTTGACAGCATTGACTGTCTGCTCATGAAGACGTCTTCATGAGCAGTCAGTCAATGCTGTCGAAACGTGTTCTGGAGCTGTAAAGGGAACCATTGACCAATAAAGGTTTGCCAACTATCAATGTTCTGTGCCATCAATTCCCTCCTGAGTGCTTCTACTAGACCGGTGCATTTCTCTTAATTTATCCCCCATCCTTCGGCGAGGGAGCAATGGCAGAAGCAGCTGCGGGATTCCATCTCCCTGGCTGAAGGACCTGGCATCGCCCGGCCGGCCCCATCATGTGACCGCAACCCGGAAACAATGCGGGAGTGGTGAATCGCAGCAGCAGCGGATCCACTCATCCTCCAGTCCAGACAGCACACGAACAGGCCGGTCAACAGTGTTGTGCAGGGGTGCACAACCCCTTCAGGTTAGTAGTCCCCCTGGCCCACTAATTCCCACACAAGCCTATGGTTCTTCACAGCGCACCCCTGTTCTTCTTTTCTTACATAGTTTTAAACAGGCACTTAGCACAGACTATAAAAAGTCTAATAGACACATATATCAATATACACAGTATATAAGAGAAGTCCCACAGGGATCAGCAGACTCCATTAAAATTGGGTAAAGTCCATTAAGAGAACAGTCCATTAAGGGCTTTGAGGTGTAGTCCAAAGGCTGCAGTCCTGCTAATCCAGCTGAGGGAAGCGCAACTGGTGCTCAAATTGTAAAGGGGAAAAATGAAATGATAAGAAAAATAGGCCATGCTTTTATATGAACTAAAGAACAACTGCAAAAAACTCCTTCTTCAGACAAAATGACAACTCACATGGACAGGTCAGTGACCCAACAACAGGCTTTTTTTAGGGAAGTCCTTTTTTAATTGGAATCAAAAGTCTTGAGCAGCTTTTTGAACACTGCCCGTGATAAAGGTTTTGCATGGTACTACGTTGCTGGACAGTTTCAGGGATCACTGGGGCTACTCCTCCAGGGGCTTTTCCAGCAGCACCTGCTTCCCAACACACCCCATAATGGCTATTATTGGAGAAGAGGATGGAGGAATAAGGGTATGTCCACTCCCTCTAGGAGAGACAGGAGGAGCTTGCCCAACACCGATAGGCCCTTCAGGAACAGTGGCCCCTGAGGGTTTGTCTGCAGCTGGCTGACTTCTAAAAGAAACCTGGCCTCCAGCTGACAGAACATCCTCTCCTGCTCTCCTGCTGACAGTTTTCAAATTTGGTGAGGATCCAGACTTATGCCTATGGTGAACCACACTTTGCTGCCATTCACCTTCATGAAGGTAACCTACTGTCCAATATAGAGCGTGCTAAGTATTTTGGGAGAATGACCATTCAGCAGGGTGGACCATGTTACCTATGACCTGTCCCCTCTTCAGCTATGAAACCCAACCCCCATCTTCTGCATTATTATTATTATCATTTATTTATCGAGCACCATTGATTCCATGTTGCTGTACATGAGAAAAGGTTACACACAAACAAGTCAAAAATACAACGAACAAACTAACAGTGTCAGACTGGTACACACACACAGGGGAGAGAGGACCCTGCCCTTGTGGGATTACATTCTACAGGGCAATGAGGAGGGAGACAGTAGGTTGGGTCTGCTCTGGTTTTGGTTGAGTGCCAGGACCAGTGGTGGTGAGGTGGCACCATGGTCATTGCAGGCTGTAGGCTTTCCTGAACAGATGGGTTCCGCTTGAAGGTTCAGAGTGTAAGGGATATTCTGACATTTTGGCGTGCAGAATTCCAGAGGATGGGGGATGCTTGGGCGAAGTCTTACAGGTGGTTAGATGAGGAATGTACAAGTGTGGAGGAAAGAAGGAGGTGTTAGGAGGATCGAAGATTAAGAGTTGGATGATATCAGGAGATTAGTTCAGAGGTATATAGGGAAGACAGATTGTAGATGGCTTTGTAAGTCAATGTAAGTAGTTTGAATTGGATACGCTGGGGAATTGGGAGCCAGTGGAGGGATATGCAGAGGGGAGAAGTGGGGAAACAGCGAGGAGAGAGGTGGATTAGTCAGGCAGCAGAGTAAAAGACAGATTGGAGAGATGCAAGAGTGTTAACAGGGAGGCCACAGAGGAGGAAGTTGCAGTAGTCGAGATGGGAAATGATGAGGGCATGCACTAGTAGGTAAGTAGATTGAGTGTTGAGAAAGGGATGAAGTCTGGAAATATTTTTGAGTTGGAGGCGGCAGGAGGTCGCAAGAGCTTGAATGTGTGGTTTGAAAAATAAGGCAGAGTCAAGAGTTACACAGAGGCAGTGGACTTCAGGTGCAGGGCAAAGTGTGATGTCATTCATTGTGATAGACAGATTTGGTAAGGGAGGTGCGCGAGATGAAGGAAAGATGATAAGTTCAGTTTTGTCTAGGTTTAGTTTAAGAAAACGAGAGGAAAAAAAGGAGGATATGGCTGATAGACACTCTGGGTTTCTGGACAGCAGAGAGGTGATGTCTGGGCCAGAAAGATAGATCTGAGCGTCATCAGTGGAAAGATCGTACTGGAATCCATGGGACTTTATGAGTTGTTCAATGTCAAGGGTATAGATGGAGAAAAGAAGGGGTCCAAGGACAGAGCCTTTAGGGACCCCAAAAGAGAGAGGATGGGGTGAGGAGGTAGTGTAGGCGTGGGAGACACTAAATGTGCCATTGGAAAGGTAGGATGAGATCCAGGAGAGGGCGTCAGTGATACCAATGGACCAGAGGACCTGTAATAGGAGGCAGTGGTCGACGGTGTCGAATGCAGAGAATAGGTCAAGAAGGAGGAGGATGGAGAAGTGTCCGTTAGCTGTGTCCATATTTTGGTTAAAGTGGTTTCAGTGGAGTGGTGGGAATGGAAGCCAGATTGAAGGTTGTCAAAGAGAGAGATGAGAGGCAGGAGGAAAGTACAGTGTGGACATGCTTTTCAAGAAGTTTAGAGGCAAACAGCAATATGGGGCAGTAGATGGATGTGGACGTCGGGTCAAGAGATGGCTTCTTTAGGATAGGTGTAATTGTTGCATGTTTGAAAGCGGAAACGTACCGAAGGTTAGATATAGGTTGAAGAGCTGTCTTAGGGCTGGGATAAGTGTGGTGGTGAGGTTGGGGAGGAAGTGAGAAGGGATGGGGTCTGATGCACAAGTGGTGAGCTGCGATCTGGAGAGGAGGTGTGCAAGTTCTCCTTCAATGATGAAGGGGAAGAGGGTTAGTGGGGGAGGGGAGTGGTCTGGTATACATAAGGGTTGTGATGGTTGGGTAGAAAAGACTTGTCATATCTGATTGATCTTGTTGGTGAAGTGTGTTGCAAAGTCTTCTGCAGAGATACAAGAAGTATGAGGGGCAGTGGGGAGTGGAGGAGGGAGTTAAATGCATTGAATAACTGCCTGGGGTTGTGGGACAAAGAGGATATGAGGGTATTGAAGTAATTCTGTTTAGTGGTGGTGAGTGCTGAATTTGAGAAGTGCTTGTTTGAATGCTGTGCAGACTTCTTGTGAATGTGTTTTCTTCCAGCGCCGCTCAGCAACCCTAGACGTGATTTTAGCCCCGCCCCTTTCATGATGCGGCCAGGCTCTAAGCAAGGCAGCAAGCTGAGAGGGGCGTGCATAATTACAAGGGAGCATCAGACAGGCACGCCTATTGAGACTTATTCAGAAACAGAGAACTCACACAGGACGAAGTGAATATAAACTTTTCTCTACTTTACAAAATCAATTTTTTCTGCAAAAGGGATGGCTAGAAATGCTAAGAGTGGGTGCAGGGACAGGAATAAAGATGCGGGGGGGGTCAGATTGTGGGGTCAGGTTCCCTTTAAATTACCTGAAATATCCCCTGAAGGCCAAATACTACTCCAGGCCAAGATAACGAGAAGGGAGGTCGAGGAGACCCTGGCATCTACACCAAACAGAAAGGCGCCAGACCCTGACGGATTCCCTGTAATCTATTATAAGAAATTTGCAGATACACTAATACCATATTTAGAACAATTATTCAATAACTTATTATCGGGTTCCATCCCACCAACACAGGTCCTTGAAGCCTATATAACTGTAATACCAAAGGAGGGGAGAGATGGCACCTTGTGCAACAATTACAGACCAATTTCATTACTGAACACGGATATGAAATTATGGGCAAAACTCTTAGCTAATAGAATTAACTTGGTCCTGGGAGACCTTATTCATCCTGACGAGGCCAGGTTTGAGAGGGGGCGAGAGGGAAAGGACAATTCAACTAAAGTTTTACAAGCTGTCTCGTACGCTAGGCACATGGGGAAGCCTCTCGTCATCCTCTCAACGGACGCCGAGAAGGTTTTTGACCGAGTGAGTTGGCAATTCATGGATAGCGCATTACGAAAATTCGTCTTCCCCCCCCCTTCCTTCATAGAAGCGATTTTTGGCTTTTATCCAATAAATTTAAAATTAGCAATGGGACCAGACAGGGCTGTCCTCTCTCCCCGACTTTGTTTGTGGTGGTTACGGAAATGTTAATGCAGGCGATCCGTCAAAATGATAATATAAAAGGAATTAACATTGGATCTATCCAGGTGAAGACGGCAGCTTTTGCTGACGACTTGTTACTGATGATATCCAACCCGTCTGTGGCGGTGCCGGAGCTCCTCGGCCTCTTAGACACTTTTGGGGAATTATCTAATTTCAAAATAAATTTAGACAAGACAGAAGCACTAAACATAACAGTTTCCAGGAGAGAGGTACGGGCCCTCTGGGACTCCACACCCTTCAAATGGCCCAAAGATAAGCTTAAATATCTAGGCATACAAATTATGAATGACCCCCAATCATTATATGCACAGAACTTTATTCTGCTCATTGGTAATATTAAAAATGTACTGAAATCATATGACCTTCCGCTGCTTTCATGGCTTGGAAGAGTCAATATTATAAAATCATATATCCTTCCCAAAATATTCTACGTTATGAATATGGTCCCAATTTTCCTACCCAGCTTATTCTTTCGGTTTCTAAATCGAATAATTTCAAAATTCGTGTGGAAACACAAAAAAGCTAGGATTTCGTTCAGGATTCTCATGCTCCCTAAGAGGAGAGGAGGTTTGGGACTTCCGGATCTCGTCTCCTACTACAGAGCTATACAATTGGCGAGATGGCTGAAACTCACTCAGATAGCCTCTAAAGATAGCACACAACACATTGGACTCCAACTTTTACACCCTAGGATAAATAGTCTATTATGGACAAACAGCCTACCAGACAGTGATAGTTTTGATGAGATTCTAGCCACTACTCTAGCTGTAAGACGTATGTTGGTCCCGATGCATTTCCCTGAATGCGAGTTCCTGGATAAAATCCTGATAATGATGATACCATATCTAATAGATGCTGAATTCTCAGACCCATATGGCCTATGGAGGACACTCCCAAACAAAACCATCTCTAGGTTACTACGAGGAGACATCCCATGTAGGAATATCTGGCCGATAGAAGCTAAAAAACAACCACAGACATTCCTTCAGGAACTACATGTGGCTCATTATATGAAAAAGATCATGAGCCCACTAAGGAAATCTACTAGGTGGAAGTGGCTGGAGATACTAGTGAATGTGAAACTACCAATCCCTAAACTCATTTCCAAGATATATAATAATCTACTTGATAACACATTAATTTTCCATCCACTCTCCGTACACTCTTGGGAGATTGAGCTCGGTATCACGCTATCTTAAGATCATAAAACAAAACTCTGTCAGAATTCACATGGCTTCTCCAGATGTGTACTACTAAAGGAGATGTCTTATAAGCTCTTCTCAAGATGGTATTACACTCCTGAAAAATGTTTGAGGTGCGGGGTATCGAGGGGCAATCTGACCCACATATTTTGGACATGCCAGAAATTGAAAGAATTTTGGACAGAAATCAATACAATACTACAATCCATGAATCTCAAAAAAAACTGATCTGACTGCAGTGGAGGCTCTCCTATCGCTCTCATCAGACAAAAAACATGGGCAAGCGCCAGTGATGGTGGGAACATGAAAAATGAGCAGATATGCAATGACCTTCTGGTGCGAGTGCATTGCGATGTTTTCTCGCAGTGCACTGCAGAGATTTTATATGTGGATGTGAGTAAACTCTCAGGGATTTTATACAGGGGTACAGTGAGCATTTTGAACCCACAGGTACTTCACAAAATTTGATAACAATAGGTCATCATATTGAACATTTTCTTTTATTCACACTAAATTTCTCATTTTTAGCGTATGCTCCCACAATCCAGAAACACTCCATCCTGGACACAGTTTCTCCGCTCCCTCAAGGATGCTAGAGACCTCCGCAGATGAATGCTATTACCCATGTCCACGATCTGCGTTCAGGACACGTTGGCTTTTTCCTACATTTACCCACTGAGATTTCCTATGACTTTGCAGTACTAAATTGAATGCAGATCAATTTATGCTATAGAGAAAACAAGCATTCACTGTGTTTGTACCATACAATGCAGTGATTTGGATGTAGTTATAACATACGGTGTCCAAATTGCTGCAAATACTGATTGTGTGGACATACCATTAGGGATCTAGTTTTCATAATGGGTTAATTTATGGGGGGATTCTGTTGTATAGGCACTCTAGAGGCCCCCAAGTTAGTTCAACTTTTCAAAAATTCAAATATTGCTTCTTCCCTTCAGATTCCTCCTGCTATCAACAAAAAATGTTTCTGACCACATGTGGAGTATCACTGAGCTTATAAGAATGGTGGTAACAAAGTGTGAGGTCCACCTTTTGGTGTTACCTCTTGTAAAAGTGAAACATTTGGAGCTGAAGCAACACTTTTGTGGACAAAAGAAAATTTTTAACATGACAACCAATTGTTATCAAATTCAGTAAAGTACCTGTGGGTTCAATATGCTCACTATACCCCTGGATAAAATCCTAGAGTTGTCTGGCTTCCAAAATGGAGGGTTACTTGTGGTGGGTTTCTACTGTTTAGGTAAACTAGGGGTCTGGCAAATGCAGCATGGTGCCGCCATCTATTTCAGCCATGTTTGCTTTGCAAAGTCCAAATAGCACTTCTTCTCTTCTGAGGCCTCCCGTTTTTTTCAAACAGAGATTTGTGACCTCAGCGCATTCAGAAGAAATTGGGTAACAAATTTTGACATCCAATTTGTCATGTGATCCCTTGTAAAATTGAATAAATTGAGGCTAAAGCAACACATTTAGGTAAAATATAAATGTATGTCTTTTTTTCATTCCACTTTGCATTCATTCATGTGAAATGGCTGAGGGGTTAATAATCTTCTTGAATGTGGTTTTAAGCATTCTGGGGGGTGAATTTTTTGAAATGGTATCACTTTTAGATATTTTCTGTCATATAGGCCCCTCAAAGTTGATGCGCTCCCTTAAAAAGTGGTTTTGTAAATTTTGATGTAAAAATGAGAAATTGCTGATAGACTTTGAATGTGTTTATCTTTCTAAGGCCGGCTACACACCACGGTGTGAACCGGTCCGGGGCTGTCCGATGTGAATCAGACAGCCCGATTTGCAAACAGAACCAGAGGGTAAATAGGCCCTCCGATCCGGTTTGCAGCCGGCCTCTGAAGATCGCAGCTGCAGCTGCTGAATTTTCAAGATCGCGGCTAGCGGGGAGCTAGCCGCAGTCCTGAAAGCTCAGCAGGGGTCTGCTAGTGGTGATGAATTTAACAGCGCTCACTGCTAAACTCCTGCTCCTGATTTTATGTCGGATGGGGCGTTATCCAGCGCCATAGACCCCCATGTTAGGATCTGGGAGGATCCTATTTAGTCCAATTTTTCCCCCTGACACAAAAACGTTGCTTGCAACGTTTATGTGGCCAGGAGAAAAATCCGAATTGTCCCGGATCCTCCCGGACAGATGGAAACTGGATGGCACATAGCTGCAATCCGGCTCCATCCGGCCCCATAGCACTAACGGGCCAAAATCGGATCCGGGGCTGTCCAGTTAACACCGGACAGCCCAGGATCCTTAAAACCGTGATGTGAAACCAGCGTAACAAAAAAACAATGTAGGTTCCAAAATTGTGTTGATGTAAAGTAGACTTGTGGTAAAAAGTAAATAGTGTGTATTAACTTTTATGTGGGATATTACTCTTGTTTAATGGATTAAAAATTCAAAATAAGAAAATTGCTAAATTTCACCAAAATTCAATTGAAACGCAAAAAATATTGTTCTAAATTTACCAACAACATGAAGTAATATATGTCACCAAAAAACAGTCTCAGAATCACTGGGATCCGTTGAAGCTTGACTCTACCCAGGGTTAACACATAGTCTCCGTCACTGCGTCTGGGATTATCTTCAGTCTTGACAACTTGATGATGGTGTTCCAACCAATCAGTGAGCTCAGTGGCTCTATTAGTCTTGTGCAGTGAACTCAGGCAGAGCCACTGAGCTCAGTTAGTGGCAGCGGCGCTGTCAACATGATGTCAGCACTGCAGACACTGCCAAAAAGGGACGTGACATTTATGGAAAATATTTCTGTACCTGTAATGGGTAAAGCACATGTCCTAAACTCATTCATGCTGATGAAAAACATGTTATCAATGCACATAAAATACACAAGGATATAAACCAAAAAGAGAAAGCTTGGACAGAGGTTGGAAAAATAAAAAAAATCATATTGTTGTAGGGTCTTGCCAGGCCCAATGCCCGAGGGGTTCAAAAAAATATTATACACATCCTGCCCCTTATCTGTTCCACCACTGCAACTCCTTGACCAACACTGGTTCCTTGTCTTCTGCTAAGGTCTTCTTCTCTTCAGTCTTCATTTTTGGCATGTCTAATGATGACTAGGCCTCATGTGATATCAAGAGGTGTCATCATCCACATCTTCACTAAGATCGGGTGGTATGATGTGTCTTAAGGTCTACTCAGCAAAGAAAGAAGACTTAAGAGGAGATTGGAGCTAATAAGGGGAAGCCAGTATAGGATTGGCAGGGAGCTAAGTTGGCTGGAAAGCTGAGTGTAAGGCTATGTTCACACACAATTTGCGTTTTTTTTAGCACTCTTAAAAGCACTTGCGTTTTTTTAAGAGTGCTAAAAAATGTCCCTTGTGTGTCTGAAAGGATTTGCCACGTTTTTGGACTTAGTCATTTTTTCACCAAAAACGCAGGCAAAAACGCAAGCGTTAACGCAGGGTGCATAAATGTGCCTTTTAAAAACGCATGTGTTTCCCATAGGGCCCCCATGTTTAAAAAACGCATGTGCGTTTTTTTCAAAAACGCATGCGTTTTTTAACATGGGGCCCCTATGGGAAACGCATGCGTTTTTGAATGGCACTAAAAGGTACTAATGTACCATGCGTTTTTGCATGCGTTTCCCATAGGGCCCCATGTTAAAAAAACGCACATGCGTTTTTTTACAGCACCCAAAAACGCTGCATGCAGCGTTTTTTGGACTAGGGGTAAAAAACGCAAATGGAGCTGAAAAACGCAGCTACACTCAAATGTACCCTGTGTTAACACACCTGCGTTTTTTTTAAAAGCCCAAAAACGCAGAGATGGTCAAAAAAACGCATGTGTGTGAATATGGCCTAATATTTATTTGTTATTAACCCTGAAAAGAATCCAATCTGAATACTGTTGTATCTGAACAAATTGAATTACGAAAAAAAATGCATTTGGGCAAACCCCAATTCTTTGAGAACCTTCTTAGTGAATTCTATTACCTGTGAATGAGGTTGGATGTGCATTTCATAGTTTCATATAAAGCTACATTCTCCGGCAGCAGGTTCCTTTGGAAATAACAGCTCATTCCTGGAGGTTGTGGAAGCTGAATTTGCTGCAAATAGATGACCACTACACTGGTTTCCTTTAACAAATAAATTAGCTTCACGAGACAACTATTTAATGACCTGTAGATCTAGGTGACTCTCAATATTTGGATATTATATTTGGATGTGCTTTTATTCTTTAAAGAGGTTGTCCACTTCTTTGATATTGATGGCCTATTCTTAGAATAGGTCATCAATTTCTGCTGAGTGGGGTCCGACACTGAGCACCCCTCCATGGTGTTCCTGTTTCGTACACTGTTTCAAGCTGTCTGGAGATGAATTTAGCTGATCAGTGGAGGTGCCTTGTGTTGTACCTAGGGATGGGCGAGTCTACTCGCTAGGACTCGTTACTCGGCGAGTAGTAAGGGACTCGCAGGACTCTGTACTCGGCGAGTTTCCCAGCGATTTCTCGCACAGTAACGAGTCCAATGCAAGTCAATGGCAATCCTAGTTTTGTCAGAGTTTACTTTTTCTCACTCGCTAGACTCGCTATATCACATCGCTATGTAGCTTGAATCTCCCCAAATCGTTTAAATAATCGCACCGCTTCACGGATACCCGCTGTCAGCAGCGAGTCTGAGCGAGTCTATGAATCCGAGTCCTGTATACTGTATTCAGGACTCGCGAATACAGAATCTATTATGTTCCGACAAAGCTTCCGAGACAGCCTAGCGTGTTAGGTCAGAAAACGTGTGAAGATGGACAAGCATGTTAGCCAATCATATTCAGTAATGCCACAGCCATGTTGGTTGTGGCAGGACTATGATTGGCTTCTGTCCATCGTGATGCCTATGTCATGTATGAGAGGCAAGGCTGTATATAAGCCTTGCCACCGCCATTTTGGGCACATTCCTGTGAAGATCTGAGCTAGAGCAGGCTGAGGTAGATGCTGGAGCAGATCATAGGGAGTGTCAGTCAGTGTAGGGAAACTAAAAAGATTCCTGATATTTAACCAAAACAGCTCTTGTGAGAGCTACCAGGAGGACAGAGGAGTACTGTGTAGAGGACTGTAGGCAGGCAGGCAGGCAGGGAGGAGCAGCCTTACAGTGCACACAGGACCGACCTCGTAGCTTAGGCTGGGTTCACATTTGCGGACCCCTACGCAGCGTTCTGCAGACGGGATCCGCCAGCTCCTATCTTTATAATGGGAGCGCACGGTGCTGCGCTTGACAGCGCAGGACCGTGCGCACCCATTCACTCCCATATGTGATCTGTGCGCAGGCGGACGCCTGCGTACAGATCACACAGTCTCGCCCGCACCAGGGACGCGACATGTTGCATTCCTGGTGCGGACAAGACTGTGTGATCTGTACGCAGGCGTCCGCCTGCGCAGAGATCACATATGGGAGTGAATGGGTGTGCACGGTCCTGCGCTGTCAAGCGCAGCACCGTGCGCTCCCATTATAAAGATAGGAGTTGGCGGCCGCTGCGGTCACATTGCGGATCCCCTCTGCAGAACGCTGCGGAGGGGTCCGCAAATGTGAACCCAGCCTTAGCTTACTCACTCAGCTTTCCTAATAGCTGAAGTCAGAGGCTTAGGGTACTTTCACACTAGCGTTTATTTGAAATCACGGCAGATGCGGTGAAAAAAACGCATCTGCCACGATTACCGCATACCGGCTGCACTTGCGGCACTGTTTTGGCACAGTGGCGGCAAGCCCCATACAATGTATAGGCGGGCTTGCGGCAGTTGCCGCAAGTGCGGTTTTGGCACTTGCAGCAGGTGCGGCTGCGAAAAAACCCGCTGTCAGCCGCGTTTTTTTCACGGCCGCACCTGCCGCAAGTGCCAAAACCGCACTTGCGGCACCTGCCGCAAGCCCACCTATACATTGTATGGGGCTTGCCGCAACTGTGCCGTAACCGTGCCGCAAGTGCAGTCGGTATGCGGTAATCATGGCAGATGCGGTTTTTTCACCGCATCTGCCGCAATTTCAAAAAACGCTAGTGTGAAAGTACCCTTAGCTGAGGTACTATTTCTTATTTTTTTGCACCTGATAGATTTTGGGTCATAATAACCTACCTGCAAATAAGACAAACACATGCGAGTTTGGCCTCGGAGACAGCAGCAAAAAACTGTTGCGAGTGGGGTTTCCAAAACGGCAATGCGAGCGCTTTCCGAGACACATCTGCGATTTGTAAATCGCACATTACTGGCTATTACTCGCTTCCCCATTCATTAACATTGGACTTGCTAGACTCGCAACGAGTAGCGAGTCCCGGGCTCGGACTCGCTAGAGTCAAGCAATTCCGAGTAATTTAGGACTCGCCCATCACTAGTTGTACCCAAACTGGTCTGATATTGATGATCTATCTCAGTGATGGTCAACTTTTGAGCTTGGCATGTCCAAATTTGCCAAAAAACAAGCATACCGTAACTCGCATGGTGTGTCACTTTGAGAAAAACCCCAAATTTTCTGATATTTGTAGCTGTAATAACAAAAAAGTTATAGTCAATATTGCCCCCATTTTGGTATATAACCCCTTATCCTGGATATAGACCCAATACTGTTATATACCCCCCATCCTGGCACATTACCCCCCCATCTTGGTATTAGCCCCTTATCCTGGATATAGTTCCCCTGCCATTCTTGTGCATTTCCACCCCATTTTGGTTTATAGCCTCTTATCTTGGATATAGCCCACCATCCAGGTACATTACCCCCCATCCTGGATATGGCCCCCATCGTAGCATACACACAAAAATAATAAATGGTGTAACTCACTTATCCCTTGCTTCTCTCCATCGCTCCCTGCTTGTAGAACTTTGCATTCTGAGTCCTGTGTGTGGTGTCTTCCTGAGCGCCGACATCTGATCATGTGACCGACACAGAATAGTGATGACATCACTGTGCAGTGCTGGTCACCTTGATGAAGCTGACAATCAAAGTGTCAGTATCCCGCCTCCAGATGATGACACTTTGATTGTCAGCATCAATAATGCGCCGTTCGCGCCGCTCTTGTGCCGCCTCCGAATGTTGACACTGCTTGACTGCAAGCAGTCAGTGTCAATCAAGGTGTCAGTATTCAGAGGCGGGACAAGTGCGGCAACTTAGTGAAGCCTGGAAACACACCTTTTGCTATCAGCGGTGGGTGAAACTTCACCATGACACTCGTGTCAGCAAAAACGCCTTGGTGTGACACTGCTGACACGTGTATCATAAATCAGCCATCACTGACCTATCTCAAGGCTAGTCATAAATAGCTATAGTATTTTGTATTGGTGATCAATACAATTTGTATTGATAGAAAGGTTATCATAAGAGCTGGTGACAAAAATGGGTCAGCTTAGGATAGTTCAGTAAAATAAGACAATGTATAAAGCCAGAATAAACAAGAAAGCTGGCTTCTTTCATTACAGGCACTTTACTCAGACTTTGCTTTTACTTTCACACACAAATACAACATTCAAATGTTCAAGAGTTAAATCCTTTCAGGAAGCGAAGAAAATCCAGTACAATTATAGAGAATTCCTCACCTACATCACTCACTCTACCTTTTATACACGGCTCAGCCTCCAGGGTGTAAGATGCAAGAAATCCTTTATCACCTGTAGGAGTAACGCTGATCCGTCAGCACCCGTGTAACATGAGCAGCCATAGATTTCATAAGTAATGTATGGCATTGTGCTATTGCTGTACTTCAGTTAATTTTGCTTCAATATTCTGCAAGTACAAAAGTATTCATACCGTATCTGTATCTCGTAGAAGAGGGAAGTGACAAATCATACAGAAATGTGTCTAATTACTCCATGACACAAAACATTAGGATAAACTGATGCCCAACTAGGTGTCATGATGGTCTCTCTTAGCCAGGGTCAGATTCGTGTCAGCCTGACAAATCTGTTTATAACTTAGAATTCTGCAGCCTGAGCGCAAGTGTTAATGTGGTGTAACGCTGTGCTCAGCCTGCCTGTACATCCCTATGGGTACAGGTCTCCCAGAGCAGCCGGCCACTTTACACAGAAGGACTAGAGATGCGCTATTCCTGAGCGTACGTTGAGCAGGGAGAAGAACCACTGTATAGAGGGGGGTGCACACTAGTGTCAGACATAGTGTGAACATAATGAGGCAACAACATATTCATCATATGGCATCCACATAGAATAATCACGATAGGGTTTGGAGTAAACCCAGGGCCTGTGGGATACAGTGAGCGGCCCTCACTGTACCCCACAGGCCCTGGGTTTACTTCAAACCCTGGCGTTATCTATAATGGTACCTTTACACGCCGCTACAGAAGGTTAGAAACAACCGGGTGTCTCACGTGCACGAGCACGTAGCAACGGTTGCAAACGGTACCCGATACCTCCTTTACACGCCGCTACAAGGTGCTCTACAGAAGGTTTAATCTATCTCTGGATGCACCGCCGGGTGCCACAAGTTACCTTCTGCAGAGCACCTTACCTCATTTACACGCCGCTACAGAAGGTAATATGGGAGGACCTGGTGTAGCAGGGACAACACATAGGCGTGCCAGAATTGTGGATTACGAGACGTTCGTACGGTGATAGGACAACGCAATAGCATCATGATTGGGCAGCCAGCGCAGGAGGCTGACTAATACATGACACTAGAGCAATTGTGTAGTGTGACTGGTCAGCTCCTTAAATATGCCACCCTATGCAGCGACAACCAATCGTAATGCAGGAGCTTCCACCAATGATCGCTGAAGGGGGCATTTTCCCGGAGGCTGTGTCACGCCCCAGGGAATTAACTAGGTGGCGAAAAAAACCTTTACCTTACCTTATTTAGACGCCACTAGCATCGGGTTGAAATCAACCTGTTTTAGAGCACTGCTCTGAAACAGGTGCCGAAAGTGACGGGTGGCAACAAGATAGTTTGCACACCGCTACCTCGGGTTGATTTGACGGTGCAAGATACATTTGTCTCCGAAACCCGGTTGTTTTCTACCTTCTGTAGCGGCGTGTAAAGGTACCATAATAGGTAATGACTCTTAGATATACCTTGATCTTGGGTACTTGACATACAGGTGCCATAATCCTAACAGCCTCGGCTGATGTATATGCATATACAGTATATAATATTGTGGTTATTCTATGTGGGTGCCATATAACGCATATATTTTTGCCTCACTATGTTCACACTATGTCTGATCTACTACTTTTTGCTTGAGGATGAATGTACTACATAGGGGTGCCTCTCCCCTACCTAACCTATTAGGAGAACCCCAGTACAATAGTCTGGCACTTTAATTTTGATCAGTGATTTAACTCAGTATTATCGTTGTACCCTTTGCTAACTCTATATGTTTACCTATAGATCCTTCCTGCATATATCTTTTTGTAGGAGTGTGTTGGGTCAGTGTTATGCTACCATGTAACTTGTTTTTAATTGATTTTATAATTCTCTGTTTAAACCTATCACTTGCATAATACAAAAATAAAAAAAATATTTGTCACTACTCATAGTGTGCACCCCCGCTCTATACAGTGGTTCTTTTTCTCCCTGTTCAATATTCTCTTCCACTGTGCGTGGTAGCACCTGGTATATAGAGATGAGCGATGTTCGATTCGAAATGTTCGCCAATCTCAAATCGTAGCTGTTTTGGGCAGTGTTCGAGTCATTCGACGAATGCGAACAATTACCTTCAAACTCGGAAGTTCAAGGTTATGTGATAACAGTTTGTTCACCAAAAGGAGCCTATAAAGTGGTCTGGGGGCAGAGGAAGAGGCTGAAATGGGGGCATGATTCTTTGAAAGCCGGCGGTAAAAAGCCGCCTGCTTTTAAACAATCATTCAGCTCGATCCACTGCCCCCAGCAGCCTCCCATCCCGATCCTCCGCTCCCCTCGCCACCTCCCATCCTGATCCTAAGTTAGGACCGGGCGGGGAGCAAAGCACCACGGATATGTAGCTGAGCTAAAGAAGAAAACCTGATTGGACTACGTCAGACGGAAGAGGAATTTTTTAATAAAGATGGAGTCTCTAATTGTATTATTTGTTTTATTTCCAATAAAATTTTTTTTCTCTGTGTTGTGTTTTTTAAAAAAATCACTAGAAATGCATGACGTTCATGTCTAATATTGGCATGACCCCATGAATTTCGGGCTTAGGGCCAGCTGATAGCACAAAGCTGGCCCTAACCCCTTTATTACCCAGTAAGGCACGGCACCAGGGCCCTGGATGAGCTGGGTTCAGCCCAGAAGATGGCGCTTCTCCGAACGCGCTATTTTCTAGGGTGGCTGCGGGCTGCAATTCGCAGCCGGGGGTGCCCAGAAATCTTAATTTAAAGCTCCTCTGATTGGCTGTTTGTTTGACAGTGCAGTGAATATGTAATGAGCTTAATAGGCAGCACTGGAAGTCACAGCGGGAGACTATTAAGCCTGATCTAGCTATTCAATCCATGCTAACTTTCACCAGCATGGTGCTACAAACTCGCACAGTGTGCTGTCTGGGTGCGAGATTTTCTCACACCCATAGACTTGAATTGCCCGCACGCACATAAAAAATCGCGTACAGTCCTCATTGAGGATGCTGTACTGTAAAATGCTAATGCAAAGTGCCTAGCATATAGTCCTGATGCTGGGAGCCGTCAGCTTGTAATATAATGAATGAATGAAAGCCGACAATAGCGGTTCAGGGATTACCAGCTAAGTTAACCCTGACATGCAGTCCTGAGTGGACAGCATGTTTCTAGGGGGGGTGGACACCCCCTAGAGACATGTTGCCCACATGCATTCTTATTATAATAACCCTTTGTTCATCCCTGCGGCAGCAGGATTGAACAAAGCCGCCGGCTGCCGCAGGCATTCACATATGCCTTGCGGCAGCTTCGTGGGCTCCCATAGGAGCCCATTATAACAAATCAGCTGTGGCAGGGATACCGCTCCGAAAACTGCAGCCTGCATGAATTTTCACGCAGGCTGCAGAGCCGGAGGCGGTAACCGGATAGCTTGTAAAGCAATCCTGTTTTTATAATGGGCTCCTATGAGGAGCGTTTCCTGCTCCGGATCAGGTTTTTTTAAAAAAAAAAAAAAATGCAAGTGTGACCCTAGCCTAAGCCAAACACTAAACAAGTCCAAATTTTCCATCCTCTCTTATATGTGAGACCTTCCATCTCTTGTAATAATCTAGTTGTGCACCTTTGAACTGACTCTTAACTTCTGAAGTTCTTTTTTAAATTGTGGAGCTTAAAACTGGTCCCCATATTCTAGATGCGGCCTTACAAGTGATTTGTAGAGGGGTAAAAATACATTGGGATCATGGGATTTTATCTCTATTCATACACCCTAAATTCTTGTTTGCTCTTGCAGCTGCTGCTTGACATTGAGTACTGCTGCTCAGTTATTTGTCACTAGAAAAAGTCCTTCTCCTGTTCTGTAGTCCCGAGCTTACTTCCATTTAATCTATATGCAGCATTAGGATTCCTCCATCTTAGGTGCATTACTCTACATTTATCAACATTAAGTTTCATTTGCCAAGTGCAGATTTGTCATTCAAAGATTTGTCATTTATAATAGTGGGTACAAAGGCTGCAAGGCAGATTTTCAAGAAAGGAAAAAAATAAATAATAAAAATAAAAAAAAATTTTAATGTAAAAGCGTATTATATTTTCAGTAAATAAAGGTTGTTCATTGCAGAATGGTAGAAAAAAATTCATTCTGTATTAATTTCTAATAGTTTTCAAGATTTTTATTCGGTAGGATGCTTTGTTGTTTTCTTCCTTTGGACCCAATTCTATCCAGATTATGTGATGACTGTGCAGGTGCAATCATTGTGTTAGACCATAAGAGTCAAAAACCCTCTGTAAAGTGCTTTAATTCTGGAAATCAGTGGTAATCAGAGATCAAAGATTTCTTTTATGTTAGAAACTAATTTCAACTGGATTTCTGCTAGGGTTATCTGGGGCCTAATTGTCTTAATGTCACAATCTTCCTCTACAAGAAACGTGAACTGAAAGGAATGGGACAGGGCTTTGCAGAATAAGAAGCAACCTAAGGCACCATTAAAGAGATTTTACAGGTTTGGCATTAAAGTCTGCAGTCACTCTATGTGACTGCAGACTTTTGAATCTGATAGCACGCATTGCGCATGCTGACAAGATATTCCGGTGGTGGTGCCAGAAGAAGACAGCAATGTGACCGCAAGAATGAAATATGCATACTCCCAGCTACATTCCAACTAGACGTACGTAGCTTTTTCAATGTAAGTGAACTGAGTGAAGCCGTGCAAGTCTAGTCAGAATGTGGTTGGGAGTATGCAAATTGCATACTTGCGGTCACATGATCACAGGCACCTTGCTTCCGGCACCAGAGAACCCTGACAGTGCGCACAATCCACACAGTGATTCACAACTCTGCAGTTACATAGAGTGGCTGCAGACCCTCCTGCTAAAGTTGGACAAACTTTTCAAGGTAGAGTGAAGTTTTTCTTTAATAAACAATATATTGCTTTAAATGGTGACTATGGATGATCGAGTATACTGGTTACTATTTGCTACTCGCAGAATAGTATGGTATTCAGGATACTTGTTACTCAGCGAGTTTTCTTGTTACAAGTAGTGAGTCCAATGCAAGTCAGTGGGGTAATGTGAGTACTATTGTGCTGGACACTATAAGCGGTCTGGGGGCCTGAGGAAAAGGCTAAAATGGACGCATGATCGTTGCCGGCTTTTGTAAACAATTTAGTGATGTCCCTGCACCACCACATGGGGAGTGAGGACGGTGCAGGAACACAGGGACAGGTTACATGGGCATCCTAAGATGCTGTTGGTACAGAGGAGAGGCATCTGCCCAGATTATACCCATTCATTATGTCCATCACTGACCCTAAATCTCCTGGTGCAAGGTCACAAAGTGGAATCCTGGGGTGACATATCAGTGGTAAAAAATCTGGCCGGCTTTTTCAAACGATCAGATGATTCATCAGCTGAGCGAGCTGGGTGGGAAAAAGCTGGTTTTTAAATGATCATGCATCCATTTCAGCCTTTTCCTCAGCGCCCCAAACTGCTTGTAGGGTCCAGCACAATAGTACTCGCATTACCCTATTGACTGGCATTGGACTCTCTACTCGTAACAAATAGGCGAGTATTAGGACCTACTCATTACAAGTATAGCGAGTCCGAATATTCACTACTCGCTCATCCCTAATGGTTACCTTAGTTTCCAGTAGTGTACACTACATCTTGTCAGAGAAATATGCCTATTTTTCCACTTACTGTATAATAAGCTTCAACTCATCTCCTCCTACCTCCCTAACCTCTTAAAATATATTTTGTTTAAGACAAGATGAACTGCTAACTTATTAATATTTCCTTTTAAAATATAGGAAGATTGGAGCCAGGAGGAGGAGGAAGGAGCAGTGTTAGGGTATGTATACACAGGTAAGGTTTTGCTTCGTATTGCTGTGTTTGAGGTCAGGTTTTGCCTAGGTTTTATGTAAATGTATGCTAATCTAATCCTGCATTTTTGGTTTCCAACAAAACCTATATGATCAGGGAAAAGCTTCCACACACTGGTGTTATTTCTCTGCAGAAAATGGAAACACCACAGATGTTTGGGGTTGCGTTTCAATGAGTTTCACTACATTCGCCCATTAGATATAATGGGTGCACGAACGCATGCGTTTCAATTGCATTTGTATATTTTTGCATGTGCTAATGGAATGCAAGCGCAATGCATGCAAAACACACCAGCGCACAGATGTGAAAAGGGCCTTAATTATAAGTAATGGTTTTCATTGCTAATGTATTATTTTCAACTACCCAACCTAAGAAACATCAGTGGTGCTACAATACCCGTCACTCTTTAGGTTACACAAAATGTCACACGGGCCAAAATACTTCTTGATAGGCCACAAGTCCCAATTGATGAGTTATTCTGCACTTCCTTCTCTGAAGAGTGGCCTCAGTCCCCACTTGGCACCATACATTTAGGCAGAAAGCAATGGCTCACACTGATGGTCCACCTCTATGGCCTTGTCGTCTGTCTCCTTCTCCACTATGTCTCTATCAGGTTGGATCTTCTCTTAGATCTGGTCTCAGATCTTCTCTGGGGTATGGTCTTTGGTCTTCTCACTGAACTTGTATTAAGTCTTCACTCGGGTCTGGTTGAGGGTCTTCTCTCAAAACTGGTCTCGGATCTTGTCTCAGATCTTCGCTGGCATCTGGTCTCGGAGCTTCTATGGCATCTAGGGCAATAACTACTCTGCCACTCCATTGCTAACACGACCTTTCTGCTAAAGGTCAAGGCGCTTACTGCTCCTCTTCTTGGCCATTCCGAGCCTTTAATATTGAGTTACTGTGCCAAAGTTCTCACCTGACTCCGCATCACTTCCAATCTCTCCCTCGAAGAAACATGCACTTCACTCTTAAGTTCCTGCTTGTTTTCTCTCCACTATTTCCGACCAACTGAATGTGTCTTCTGATTTTTCTATATCCTATCATTCTCAAACATGAGAGCTTACCCTGAAAAATGAAATAACAGGAACAATTTGACATGTTTTCAAAACAAACTTTAATTTATTATCTTGTTAGAATTTACTGCTTAAAAGATGTCTTCATTGATGAACATAAACACGAATGAGAGTAATTGAATAGCCAATTATTTTCCTATGAAGCAGATCTTAGTTGGTCATTTATTTTTACATTGTACCGTGAGCTTATCCTAGAAGAAACTTCACGCAGAAAAAATATTAAGAATAGACATTATAAATCCATTGCAAATAATTTTAGATTTGCTTTGGTACAACTAAAATAAGTCAAAGAATCCTGATTGAAAAGATGAATGATTAATTTATAGAAGAGAGCAAATAGGTAAGAACATAAAAAAACACATTATGCTCACCTGTCCTAGGACTTCACCTGATGACTTAGGCCTCCTCCACTGCCGCAGCTTCCAGGTCCTCAATGATGTGTGTTGTCAACCACTCATGTGGTCCTCAGCACCTAAAAAACTGGAAACCCAATGACAGGTACCAGAGGTGGTAAAAGAGGTGGCATAAAGAGTAAGGAGAGGGCCTAGATCAGATCAGCATGTTTTTTTTTATTATTATTTAACCCCTTTCCGGCCTCATTAGGAGGTCACCAAAATGGTAACCAAATCCTAAAAATTTTGCATATAACAGAAAGTCAACGTTCTTCAAAATGAGCAAATATGGTTAATCTGTAATAAAGATATATTATTACATTCTGAAAATTGAAATTATTATAATTGAGAAAAACATTTGACCGGTGTTGTCGACAAGATGGGCTGTGGTCAGATGCTCCAGATTTCAGAGAAGGCATTTGCCTCATCATGAATCAGTAGTGAACACCTCTGTGTCTCCTCCCCACAAATCCTACTCTAGTTCCTGCATGAATTACATTTTCAGTCTAGCAGATGCTGCGCCCATCCTAAATTTGAGGGGGAGTGGTTGCCATGCACCTTCCCGCCCCATCTCCTTCTAATTTTGTAGGAAGTGGATGAAAATAATGTGAGAATGCCCAAAGTTGCATAATTTTAGCACTCTTGCTCCAAAATTATGTCAATTTTTAAAACTTGCCAGAAAACTAGTGAAAAACCTTGATGAGTTGGACCTATCACTTGCAATAAAGTTGATGTATAGAAGATACAGTGGCTCAGAAAGAATTCAGACCCTTTTAAATTTTTCACTCTTTGTTTCATTGCAACAATTTGGTGAATTCAAACATTTTTTTTCTCATTAATGTGCGCTCTGCACCCCATCTTGAATGAAAAAAAATAGAAATGTAGATATTTGTACAAGTTAAAAAAAAAAAGAAAAACTGAAATATCACATGGTCATAAGTATTCAGACCCTTTGCTCAGACACTCATATTTAAGTCACATGCTGTCCATTTCCTTGTGATCCTCCTTGAGATTGGTTCCACTCCTTCATTGAAGTCCAGCTGTGTTTAATTAAACTGATAGGACTTGATGTGGAATGGCACACACCTGTTCATATAGACCTCACAGCTCACAGTCCATGTCAGACCAAATGAGAATCATGAGGTCAAAGGAACTGCCCAAGGAGCTCAGAGACAGAATTGCGGCAAGGCACAGATCTGGCCAAAGTTACAAAAACATTTCTACAATACTCAAGATTCCTAAGAGCACAGTGGTCTCCATAATCCTTAAATGGAAGAAGTTTGGAACCATCAGTAGTCTTCCTAGGCTTGGCCGTCCAGACAAACTGAGCAATTGTAGGAGAAGAGCCTTGGTGAGAAAGGTAAACAAGAACCCCAAGATCACTGTGGCTGAGTTCCAGAGATGCAGTAGGGAGATGGGAGAAAGTCAGCTGTCACTGAAGCCCTCCATAAGTCAAGCCTTTATGGCACAGGAATCCTCTCCTCAGTGCAAGACATGAAAGCCTGCATAGAGTTTGCAAAAAAACACATGCAGGACTCCTAGAGTATGACAAATGAGAAGGACTCTGGTCTGATGAGATGAAGATAGAACATTTTGGTGATAATGCTAAGAGATATGTGTGGAAAAAAACCAGGCACTGCTCATCACCTACCCAACACAATCCCAACAGTGAAAAATGGTGGTGGCAGCATCATGCTATGGGGGTGTTTTTCAGCTGCAGGGACAGGACAACTGGTTGCAATTGAAGAAAACATGAATGCAGTCAAGTTTAGAGATATCCTTGATGAAGCTGTATTCCAGAGTGCTCTGGACATGAGATTTAGCTGAAGGTTCACCTTCCATCAAGACAATGACCCTAAGTACACAGCTAAAATAACAAAAGAGTGGCTTCAGAACAACCATTCTTGACTGGCACTGCTAGAGCCCTGATCTAAACACAATTGAGCATCTCTGGAGAGACCTGAAAATGGCTGTCCACCAATGTTCACCATCCAATCTGATGGAACAGGAGAGGATCGGCAAGAAAGAATTGCAGAGGATCCCCAAATCCAGGTGTGAAAAACTTGTTGCATCATTCCCTAGAAGACTCATGGCTGTACTAGCTCAAAAGGTGCAAAAAGTCAATACTGAGCAAAGGGTCTGAATACTTATGACCATGTGATATTTCAGGTTTTCCCTTTTAATAAATTTGCACAAATATCTACATTTCAGTTTTTTTTTCCGTGAAGATGGGGGGCAGAGTGTACATTAATGAGAAAAAAATGAACTTTTTTGAATTTACCAAATGGCTGCAATGAAACAAAGAATGAAAAATGTAAAGGGGTCTGAATACTTTTATGTACCCACTGTATAGTGCAGCTCCCAGAGCTGGGCAATTTTATTTAACTAATAGTATTTTAACACTTTTCACCCCTCCAAATCAATATACTAAGTTTTTTTGCAGACCAGTTTTCTTACAGCGGAGGCATCACTTATGCAGCGATTATGTTAGCGCTGCAGTTGAACAACAGAGACTGGTATATTGGTGGTGAGTCTGGACACTTGAAAGGTAAATAATACTCGTTTTTTCTTTTTTATAGCTTTTATAGACCAAAAACGACATTTTCTGAAAAGAGCCTATTTTAAAAGTGACACACTGGTAACTGAGCAACAAACTTAGCTGAAGTGGCAAAGGTGATGACAGTATGTTGACTTTAAATATGTTTTATGGGACTACAACATTAATAATATATCATTAAGACAGACTATATTGATGGGGATCCATCTTCAGCAGTCCCTCTTCTGCTGTTCACCAGATCCACTGTAGTCTCTCACTCCCAGAGCCAGGTCTCCCAGGGTGCACCTAAGGCATAAAGCCGTGGTTCTGCCCTGCATATAACCCCTTCAGGACCCAGCCTATTTTGACCCTAAAGACCTTGGCCTTTTTTGCAATTCTGACCAGTGTCCCTTTATGAGGTTATAACTCGGGAACGCTTCAACCGATCCTAGCGATTCTGAGATTGTTTTTTCGTGACATATTGGGCTTCATGCTAGAATTAAATTTAACTCGATAATTTTTGCGTTTATTTGTGAAAAAATCTAAAATATGGCAAAAATTTTGAACATTTCACAATTTTCACATTTTTTATTTTTTTTTCTGATACACAAGAGAGATATGTGACAGAAAAAAGTTATTAAATAATATTTCCCACATGTCTACTTCACATCAGCACAATTTTGGAAAAAAAAAAAATTTTTGGTAGGACGTTATAAGGGTTCAAAGTTCATGAGCAATTTTTCATTTTTCAACCAAAATTTACAAAACCATTTTTTTTAGTGACCACATCACATTTGAAGTCCTTTTGAGGGGCCTACATGACAGAAAACACCCAAAAGTGACACTATTCCAAAAACTGCACCCCTCAAGCTACTCAAAACTACATTCAAGAAGATTATTAACCCTTCAGGTGCTTTACAAGAACTAAAGCAAAGTGGAAACAAAAAATGGATATTTTAATTTTTTTATCAAAAATGTTCTTTTAGCCTCAATTCTTTCATTTTCACATGGGCAACAGGATAAAATGGATCTTAAAATGTGTTGTGCAAATTCTCCCGAGTACATCGATACCTCATATGTGGTCATAAACCACTGTTTGGGCGCACGGCAGGGCTCAGAATGGAAGGAGCACAATTTGAATTTTGGAGCTAATTTTACATTCAAAAAGTGAAATTGCGCTCCTTCCCTTCTGACCCCTGCCGTGCGCCCAAACAGTGGTTTATGACCACATATGAGGTATCGGTGTACTCAGGAGAAATTGCCCAACAAATTTTAGGATGAATTTTATGCTGTTGCCATGTGAAAACGAAAAAAATTAGGCTAAAAGAAAATTTTTGTGAAAAAAAAAGTACTATTTCATTTTCACACATCAATTTGTAAAGCACCTGGGGGTTCAATATGCTCACTACCCATCTAGATATGTTCCCTGGGGGGTCTAGTTTCCAAAATGGGGTCACTTGTGGGGGAGCTCCAATGTTTAGGCACACAGGGGCTCTCCAAACGCGACATGGTGTCCGCTAACAATTTGAATAAAAATCAGCTCAAATTGTTAGCTGTAACCATGTTGTGTTTAGTGAGCCCCTGTGTGCCTAAACATTGGGGCTCCCCCACAAGTGACCCCATTTTGGAAACTAGACCCCCCAAGGAACGTATCTAGATGCATAGTAAGCACTTTGAACCCCAAGGTGCTTCACAAATTCATCCATAAAAATGAAAAAGCACTTTTTTTTCCACAAATATTTTCTTTTTTCATTATTATGGATCAATTTGTGAAGCACCTGGGGGTTCAATATGCTCACTACCCATCTAGATATGTTCCTTTGGGGTGTAGTTTCCAAAATGGGGTCACTTGTGGGGAGCTCCAATGTGGAGACGCACAGGGGCTCTCCAAACGCGACATGGTGTCCGCTAACAATTTGAATGCAAAACGAGCTCAAATTGTTAGCGTACACCATGTTGCGTTTGGAGAGCCCCTGTGCGTCTCCACATAGGAGCTCCTCCACAAGTGACCCCATTTTGGAAACTAGACCCCCAAAGGAACGTATCTAGATGCATAGTGAGCACTTTCAACCCCCAGGTGCTTCACAAATTAATCTGTGAAAATGAAAAAGTACTTTCTTTCCGCAAAAATCTTTATTTTTCATTAATTTGTGAAGCACCTGGGGGTTCAATATGCTCACTACCCATCTAGATATGTTCCCTGGGGGGTCTAGTTTCCAAAATGGGGTCACTTGTGGGGGAGCTCCAATGTGGAGACGCACAGGGGCTCTCAAAACGCGACATGGTGTCCGCTAACAATTTGAGCTGATTTTCCATTCAAATTGTTAGCGGACACCATGTCACTTTTGGAGAGCCCCTGTGTGCCTAAACATTGAAGCTCCCCCACAAGTGACCCCATTTTGGAAACTAGAGCCCCCAGGCAACTTATCTAGATGGGTGGTGAGCATTTTGAACCCCCAGGTGCTTCACAAATTAATCCGTAAAAATGAAAAAGTACTTTTATTTCCACAAAAATTTTCTTTTTTCATTTTTACAGATTAATTTGTGAAGCACTGGGGCGTTCAAAATGCTCACCACCCATCTAAA
Organism: Allobates femoralis; assembly: GCA_033576535.1. Classification (NCBI taxonomy): domain Eukaryota; kingdom Metazoa; phylum Chordata; class Amphibia; order Anura; family Aromobatidae; genus Allobates; species Allobates femoralis. The sequence goes on along the minus strand of JARQOC010000003.1, from coordinate 805,583,049 downwards.
TAAGTTCCCTGGGGGTCTAGTTTCCAAAATGGGGTCACTTGTGGGGGAGCTCCAATGTGGAGACGCACAGGGGCTCTCAAAACGCGACATGGTGTCCGCTAACAATTTGAGCTGATTTTCCATTCAAATTGTTAGCGGACACCATGTCACGTTTAGAGAGCCCCTGTGTGCCTAAACATTGGAGCTCCCCCACAAGTGACCTCATTTTGGAAACTAGACCCCCCTAGGAACTTATTTAGATGCATAGTGAGCACTTTGAACCCCCAAGTGCTTCACAAATTGATCCGTAAAAATGAAAAAGTACTTTGTTTCCACAAAAAAAGTATTTTTTCATTTTTACGGATCAATTTGTGAAGCACCTGGGGTTCAAAGTGCTCACTATGCATCTAGATACGTTCCTTGGGGGTCTAGTTTCCAAAATGGGGTCACTTGTGGGGGAGCTCCAATGTTTAGGCACACAGGGGCTCTCCATACGCGACATGGTGTCTGCTAACAATTGGAACGGTTAGCGGACACCATGTTGCGTATGGAGAGCCGCTGTGTGACTAAACATTAGAGCTCCCCCACAAGTGACCACATTTTGGAAACTAGACCCCCCAAGGAACGTATCTAGATGCATAGTGAGCACTTTGAACCCCCAGGTGCTTCACAAATTGATCCGTAAAAATGAAAAAATTCTTTTTTTGCGGAAAAAAAAAGTACTTTTTTATTTTTATGGATCAATTTGTGAACTTCTTGGGGGTTCAAGTGCTCACTATGCATCTAGATACGTTCCTTGGGGGGTGTAGTTTCCAAAATGGGGTCACTTGTGGGGGAGCTCCAATGTTTAGGCACACAGGGGCTCTCCATACACGACATGGTGTCCGCTAACAATTGGAATTGTTAGCCGACTCCATGTCGCGTATGGAGAACCCCTGTGTGCCACTAGCATTGCCATCAGCACAAGGGCAACTGGAAGAGTTGGGGTACAGCACCAGAAAATGGCACCTCTAATGTGCTATTTTCTGTGGTGGCTGTGGGTTGCAATTTGCAGCGTGGGGGGCCACAACAATTGGGTCTCTCCACGATGAGGATTGCAGCCCCCCAACTGCCAAGTTGTACCTGGCTGGCATCCAAAAATAAGGCAAAGCTCCTTGTCATTTTATTGGTAGAAGGAAAAAAATGGCATGGGGCTCCGCCATATTTTTGGTCCAGCCAGGTACAACTTGGCAGCTACGGACTGCCACCAGCCCCCAGCTGCCTCGTCATACCTGGCTGGAACCAAAAATACAGCGAAGCCTA